>OY751313.1:22141464-22221464 GCA_963564615.1 Rhorus exstirpatorius
CAAGAACAATGTACACGATCTTGTTATCTACTCCTGCCTCAGTAAGCTGCTCGGTAAGCTGTCGTTTGAGCCTTCGATCTTCATTGCAACATCTCGTCGTTCATTGTTCCCATTACACCCTGTCCCCGACTGAATCTAAATTATCCAGTTCGCTGGTATTAATAACGAACTAATCAACATACTTCTCTTTCGCTCTCTCTCTCTCTCTCTCTCTCCCTCCCTCTATATATATATTGGATGAATATAAACAGCATCAGTAACCCGAGAGGTGATTATGCTACGTCGCGGAGACGCTTTCATGTGTTTGTGCGTTCTACTGCCTCCGGTAGTAGGATGCAGAGTCAGCCGAGCGGTTAATTAGCCCTCCCGCGTCTTGCAATGTGTCCCTTCCGTTATTATACATCACGAAGCAACCCTTGTGTGCGCGAAAATGCGTCACACGGAGCGTCTCGTGTATCGCTGTGCTATAATTCTCGAGTCTCGTGAATTGATATAATCCAATACGAGAATTCGATGCCTCGAGAATCGTCTCACATGGGAAAATTGGATCTTGGTTAAACCTTGTTTTTTTGCAGTGACTGGAAAGCCTTTTATCTCTTTATCAAGGGAAATACGACTAACAGGCGATATTCAACATTGAGATTTATCCTTTTGTATATGTTTCACGCGATCAACCGAAAGAAAAGAAAAACTCGAACGATTTTTTTTTTAAGCTTCGTGTGTTTAAAAAGCCAAAGGGGTCACGATTATGGCACATCATTTATGCTGAAGGACGATAATTGATGATCATAAGGATAAGTAAAGATTACAATTGCCCTCACTGTACTCCGTGCCGAGTTGAGCTTAACGAGAATTGATTTTACGTAGTAAAAGAAACTATCCACCAAGGAAAATATCTCATTCAAGCACTCGCGGTTATTTTTTATCATTCCCCCCCCCCCCCCCCCCCAATCGATCGATGGACCAATCGCTTTGAAGAGACCTTGGTCCCTTATACTGCTTGTTCCGGGCTCCGAAGAACGCCAACATTTTTCTCTTCTATCCCTGGCGGAGTGGGTGAGGGGGGGGGGGATGTTCGAAAAACGGAGCAGGCAAAAAGACAAAAGAATTTCATTGTTCATCGAATTTTGAAATGACGCGGGAGAAATAGTGAATACAAACCTTCGTGTAAACTCCGGCGCTGGACAGCTCGTTCTCGATAACCATAACGATGATCCCGAACATTCCCATTACCAGGGCATAGTCGCTAATGCGTTTTCGCTTCTCGAAAAGTGCCTTTCGTCGACCCAGCCGATAGCCAACGTTCGGCTTGTGTTTCGATGCGGGTCCTATGCTACCGGACGGACCCTTCATCGGACCACCGCCGAGTCCCCTCTCGTCCATGTACCTCGGATATTCCGAGTGTACTCCGACAAGGGCAATACCCGCTTCGTCGCCGCCACCCGCGCCGATAACACCACCGACGTTGCTTCCGCATCCACCACCACCACCACCGACACCCCCGGGCATTCCCGCTCCGGTTCCGCTGCTGCTCTTCATCGCACCGGGAATCGAGAGAGTCGACACTGGCTTCCGTAGCTGCAACATTACATCACTTACACGTTCCACTTCTCATTTATCTATCTCTCCTCGCACACAATCCCTTGCCTGCGCATACTCGGGAGGGATCTATTTTTTTTTTTTCTGAACGCAATCAGCATGAAACAGTCAACTCACCGACTTGAGGTGGCTTCGACAGCTTTTTTTTTTGCACATAGAAATTCACGTGGACCGGATCGAACCATATGTGGTTCATATAGAGAAAACGCTGGAGCAGCGATCAATTTGTAACAAAACTGCTATCGGCTTCTCATTCCCATAAATTTGGTTGTTTTTCAGGAAATTTAACGATCTGTGTACTTTTTTCCGCGACTGTATCTTTGAGTTGAGCATGTACAAATACTTTTTTGAAGACTCAGTACTCGATTAATGAATTTTTTTTTTGTGTCACACGTGAATTGTACTTTTTGACGTTATTCTTGCACCGAGAGAAACAAAGTGAATATAGGGTAGACGTATACCAGTTGTGGCCACTTTAAGCATTTACGAAAATTCATTTACGAACGGTGTTCACAATATTGCAAATTCAGAATTGAAAAAATGATCGATGCAACCTAAAAGGTACACAGAATCGAATTGTTATCATTTGAAACCTTTTCCGATCATGACAAATAAAAAAATAGGAAATTATCTCGTAGCTGTCATTTTCATCATTTGTGGCCACAATTGTACTACTTTTGGCCATCCGAAGTACCAGTTGTGGCCACCAAGCTTTGAATTGGGATTGGCCATAAGCTGGCCACAAATAGAACTATCGCATTTTGTACCACTTTTGGCCACCACGTATTTTTCAGGAATTTTAGCTGAGATATCAGTTTTTTTAAAATTATAACCCGAAATATGAGCTTCAACTGATAAAATATCATTTTTTGATGGGGTGGAATGACTTTAAATATGAGAAACCGTACAAGAAAACTACACAAATCGCTCAGCGTTGACGCATTTCGTCATATTTCGTTCAAATAAATTTGTAGATATTCAATAAAGCAATCGATAGTGGTCCGGAAATATCTTGAATATCGAAATATTACGCTCGATTAAGTGGCCTTGAAATTTTAAGAAATTCGAGAGATATGCGGAGTAGCCACAAATGGTACAATGGCCACAACTGGTACGTCTACCCTAATTGATAAATAAAAGCGTCTAATCAAAATTCAATCACTCGATAAATCATTTCCATTCGACAAGTCTAGGGATGGATATAGCTCCTTTTTTTTGTTCGTTCTGAAAATTGATTTAAATTTGACAAATCGGTTTATTCCGGTGCTATCTCTTTTTTCCACCGATCGTTTGTCATTCAAAACATTCGAATAGCAGGGAAAAAAAAACGAAATCAATTTCAATTAATTATTCGTGCAATGATAATACATCGCGCGAGGAAAGCATACTGCACATATCATAAAGCTGCGAACAAAAATTACACTCAATCTATTATAATGTGCTAGGAATACACGTGGAATAATAATAACTACGGTAATATAGCTATACTACATTTTTTCTATTGCATTCCAGTGATTAGTGCCGAGATATTGCCGTCAATGTGGAATATTAATTTTTTTTTGTCCTTTCAGCTTATTATAGCTAATTATACAAGCGTATCGATAAGCAAAACATGCAAACCGTGATATTATAGCACGTGTTAAATATTCATATGCATGTACCATATACTTATGAAAAATTTCCATTGATTATGCTGTTGCATGAACGTGAAATATAGTGACCGCAAGTTTTCGCCTCGAAAATTGTTCAAGCTTTCACATGTAATACCACAAGAGCTTCAAAATTATCGGTTATATTTCCCGATAGGTTCGTTGCAAACAAATGAAGCAGTCAAGTTTTTTTCTGAAAAACTTAATGACTTTTGGTTTGTTTGCAGGGAACCTCCGAGGGATATAACCGATTAATTTTGAAGTTCGAGTGATATTCGGGGGATTATTTTTGCTTCCGAATTTCGGCCAATAGAATTGCATCGTGAGGACAAAATCCACAGTTGAAAATTCAAATTTAAACGTCACGTAATTCAATCTGTCAAATTCGATGGAGGGTTACTGGATTGGAAAATCTTTTGTTTTTTTTTATACATCTAAGCACCGTGTAAAAATATCAGAAATTATCAGTTAAATACCGTGTAGGCTTATAAAAAATAACGTCGAACGGTGCAATTCTATTGGCTGAAATTTGGATGAGAAAAATAATTACCGAAATTGGAATTTCAGTGTTTATTTTTTTTATTTTAATACGGTGGATTTTGCGGTAAAGTTTTTGGATGGTTTTACGAATATTATGATGTTTTTTTTTCTTCTTCTTTTATTCGAAGCTGCGAATAATTTGCCGAATCCGGTTTATGCGGTGATATATCGAGAAGCTCGATTTGCGAATGATCGATGCATAAAGACATTTGGGCATTTTACGAGAGACGAAAGAGCGAAAAGATGTTTCTTTGCTTCGATCAATCGCTTGAAAGCTTTTCCGCATAAGCCGAGGCTATTTATGCCACGTGAAGAGAAAAGAAAAAAAAAAACGTTTATGCGAAAATACATTTTTTGAAAATATTTTCCAGATACGTAATGAAAAAAAAAAAAACAATTATTTTATTCAAATATTAAATATATTTCTGTAGCAAAAGATCACATATTTTCGCATATATTTGTTTTCCATGGGGACATATACTTTGCATATGCATACATATTAAAATATCATATCGATACTCCCTTTACGAAGTATATCCGGCTTGGTAACAGCAACAATAAAATGACAAAAAATTTATCTACAAATCTTCATGTTTATGATTACATTTTGTTCATATTTATACATGAAATTGTGCCAATTTTTTTTTTTTTTTGAACGAGAAAACAATTTTTCTATCGTATCGGCAGGCATCGTAAAGTCATCAATGATGTTTTTTATTTGCTTTTCCCTATTTTCTCCGGGACTGTTGAAATTTCAGACGAGAGATAATTACGTTTTCCTGCAAAGGTAAAACTTAATTTGCATTTCATCGAGGAAAAAGTCCGTCTTTTCGGGGTAAAAAAAAATAGGAAAACGCGACTTTAATGTCATCGCAGAGGTCCATATCTGGCAGTATGACGGGGGTCACGTGAATTTTATTCACGACCTTAACGACGACGATATTCGAAAAATGATGCGAGAAAAAAAATTTTAGTTCCGCAGCAATCGGTCAAATTCACAGATAACAAATTCATATTCTCGGCATTCCTTGAATTTCGTCGGGTCGCGATTAAATAATCAGTGTCCGTACTGCGCATATTCTCATATTATATATGCACAAGCGTCTGGATTCTGGTAATTCTGTATAATAGAGGACTTTGAATTTTCGACAGTAATATTTTCGAGAAAATTTGCTCGGACGAAAGTCGACGAAAATCGCGGAAGCTTTTAAAAAAAAATCGACAACGGGAAATTGAGAATTGATAAAATCGCAGCTGAATAGAGAAAACCCAACACGTTCCCTCTCAACTTTTCGAAGGGTTGAAAAAATTCCTCGTTTGCAAAAAAAAAAACACTTGAAACACATTAATTGATCGAGGGATCAATCACATCGGGGGAAAATCACAGGCCCACGGTTATATTTAGGCGCGTGAAGAATATAAAATTGTCAGGTCGAGGGTTTATTATCAAGCCAATGCAAAGTATATTTCAATCGCGTGGGAGGCAACAGAAAAAAGAACTCCGCAGCAGATGTTCGCACGTCTCCCTCTTCATTCTCGTCCTCGTCGTCCTCTTTAACCTCGACCCTTCAGCTCACATTTCTTTTTTTCCTCTCATCCGCTCTCCCGCGTATATGCTTTGGCGATGAAAAATTGATTTTCCCTTTGAATATTCACGCTACGATCGCGGAAAGTACAAAGGCGCGCGGGCGCGACTCCAACACCTGATTCGTTTCTGGGCGCCTCTCTCGGTACATGAATGAACAATGAAAGAGCAGAAACTTCTTCTCGAGGATAGGCGAGTGGAGGAAAATTTGAGATATAAGATGAAAAAAAAGAGAACCGAGTTCAATCTCAAGAGGCCTAGAAATCTGGCGCAAAATATTTGAAATTTCTTTTTTTTTTTCGCTCGTATAAATTTACTCGTAAATTTATCATAAAAAAATTATTTAAAATAATTTGGACTATTCAGATTTTTTTTTTTACAATTATCGTTCTAGATGGTTTGCCAATTAATATTGGGAAATAGTGACACATAACGAATGATAGAAAAGTGTATTTTTAGGAAAATTATTTACCGTAAAAAAATAAAAATTCGTAACATTTTCGAGAGTTTTATAATAAACGTGTGTCTCTGTAATTCACTTGATTGGAGCGCGAGAGTTCCCTCGCGCTCCAATCAAGTGGATTCCCTCGCGTCTAACGAGAAAACAAATCAAGCTCGACAAAAAATAATAGAAAAATGTAGAAAACGACGTTGGTTTACATTTGAAAAAATAAGAAAAAAAAAAGAAAAATATAAACGATGTTTGCACAAAATTGTCAATTCGTCGAGAATAAAAAATATTTGCTTGGGATCTCTGCTGATGAGTCTCTTCTTTCCTCGCCAGACTCACGTATACGAACGTACAGATATATCTGCGAGCATGCGTGGCGAGTTGGTGAGAACGCGATGTTATGAAATTTACTTCCGGATTGAGCGCGAAACTCGTTCATTCGTCAAAATTCTTCTTTTTTTTTCTCTCCCCGTCCTCGATCGAGTTTGGGCGACGAGCGAGGGATGAAGTCGAGCTCAACAAATTTTCCTGTCACGTTTTCCCTCTGCCCCGATACACACACAGAGTCAACGAATAAATTTCAAAAAAATAATAAAAGAAAATTGAAAAAGAAACACACAGAGAGTAAAGAATAAGGTACATTTGTGTACTGCGAATAAATACAGACTCTTGAAAATCCTTTATCGAAAAAAAAAAAAAATATATATATATTATACGAAAAAAAGTTGAGAAAATTTCAAGGGTGCGGAAATAGGTTTTTTTTTAAATGTTTATAGAGTAACTCATGTGCTATCAGCACACGATGTTATTTGGTGCCACGTGAAAAACCACGCTTCATTTTAACATCGGACCAAAACACTCCACGAGAAAGGATAGGAAATAAAAAAAAAACATTTTCGGGAGCAGTATCATCCCGGATAATAGCTGGTACTTTTTTTCTGTGGTCGAAGCGAATCGCCTGACTGTTTTTTTTTAAATTAAATATTACGTCTCGCGATCGATTGAGCCATCGAGTCGATTATCGTCGAGGGAGTGACAAAAAATAACGACGAAAAAAGTACAAACACACAAGGTCCCTCTTATTCCCTCGTAACAGCTCTCGGAGATTCTCAATGGGAAGTTTTTTTCGTGTGCTATTCTGATTGACTCGCTGACTTGGAGATTTCGAGCTGCCGGATGAGATTTGTATAAAGAAATGGCTCGTCGTGTATATATTTCATGCGTTTCCGGTTTTAAGCGTTAGATATAGACGAAACGATCACGTTCATTTTGTTCTGTAAATGGTACATAGATTTTTTTCGTTAGCGAATGATAATAGACCTCGTCTCTTTAGAAAGCTGCCACACGTAAATATGATTGTCACGACTTCATTTTTAGAAATTTCTTCGATGATATTTTCCAAAATTACAGATAAATTACAATAACTTTGCAGAAATTGAGGAAAAAAAAATTTCCATTGTAATCCTAGGTGTCATCAATCAAGAACAATCCAACCGTTAACCCTTCGAGAACAGGAAACTTTTGTCCTCACTCGAACCATAATATTCATTCCTTCCTTTTCATTCGATGAAATAATGTGGATGTGCCTGATGAGTCTTCTGCCCCCGAAGATACTTCAAACTCAGCCCCCGACAGTTTTCACAACCGTTTGATCACACTTTCCCACAAAACAAAGCCCAACATCTGACGATCCCGAATCGGAGAAATCCCGTGGACCTAAACCTAAACCCAAACTACCGCAATAAGTCATACGATGATTGCCAATCCTCGAGCTTACCGTAAAACAACTTTCTCTCATCCTTCGATCCTCTGTATGTTACTGTCAGGGAGTGATTCGTCACTTCGATAACTATATCAGTCACACTGGCATTTGTGGCCAATTTGTTGAGTTATCTCCATACAAAATTGGACTTGATATCGCTTGGTAAAAATCGTTATGCACACACACACACACACGCGCGCGCGCGCACACACGCACGCACACACAAACTCACTCTCTCTCACACACACACACACACATACATTGTATAACAAATGGCATTGTAAGGTTATGATTGATACTATGTGAAATACGCTGATATATAATTTCTCATCGCTCACATGCGTATAACCCAGTTTGTTCCGACCCCGATATCGGACACGTCGATGCACATAAACTCGTGTCGATTTACGGGTCACGTTCGATTCCGGGGTTGACCATACTCAACGAAGAGAACACGCAGGGACAAACTTTAGTCGTGACAGTATAGTTTTGCGAACAGGTTACGAGGGATTGCACAGTAGCTCGAGGGCTTTCCAGCGGTGAATCGAGTTGGACGCATTGATATGATGGCATATGACAAACCACTTTTTCTTCCACATCGAATGAGCTCTGTGTTTCCATAATTTTTTTTTTCACCTCCACATATGAAGCACGCTTTGTTTCAACTTTTATCTTCCGACCGAACGAAACTTTGTTTTTCATGATTGTTTTTTTTTTTTTTTTTTTTTTTTTTTTTTAAGTCATCCCATGCCAAGAGCTTACAAGACCTGTATAAGGCATGAAATAGGATTTAAGAGCTTCATGAAAATGGGAAGCTTCCTAGGTAGCAATGTCAAAATTTGTATTTTCCCGGTTTTTCGAATGTTTTTTTTTCTTTCTTTTTTTTCCGCTGCCTTTTGTCCCCTACACGTGCGCTCTCTGGCGTTAGTATATATTTTTCCTGGACGGGGGCTTTCGCGTGTAGCGCACGCTGTGGCCCTATCTATATTTTCGTTTTGGTCAGGAGCAATTCACTGCAATCGGAGAGCTTCGATAACCACGAGGGTGGGCGGGATTGGGTGGTGGATCGTTAGGAGGAATGCCAAACTATTTGGGGTTCGTTGGAGACGACCGGGAACGAAGAAGGGGCAAAAAAAAAGAACGAAGTGACAGTGAGAAGGACGAGTGTTTCGAAGGTCATGGAAATCTCGTTCGGTTATTTCCGGATGCAATTTTATATGCAACGAGACGTCGACTGCTAGCAAACGAAAGGCCGTAACTTACCCGTTTTATAACGGACATAACGGTAACTGCAACGTTGCTTTGTGACCTTTTCTTTACCAGCAGTTCGCGTGTAATGCAAACTCCCAATGTGGTATGCATGTTACCTAGGCTATTTTTATCGTTCTCCAAGAGGGTGAATCGAAAGATTCGAGTTCCACGAACTTTTGCATTACCATGCATATTAAATGTTTCGCCGAAGTAGGAATAATCGAGGAGGATGAGGATGCGTGGCTAGGACAAGATCCGAGAGTCATATACTCTGGTGTGTTTAAGATGAGACTAGAGGATGATTCAGAATAGATAGAAAATTGATGAGAATAAGTTACGCTGTATCTCAAACATTTTTTCGTATACGAAAAAATTATGCGGTATCACTAATTTTTGTGAAAGGGAAATTTTCAAAACAAATTGCTATAAACTGTGTACAGTTTGTCCCAAACTTTGCCCGAAACTTCTCTATTCAATAACATTTCTATCGGAATTTAAGCATTCCAAACAAGCCTATACCCGATTACAAGTCTACCAGACAATAATTCTACGGTGTGGCTGATGATAAGCTATCGACAGATTACCTGAATAATGGTAATAATCGGGGTAATGTACGGAGAGCATATCATCCAGCTACGTCGGAAAGTTGTTAACTGGTAGACTTGTAATCGAGTGGAGATGTCAGCGAAAGCTTGGTGCGGAGATGTTATTGGGTAAAGATATTCGACATTGCTGATATTGTCGCAGAATTGTTTTCCGGTATAGAGGTGAAATTAGGTGGGCTTGTTCGGTGAGTCCTGAAAATCTGGTAGAGATGTCATATGGGTCCTGAATTTTCGGGTAGAGTTGCGAATGCTCCAAATAACCCACCATGATATCTACCAATTCCCAATCGCAGTCGGAATTCACCAATCTGCATAGGTCGAACCAGCTATTTTGCATAAGTCTATGGATTCTCCGATGTACCATAAGTCGGAGAGTTGAGACCGAGGAGTATGTATTATATATGCGGAAAATACGGAAGCCTCTGAAATATCCTGTCACTTGGAGGAAAGGAAGCTTCACGTTTTTAGAAGGTTGGGAGAAAAACGATCTCGTTTGGCGGAGACTCACAAGCGCCAGAGATGCGAACGAGGGAGAACTGAACGTGCGAAAAGTTCTCGGGTTTGCAGCGCGCGTGTTTCGATCCAATTCTCAAGGTCTTGGAAAATAAGTTATGCACAACCGTAGCTTCCATTTTTTTTTACGGTTTTGTTCATCCGACATGGAAGTCGAAGCAAAATTTGCGTTAACGGATCAATTTTTGTCAAAATTATGGCTTCAATCGCGTATACATTTATGCAGAATTATACAAAATATATATCGTATGTATTGCATTTATGAAAATCGGGGATCACACCACTGACGCTTCCACCCACAAGTATGATGATAAATAGAAAAAAAAATCGTCTTAAATATTCTTATTCAGTTTGTCGCGTGTCGATAAATGACATGGCCCTCTTCCAAAACTTTAAAATGCGACGCAAAGCTGCCGCGATCCCGTAAACGTTCCTCGTTCTTATCCTCACTATGCATATATCACAGGTTAACTCTCATGTATACATATATACTCACGACTCAGAAGGTTTCATAGCTCATGGCATTTGCGCGATAATACCTGAAAGTTTTTCTTCTTTAACGGGCGAAAACTTTCGGCGCCTGCTGCACCGAAAATATTCTGATAAGTCGCTCCTCAAGGGAGAGACGGTGAAAAGAACACGTTTCTCGAGGTTTTTTTTTTCCCCGTCCACCTTTTGGAGCAGGGCACGGGAAAACGATCGAGTCGTATAAAAAAGCGAGTGTGAAGGATTCAACCAGGTCAGGAGAGTGCCCGCGATGATGCAGTAACGCTCTCTACGTATAGGACACCGGCTGACCGGAATATTAGGTATAATAGCGGATAAATCCTCGTGCTGGTAAAAATATTACATCGCTTCGCTGTGTCATAAAATCGCCATAAAGTTGGCATTAAAATTGTCATAAAAAAAATACTTTCTCGTTCATACGCATACATATATACCAAGGTTACTGGACTTCCAGGAAACAAAAGAGCACTTACGAGGTAACTTAACGTTACATTCTGAATCCATTCTCAATTTTTTGTGTGCGAAAAAAAATGGATTCCTCAACAAAATTTGTTGTCTCGAATCGGAAAAATTATTTTTTACGTTACACAAGCTGGATTCAATGTTATCGATCCTGAATTTTATTCCAACTAGAAATTAACGAAAAGCCGCGCTGTGCTCGATCATAATTAAATTCATAACGGTGACACGTGGTTGCCCGCTGCGCAGTGGAAGGGTGTGAAAGCTCCGATAATTCTCGAGATCGGCTAATTAATTTATCACCAAATGTGGTCGCTGTGGCTAGAAAGATATATAATTGAATCGACAAATACCGATTATTCAAATTTATAAACCCGATACCTTCATTATTGCTGACGGGAAGTTAACGAATCGTTTTATCGCTCGCGATATATTTGACCATTTACCCGAACGTATATATATATACATATATATATATTATACGTAACACTCGGCAGAACACTTTTAAGGTCTGCGTACACTATATGCCGCGGCGAGGCGAGTCGCGGCGCGGCGCGGCGCGTCGAGTCGCGGCGAATCGCGTTGAATCGCGTCGAGTCGCGGTGAATCGCGGCGATGCGAAGCGCGGCTATCCGCAGCGCGGTGAATCGATGGAAATCGTTACGAAGCGCTCGGAAGTTTTTGGATTGTGTGGACACTACAGCAATATATAAATTTTTTTAATCGCACGTGTCGAAACGAAAAAGTAAATAAAAATTCGTCAAATAGAATTAACCAAAATTGCATCGATTCACCGCGCTGCGCATCGCCGCGCTTCGCATCGCTGCGACTCGTCTCGCCGCGGCATAGTGTACGCAGACCTTTACTGATGTTCCTGAGGAAATCTTTTGCACTTGGGAAAAAAAATATCGTTAGAGGGATTCCTAAGAAAAGCCCCCCCCCCCCCCCGGGTTAGTCATAGTTATATAGACACCTAAAGTCCTGTGCAACGCGCACGAGAGAGATAGCGTTTACGTTTTTAAATCTGACGAAAGAGGCAGAGGATCTTTTTACGAGACAAGATAAACCTACCTGGGGTGCAGAATAAAAAAGAAAATGCTAACGTTCGGAAAACCCTGCGCAGCTATAGTTGAAAATTCAATTAAATGAGGCATTAAAATAAGCGCCTATACTCGTGGATCATACTTTCCCGGATAAAACGGTTCGCTGATAAACTTCGAGGGGTTCGAAGGGTTGATAATAAAAAAAAAAACAGGTTCAGTCTGAATAGAGAATGAATTTCGAACAAAGTGGATACATTACAGACGGGGCGAGAAAAAATATCAAACTGCACCATATATACTAAAAATATTCCGGAGATTACGAGGTAATGAAAAAAAAAAACCCCCAGATTTACCTGACTGTAATTCCGGCAATGATAGTTCTCCGGAGAAAACAAAAGGAGTAGGACGGGAATACGCGAACGTGTGATAAGAAAAGAAAAAAATTATCGGTATGAACATCATTATTGGTAACTTCGCGTGAAAAAGGAGTGAAGCTCATGTATACTCGCTGTTATGTACATAAGGGATGTAAAAGAGGGGGACATGAGGCTCACAATCAGTGAGGGAGAGAAAGAGAAGGAGAGGCGTGGGACGCTGTATCGGGGATTTCGTAGCTTCGATGCGACCCCGCGACCTTTTCAAGGGGCGACTAAGGGAAAGGTGAATCAGCGAGTGGGAGAGAAAACTATACACGGGGGATTTCACGTCGAGTGAAATTCAGCGATATACCGGTTTGAAATTCACTCTACCATATCGAGAATCTTCTGTGATTATAGGTCTCAATTTTAATTCGTACATAGGGCGTGTACGACGACCCCGTACTTCTCGAAAGTAGCAGCTTGATTTGATTTTTTTTTTTCTACATAAAATGTCTTGTTTAGCATTAAATATTGAAATTCCTCAAGCACGATTCGTTTGATCGAAAAACCATTGGGACACAGGTCGCAGGATTTCCAGACTGACGCAAGATATGGGCATACCATATGGAGTTTATAAATGATAAAAATAGTAAAAAAAAAAGTCTTAAATATGAAACCATCCACAGTAGAGTGATGGGAGCGAGAAAATTGAGGGGTAGAAAGTGGATGCAACGGCGGGGTCAAAGTGAAGAAGAAGAAAGGGGGAAACGCTTGGGGAAGATGAAGAGAGTTCAAGTATAGAAATAATATAACGAGAGTGAAGAGAAATGAGAATAAAGAAAAGGAGAAAGGAAGTTTGCAGCCATGGAAACGTATATTCGAATCACACAGACGCTGTCGTCGTTTAATCCAAGCCCTCATTGATCGGAAAGAGCTCTCAGATTATCAGTCGATATGGGCGAGACGCTGGTAAAAGGGCATATATAGGAGTTTGATGAGTAAGGACGAGGCTTTTAGATGTACATTCCAATTTCGTGATGTTCCATAGGAATCTCTTGACATATATATATATGCGTGTGTGCCTATATCTTTGTGTGGAAACCACAATCATTTATTATCCCCAAAATAAATAAAAACGTAACGAAATAACAGGAGAAACATAAGCAGAGCTGGGCAAAGTACCTGAAAGTACTTTAAGTACAAAGTACAAAGTACTGCAAGTACTTGAATCACCGAGTACTTGAAGTGGGAAGTGATTGAAGCAGCAAGTACTTGAAGTACTAAGTACTTCAAGTACCGAGTACTTCAAGTGCCGAGTACTTCAAGTACCAAATACTTGAAGTAACGAGTACTTGAAGTAACGAGTACTTGAAGGACCGAGTATTTGAAGGACCGAGTACTTGAAGTACCGAGTACCTTAAGTACCGAGTGCTTGAAGTGACGTGCACTTGAAGTGACGAGTACTTGACGTACCGAGTACTTGAAGTGACGTGCACTTGAAGTGACGAGTACTTGAAGTGACGAGTACTTGACGTACCGAGTACTTCAAGTATTAAATATTTGAAGTACTTGAGGTATAAAGTACTTGAAGTACATCAAGTATCAAATACTTTTAAAGTTTTCAGGTATACATCTCATAAGTTCTAGTACTTATATTTGATTTCTTACGTACTTTTTAAACTCATTTGATTTTGATTCGAGTACGTTTTGTATCAAAACATATTTTCACATTGTGCAATTCACTCAGGTTAGGCAGATTGGAACGGAAATAGTTCAATGAAGAATTAGAAATAATAAAAAAAAATAGCATTGTCGATTGTAATTATGATTCATTTAGCTTCAGGTTTGAAAAAAAAAAATAAAGAGTATATAATAAACAGATTATTATAAACGAAGCCATGCATTGATAATGACATCGTAACTACCGTAGCTTGAGCCTTTGAACGGTAATTTCTTACAATCTTAATCAAAGATGCGCTCAGAACGTTTCTCAATTATATATTCAAATGCGTTATACATTCAACCATTAGTAAATCGTACTCAAACCTACTTCATACTTGGCACTTGAAAAAGTACTTGAAGTACATGAAATACTTGAAAATTTAAGTACACATACTTAAAGTACAGGTCGAGTACTTGGAAATGTAAGTAAAATATTTGAAATACGTTTAAAGTACTTTGTGCCCCAAGTACTGTACTTCCAGTACATCGCAAGTACCGGATACTCAAAGTACTGCCCAGCTCTGGACATAAGACATTGGACTAAAAATATATCGACATTTTTTGTCGTTTGAAGAATTATTTCTTCTATAATTACGAAAATTATACGAATTAAACTAAATTTCGTCAGAATTCAAACGAAACTTTATTTTCATAAAGTTAATTCGATTTCGTTGGATTCGATTAAAACTCTTCGCTCGTATTTGGAAAATTTCCCGCGCTATTGTGCTCTTCATCGTGCATTGAGATGCGAGTACTCGCGAACGAAATAATTTCTTATCCGGTCAAATGCGTCACGTTTTCCTTTGTTTTCATTTTGAATAAATTTTTCTTTGCGATTACAAAGTTATCACTGAATGAAATTTAAAAAAATAAAAACGTTGAAATCAATTTTCATAATTCATATACGCGGTGTGTGGCGTTTCGCAATCGAAACTCGCGAAGTATTACAGGAACGGTGGAACAAAACAAAACGTAGCTAGGAATGATGACAAAGGAAACCCTTATAGAGATTTTCGTTTGCAGAAATTTTGCCTCTTTGAACGAGGAGAAAAAAAATGAGAGTAATACGAGACGGAAAATAAAGAAAAGAAACGAGGAAAATTAAAATGCGGGAGAAAACGGTATAAAGGAAGAATAACTTTGCGATGGGATACTGAGAGAAATTTCCGAATAATGCGAATAAGGAAAGACAAAAATAAATGAATAACATCATGTGAGATTAACGTTCGAAAGACGAGAGAACTCCTCCCCCGGGGCGACTGAGAATCATACGAGTGAATTCCTTTTCTTTCCTCGCCTCGTGTCTGTCTCTCTCTCTCTCTCTCTCTCTCTCTCACTATATTCTTTATTTTTTCATCTTCTCCTTTCGTGTATTCGAAACGAGAGAAAACGATAGAGGAAAGGAAAATTTGTAGGAATATATGTACATATATATATATATATATATATACTAGGGGTGCGTAGGGCGCTACGCGCCCTCACTTAGGTTTGGGTTTGGGTTTGGGTTGGTCATCCTTTTCAAATTGGACACCCGGTATAAGCTCAATTCCTGAAACAGCGGCGGCGGCGGCGGCGGCCGCGGCGGCGGCGGCAGCGGCGATATATCTTTATATTATAGAGATATATATATATATATATATATATACTAGGGGTGCGTAGGGCGCTACGCGCCCTCACTTAGGTTTGGGTTTGGGTTTGGGTTTTGGGTTTGGGTTTGTGTTTAGTCATCCTTTTCAAATTGGACACCCGGTATAAGCTCAAATCCTGAAACAGCGGCGGCGGCGGCGGCGGCAGCGGCGATATATCTTTATATTATAGAGAGATATATTTATGGTACACGTTATGTTATATGTGTAGAACGAGGGAAAAGACAAAGCGTGTAGTCAGACGTTGGCACATGCTCGGACGAATTAATATTATCTGCTGATAAAAGCTCAAAGTTGGTAGTACACTTTTGTGTGCGAGGGATTTCAGGGCAAATCGACAGACCCGTACTAATAATCGGTCAATTTTTTTCCCCTTCAGGCGTGTTGTAAAGCAACGCGAAAAAAAAAACCTTCGTGAATTTTCAGATCTCTTCACTATCTAAGAAAGTGATGAATTTGCTCAATATTGATTTTTCTGACATTCTGACGATTTAAAGGCACCCTATATGTTCAAATATTTTCATTCTCATATCTTCGTTGATTCGACATGCGAAGTAATTCGATTCGATGACAAAAATAATTATTTAAATTATTTTCAATAATTAGTTTGTTTAAAGATCTGTTCAATATTTTCATTACTGCACTGTTGATGATTTTTTAATCGAATAATGTATGCCAATTTGGCTGAGAATTAATCGTAGATCCATCGCTGTTATAAAAAAAAAAAAAAAAAACGGAAGAGATTCACATTCATTATATTGTACTCTCACAGATGTTTCGAATTTCATATGAAACATTCATGCAACAATTCGCACTTCGCTTTCCTCTCACTGCCCTCCTCTCTCTGACGACGATATATATCGCATACAGTCAGATTCAAGTTTGTTTCCATTGTTTTTTTGTTCTCGAATCTGTCGTAACACCCAAACTTTCCCGGTCCTTTTTGTTCTCAACGACGAGAATACATTTGAAAGTTTCGCGATATTATACTCTCTGACGTATGTATCGATGGTTAAATTCCATAGGGGTGTGTAACAACCTATACTTATACATAACCGATATGCCCCTTTGGCATTATATTCCATCGATATTTACACACACACTTAGTCAATTATTCAATTTATCTAAGATTTATTTCAAATAACAATATTTTGAAATGAACTCTTAAAAATAAAAATTTAAATTCTTATTTATAGGTTAAAAAAAACGGAATCTATATATATATAAATACTGCATTGAAATTTGTGATTACGTATAAAAATTTTAATTGGATGAAATTTAATGAAAAAAAAAAAACGTACGAATCTCATTAAATGATTTTTTAGACCCTATCTTCATTTCATTCGAGTCAGAAATTTTTAGTTTCGGTTCACGGTAAGACACAATATGGTCAGAAAAAAATTCTTGAACGCGCCACACTTTTGTGCACTAATAATAATTATTTTTTCAAAAAAGAAAAAAGTTTTTTCGGGAATAAACGAGTCTGGGGAGGAGGCGAGCTTGTGCAATGTTATATCCTCGTGCTTGATTACATTCCGTTGGAGAGAATTTCGAATTACCTGACGAGAAAGTGCCCTCGGGCAACATAGAAATTAAACAAAGAATTGTTATTCGTCTGGGTCACGCTTGCACACTCTCTCTCTCTCTCTATCTCTCTCTTTCTACTCAGCTCAGTTTGTCCATTGTTTTACCTATTTAAATGTATTTTTTTTTACTTTCGGTCTTTCGAGCTATCTTTTTAAGCACACCGTAGCGAGCTTGCTTTAAAAAATGGATAATATGCTTAGCATATGTAAAATTTTAGTTGACATCATGAGAAGGGTACACGCCGTGGTAAGGTGAGAAGATGGAGTCGCGATGACAATCCATAAAACATGATGTTCTCATGAAAATTCGTGTCAACAACATTTATGAATGAATGAATAAACTCTTTGTTATGCACTACAGGATAATACCAACGAGTTAGGGCAAATTTGGACCACTTGGGATTTTCAGGCTGTTGAGGCTTATTCACTTGTACCGCGTAGTCCCTAATATAGTTTGTAATTTATGCAGAGAAATTGCCCGCTTCGTATCCGAATACTTGTTTCAAGAAGATAAATGAGAAAATTCAATCTGCTCGACCAGAAAAAGTTGTTGAGTTCTTATATCATCCACTGTTATCCTGAAGAAAAAATGGACCACTCATTAATCTATTTGCGGTCAATTTCTGTGATCCGGAATTCACCAAAACTAAAATACTACCTGAAATTTTCATCGATACCCTTAGGAATATGTGGAATTTTTCGAAAATTTATCTCCCATCCTCGAAAAACTTTACGCTGATATACGAAAGATCAATCCCGCATACAGGGATGAAATAACGAGCGCGGCAACTCATGCTCGACGAAAAATTTTCATTATATCCCTTTATCTCGAGCGAGATAGACGGAACTTGTGTGTGCTCTCTTGGCTCTCGCTATCATCGTCCAATGTTGCGTGTCGTGGGACATGTATAAAGTGAAATTACGGTAGGAATTTCCACTAGACTGATACAAAATCCGAGACATACGTTGACGAGGATATGAAAACTTTGGGAAATTAAAATTGCCTGTATCAGTTTTTTTTTCAGAAAATGAAACAATGTAGGTATTATAATAAGATCTAAACAAAATATTGCTAATTTTTAGATTGCTTTGGGCTTAATTTAATTGGGCATTCGATGAAAGTGTAAATTTTCACATCCCTGAAATATCAGAGAGACGACTCGATAGTTCAGTTGGACAGAAAAATAATGAATTTTGAGTATGCTAATTTTACATTTTTTCTTATAGTTTTGCCATAATACAATCTTGACGATTATACATATAATATTTTTCGAGCGCTGAAACGCTCACTTCATCAAATCCCATTGGTATTACGAATGAAAAAAAAACTTGCAGTTTCCTCGTTTGCATGGCTCACAGCTGTTTGTTACTCGACTTCCAGCCTGTTGTTTCAACAGCTCAACCTTATCTCGTCCTCTGTTTCTCTCTCTCTCTCTCTCTCTCTCTCTCTCTCTTTCTCTGTGTCTGAAAATTGACAATTGCAGCCTCTATACTTGGTGGTTATCTCTGGTTTCCTGGTCTGGGGTTTTGTTATATATAAACATACACGAAATTTTCGTAATCCCCTTACGTACAGTTTGCCATTTTGTATGTCCTTCTCCGAGAAGATTTGGGTCAATGGCGGCGCGTCTCACTCGCGGTGATATCGCGCGAGCATGAGTAGCACTAATCCTTAGCGCAAGCTCAACCGGAGCGATGCAATCATTTTGATATCACGATTATCATATCTACATTAGGCTGTGTTAAAAATGATCTTTTTTTTTCTTCGCTCCTACCACTCAAAACTTTAGGTTTTGACATTAAAGAGGCCCTCGTTCAAGGAGGGCGCTGTAGCTTGAAGTTTAGAGGTCTTTCAACGAGAATTTAGGTTTCCCATCTAAATAACACGTAAAAAAATATTGTTTTTCGTTCAAAATTATGTCAGGTAACCAAAATATTGGCGATGTCTATGTTTCTTGGCATATTTGAAAGCATGACTCATCCCCTAAACTATGATAGGACGTTTTTCGACTTACCTTGTTCCAATTTTTTTTACGCCACTTTTCGACCACAACAGTCACTTTTTCAAGCTTACAAAGTCTCTAACATATCAATGAGTCCAAAATGAATTGCTACAAGTATTGATTGTTGGTTTGAATATAAATAACCAATTCCAAAAATTGGTAAAACATACAAAATTTCTCAAAATTAACATGGTTTTTTGAATAACATTGAATTCCGTATTTCCGTATCTTCATTTTTATTGAAAAAACCATGTTAATTTTGAGAAATCCTGTATGTTTTACCAATTTTTTTATTTGGTTATTTATATTCGAGCCAACAATCAATACGCGTAGCAATTCATTTTGGACTCATTCATACCTTGGAGACTTTGTAAGCTTGAAAAAGTGACTGTTGTGGTCGAAAAGTGGCGTAAAAAAAATTGGAACAGGGTAAGTCGAAAAACGACCTATCATCGTTTGGGGGATGAGTCACGCTTTCAAATAAGCCAAGAAACATAGACATCGTCAATATTTTGGTTACCTGACATAATTTTGAACGAAAAACAATATTTTTTTACGTGTTATTTAGATGGGAAACCTAAATCCTCGTTGAGCGACCTCTAAACTTCAAGCTACAGCGCCCTCCTTGAACGAGGACCTCTTGAATGTACAAAGCCTAAAGTTTTAAGTGGTAGGAGCGAAGAAAAAAGTCTGTTTTCGACACACCCTAATCTACATGCAATTTAAAGTTCATTCTCTGTTTTGTTCTTTTTCTTTCTCCTTTTTTTTCGCTCACATATCTTGTGCAGGTATTGAACGGCATATATTTTATTCATTATTTTCGTTTCATCGATCTCAATATTGCACAAAATTTAGTAATAAATTTTTGGCGTTTTAAAGTTAATGTCTAATGAGTCGTTAATCAGCACGAAAAAAGTGTGAACTTTGTATCGTAAATTTTCGATCTAAACTTGAAAAAAACGTAATGAGACTCGCCCATCTTTATATGGTGGAGTGACGAAAATTTCATTACTACTATTTGACAACGAATCCAACATGTATCTCTTGCTTGACCCAGATAACTCGCAGATACATATCAAGATTCGAAAAGGGGGATGGTTATACTCGTGCATAGTCCTCTTTTCCTTTTTCTATATACTTATCTATCTTCCGCCCTGTTTGCGTGAACCTTTTTTCTCGAGCTTTCCCTTATACTGTGTCACATATATGTAATATAATAATAATAAAAATAAAGCATGCACTTGTAGATCTATACAAGTATAACGATCGAGTGGCCGAGCATGTTTCCTCGGATCTCAGTGCACACGTACGTAACAAGTATACTTGTCTTCACATATCACTTCCGTTTCATCTTATCCATATACGAAATTTCACGATACACGAAAAAGACACTCTGCGACAATCGGCACATCGTTCATATCGGATATTTTCTTCCACTATACCAATCGTTATTTCGCTCCAATATAGTTTGACGATCTCACAAAATTACGGTGTATAACAACAAAAAATGACAAAAATTATCAAAAACAAATCGTATTATTGAAAATTTTGTTCTCCATTCGAAAAATCGTGATCAGCCCTAGCACGATATATACTTTTATTTCAATAGTTTCATAAATTACGCGAAAAAAAAAAATCATTTTAACTTCTTTCAATTCGAGTTACAGGACAATTCGATGAGCTATAAGTATAATTCGAGTTCAAGTATAGTAAAGCTTGAATATTCGATAATTTAATTAAAATGTTTCTTAACTTTTAAAATCAATATCTTGAATAAAGAACAACGCGAAGCGACGAATATTTTCCTAAAAGATATGCAGTCCTTATGGAATTTTTGTATTTTTTTCGAAGTGTTTTTTTCTCAAAACGTTGGCTGAAACGATCGTTGCCATTGAGTTTATCCGCGTAGAACCCAACCTTTACAGTAGTATTATGATACGCAATGGAAAAACTTTTTTCATACTCTCTCTCTCTCTCTCTCTCTCTCTCTCTCTCTCTCTCTCTCTCTCTCTCTCTCTCTCTTTCTCTCTTTCTCTCTTTTGCTCTTTCTCTCTCAGCGAGACCCGACTCTTTCGCTCGACTGTCAGTATAGCTTCAATGATTTCCGGCATGTAGTATCGACACGACAGATGACAAATACGGTTCTGGCTCCAAAGTGCGATATCTTTTGTCGTTAGAAAGAAAAGTAAGATATATTTAAAAGGAAGAGAAAAAGAGGAAAGGAGAGAAAGAGAGAAAGAGAGAGAGAGAGAGAGAGAGAGAGAGAGAGAGAGAGAGAGAGAGAGAGAGAGAGAGAGAGGATGTGATGTGACGACGAAAAATTCGACATGGAAACATGGAAGCAAAGACGAGTGAATGCAAAGAGTACACGAAAGGTAAATCGAGCAACCGGAAATCGTGCACCAGAGGGGGTTTTATAGAGGGTTGTAGCTTTGAAAGAGGATGTGGGATGAGAGTCGAAGAGAGCCACTGTAATTTTCACGTACTCGCAACTCAACGACGCGACGAGAGAACGAAGTTTCGAATTTTACGTCAAGACGACGATGACGACGACGACGAATAGCACGATGTTTACGTACAATTCATATAATACGTATGGGATAATCCAGGCCTGATCTACAAGGCTATGGTAATTTTTTAAATTTTCTTTTCCATCGGTACATATGTATGTCATAGGGAAGACGAAACAAAAAACGAACAGGCAATTTGAAAATGATGAAAATACAAGGATCCTTCAATTTGTAACCACTTTCAAAATATTGAAAAAAAAAATCGATAACGCGTTGCACAAGTGTTGATTGGACCCTTGTTGATCAATAACCCGGATCAATTTTAAGAAAAACTTTAAAACTGATGGTGCAGGTTATTTTTTAACCTTGTACCACTTGAAAACCAATAAAACGAAGAGAAAAGAAAAAATGGTCAACGGCCACCGTTGATTTTGCCTGGAATGCCCCATAAAATTCATATTTCGTGACTACATATACGTCTGAAATGCAAGCGATGTTTCTCGCATTCGCGGGAATTCGGCAAATCCTTTCCTCGACGTTTTTATAGAATTCCGAGCTGGCCTTTATATCCCCGCACTTTCCCCACAATTCGGGGACATTGTACAGTGTGCACACATCAGCCACGATCTCGACGGAAAATCCTCGAGTCGTTGGCGTTAGAGCAGGATGCATTGGAATAGGGCAAGGATAAAGTGGATAAAAGAAAGAAAGAAAAAACAAAAAAAAAAACAAAAAACGGACCAAGAAAATTGCGAAAGCGCGACATTTCCCTAAGCTCCTCTGGAACTGGAAGAAAAAGCAGATGAGCAGTGTTAAAATGGCAACGCGCGCGCGCGGACTTATTGTATTATAAATAATGGCGATCGAATTTTCGTTAACTTCGTACGTTTTTTATTTTTTATTTCGCGACGTTAGTTTGGGAGATCAATTATTCTCTGTGGCTAATCAACGTTCCATCGGTTATGGAAATGTTTAGTAAAAAAAAATTTTCTTTTCCAATTTCTTGCTAAATTTTAATTGGTCGAAAGTTCAAAAAATTTAATTTCCCCATTCGACTCGCTGCCATTTTTACAAATAATTCTTTCATCGATAAAATTTGATTAAAGGCTAATTATTTTTTTTTCTTTTATAAGATATTCAACAATTGTCATTAAAAATCAAGTACATTGATCTTATAAAAATTATTTTTGCGCAATTAATCGTGGCGTAAGTGAGAAAGAATAAATTTTTCGAATTCGCAAGTCATTCTCGCGTATTGATAAGCACTTAAACCCAAATGATAAAATCTTTAATCGATTGTTTAACCGCATGCTGATCCCAGTAAACTTTCCTTCTTAGCCACGGCGCTATTTAACTGATTGTTTAACGAGCTATTTGACCGCACTCATATAGCTCTAATTTGGTGTTTACCAGACTCGAATGAGTGGAAAATGAAAAATATATTTTGCCGACACTGAATATATGTTTATCTTGTAACACGCCAGAGCTACACGGTTTACCATTATTATTCTGCTTCATTAATTTACGGATTCGCCATCTGGCGTCGTGTTTATCAACCGTCCTCGTAACTTTAGTCCCAAAACGTTTGTACAGGACGTGCTTTTCCCCTCTCTGACCACGGGCTATATGGCAATCCATTTAACAGACGAGCTCTCTCGACTCTCGTACGGTTTTGTTCAAATTCGTAATTAATTTATCGCTATACGAATTGCAATTCAATTTGAGGTTCGCAACGTTACAGCAAACGCTATATGATGTTAATTAATGGGCGCAACAAGGCGAATTATAGCAAGCTGATTTTACAGCGTTTGACGAAAATGAAACAATTTTCGCGATTCAATTTTCAATTAAAGTTGTTGAAAGGATAAAATTTTGTGAATTTTTCTCTCATGACTAATTTATCGTCGTTACTACGGATATATTTGTGCTCGATTAATCGTAAATTGAGCCTGAACCTCGCGAGAAGTTTAAAATGACACAATATTATTGATCCATGAGTTTCGACTTGTGGAGAAAAATTATTTTATTTATGAAAAAATTTCATTACTTTATGGTGTTCCTCGAGATAGTTGAATTTTACGAAATTTCGAGTTTTCACGTATACGTGAATAACAGAGGGTTTTTTTTTTAATGATTTTTCGGTGATCCCTTTTATAATGTGCATCCATGACTTTTTTTTTACTGCGCCAATTACGCCTGAAAAACGATCCCTATTGTTTTTCGAAGCTCGACACGGATTTCGATTGTTGACATTCGATCGTGAGCTCTCGAAGCTCTCTCACGTTCGAGATTTTCCCATGTTACGATGGGGTTCGAAATACACGAGGCCGTAGCATCGAATGATCCCCTAAAACTATACGATAAAAACTGAACGGACGAGCGAAAGACGAGATTTTGCTCCACAAAGGGGTCGTTTAATTTGTTCGAGGGAAATTATAAGAGTCAATCGAAGCGCAAAGATGAGTAAAGTTATCGTGTATTTTATCGTCTGTTCTCTTTTCGTTTAGAACAAAAGGGAAAGTATACGAAAAAAAAAAAAAAAATGGAAAATTGATACTCTCGATCGCGCTATACATTCGGTTGGAAAAACGCAAGTTTTCGACGCGATGTTCAAGGGAATATTCCCCCTGGCACTTCAATCGGCAAATATTCATGAACCCTTTTGCACACACCGAGCCGTTATAATCCCCATCGGTTAATGTATTTTGTGTAATTTGGAGGATAAGTTGATAATGGAAGAGACGAAAAAAAAAGGAAACTCGTGGCAAAGGGGAGCAGCCCTCTGTGAAATGCTCGAGAAATGGTGAAAAGGGCAATGAAAAGGGGGATGCAAAGTAAAGCGCCGGAATAATGTGTTGAACGTAATACACCATTACCACTACTGCAATGAAACGGATCAAGCCCTTTAACACAAAACAGCCATTACTTTAGTTTCTTGCAACAACGTCGAGGCAAACAAAAAAAAAAGACAAATTGATCACATTATACTCTCGATAAAAGTAAACTTTATCGTAACAAGCAATAATCATCATTACCTTATGCGTAACATCTAGGTCTATTGGACTTTTTTCAGGTGAAATCGGCGGAATTAGGCGAACCGTTGTCATTGCTTGTTATTATTAACAATTGTTTATTAGATCGAAAATTTATTTCACCACACGATACACTTTCCTTTGAATAATTTTTCGCGACAAATCGTTCGTCGACGGTGTATCTTGCTGCTTTATCCATTTTTAATTAATATCATTCACTTTGTATTATTGTTCTTTATTGTTTTATCGTCGTTAACGTTTTTCTTTTTTTCTTTTAGTTATCGCGGCACATCAACGATGACAATGTGCGCGATATTATTATTACTTTTTGTTGTTGTTTATCCCTAGCACTTTATCGCACTATTGGCTTCGTTTTCACACGTATTTAACCGCGCACGAACTCGGCGATCCTCGAATTTATCACACATCGTTCATTTCGTTTTTTTTTTATACAATTAGGAATCACAATTTTGCGGCTTAACATTATTTTTTCTTATTATTATTGTTGTTAAATTCACTTGGTATATTCGATCGGGACTTCCTCGTGAGGAAAACTGTTGCTTTTTTTCTTTAATTTACCTAGAAATTTTTTTTTTTTAATAATTTACAATCTTTCGCACACTTTGCCAAACATACATTTTTTTTCTTTTTTTTCACACGTGGATATGTGTGTGCATATAACGAATGAACGAATTTCTGGTTCTGAGAGCTTCGATCAGGTTCACTTTACGATCATTTACGTACTCCCCCCCCCCCTCAATTTTACAACTTTCACGTGATCCTTAAATTGTTAAAGTAGAAAAACTTTACAGCGCTATTATCGCATCGATATAACGATACTTTTACTTCAGTCACTCGCTTGCATTATTAATTCTTTATACTCGGTCTAGTTGGAACTATCACTTTCTGATTACTGGATTGAATTGATCGATCTAACAGTAATTCATCCGATAAAATTAATGCTGATGACAAAAATTTTAAAATCTTCGAATTAAAATGAATTTTGATCGAATCCGAACAAAGTTTATTGCGAGCAAAAAAAACATTCTTTTTCACGCTTTACTTTGATATTTCTTTAACATTTTTACATTTCAATGGACCTCCCAAGGGAATATCAATATCGCGTGTTCCAGTTTTTTTTTCTATCTCGTAAACCCTTCTCTTTCGAAGTTTTTGGATTCTCATGCGACAAATATTAAATGTAGGTATGTGTTTTTCTGAGCGACCCGAGGCTCAATGTCGACCTCGTATATACGTTACAAATACTTTGCCGCTACACGCTCGATTTAAAATTCCGTGTTTTCTTTTTATGAATTTCATTTTGGCGCTCGAGATCGCCGGGCAATTGAATGTTTCCGTGGAAAAGTGGGTCAATGGAAATCGAGCAAGTATTTCATATTCGAAATTTCGTTTGACTATTGACCACGTTGAATATTTTTCATTCAATCGTTCGATTTGAAATCGTGACCTTACTAAACGTTTCGATAAAAAATGGAATTAATTTGAAGAAAAATAAAAAACATTGGAATCAAAACAAAAAAGGTAAAAAAAGTGTCGAATCAGGGCTACAGCTCAAAACTGCTCCAAATTTTTTTCTCGCATGTGTTATCATTAAAAAATAATATCCCACGTAATATTGACAATAAGGGGGAAGATTTCCAACGCCATAAAAAATTTAAAAAACCGACCATAATAAGTAATATAGATATTACAGTAATACAGGTGGTATTAACACTCTCCTCGACAATACGACCACCGATTATATTTTCTTTTACCAAACTCTTGGCTTCAGCCATTTCTACAATTTTGTTTGGACCGCCAATCTGAGTTGCCGAATTGTGAATGACCCAATGCTGCGGTACTTCACGAATAAAATTGGTCCAATCACACACAGTGTGTGAACCTACTTTTAATTCGTTCATAACAAAATCTTTATGCGGTGGATGCAAAAGGATATAATAGGCAATTATAAGGATGTATCGGACGTACCTTCCCAACCAAAAGTGACTTTCGTCGACAATATTGCATACTTCATGATAAGATAAAATTCGGAAAAAATTCAACCATAATAAAGACAATAAAAAGATTAATTTTAAATAATAATAATGCCAAAAAGTTGATAATAAATTGTTTAAGCAAAACATTGTTTAACAAATTTTTAGGGAAATTTTTTTTTTGACACATGAAATGAATTTGTTCATTTTTCTGACTACACGTGAATTTTTAAAAAATTTTCTTATCATTTTGAAATTTTGGTTTTCGAAAATTTTTTAATTTTGCAAAATAAAGGGGAAATCGTGAATTTTGGATATGATTTCGTAAAAACGCTGTATATTACAATTAATAAGTTTTCAGGGCATTGAACGAATAGTTTCGTAAATACAACCTTTATAAATTTCCGAAAACCGAAATTTCAAAATGATAAGAATATTAAAAAAAAATTCATGTGTAGACAGAAAAATCAACGAATACATTTCACATGATAAAAAAAACATTCCCTAAAAATTTGTTAAACAATGTTTTGTCTAAAAAATTTATTGATAACTTTTGGGCATTATTATTATTAAAAAGTAATCTTCTTATCGTCTTTATTGTGGTTGATTTTTTTCCGATTTTTATCTCATCTGTAGTATGCAATATTGTCGACGAAAGTCACTTTTGGTTGGGAAGGTACGTCCGATACATCCTTAATGTACAGCATCTTTCTCGTGCCAAATTACTATTCCGGAGTCACGTTTTGATTCGCAAAGATTGTTTGAAATTCCACATTTTACGAACAACTTTCTTCCCGATTCGTTGTTCGTGTCGTCTTTGACATCGCCAGGTAAGACTACTCTCATTGGGAGTAGCAGGATTCCCGCAAGTTGCACAAATCACTTAGCGTTTTTAACGCGCCATGATTTTGTAAAAAAAAAAAACAATACTTCCTTTTCGATAAATAGGGACCATGCACACTAATACACTGTCACGAAAGTGAGAATACGTACTTATGTACATGCATACTAGTTGCGACATCTGCATTCCGAAACGAACACTTTGTTGGGGGAAAATGTATGTACGTACACGACAACACATTCTCACTTTGGTGAGAGTGTATTTGTGTGCACGGTCCCTATAATATCGGCAAGCGATATTATACACCCGTCACAATTCATTGTTACGTGGATACTGTTATTAACCTTCTCACAATGTTATTATTCGGTGTCCCTGTTTTAATTTCTTCTTAAAATGCTACTGCCCGATGTTTACATTCCTGCGTTTGGTTTATTCAGTTCATAGTTTATAGTGAGTGTGTGTGTATGCTGTCTCGTATCTTGGTAACGACTCGATACCTCTGCTATTATCTACTAATATTTGTATTACTTAATATTGCCAGTTTTTTATATTATTTATGGTGTTGGGAATCTTCCCCCACCATGATATCACATTTAATAATATAATTTAGTGATAACAAGCGTTAGAAAAAAAAAAAATTCCATGCATTTTGAGCTGCAGATCTGATACGACACTTTTGCCCAAAAAAATAGTCGATTTATATCAAAAGTCTCGAGAGTATCGAACTTTTTTCTGATTAGCAATGTGAATTTTTTTTTTCATTCGTACAATTGCAGATGTCCGGTCTCCGAATCAACGCCAGCTGGTGAGTAATTGCAATAGCTTGTTTCTGACTAATTGATCTCCTTTAACGGAGAATCTCATCGTATTGAACGATAAGAAGATTATAAAAGAGGTCGCGAAACGTGTGTTTTATCGAATGTACAGTATATTACATATAAGGTGGACAGTATGTAAAGAGTTTCATATCAAATCGATATACTTGTAACTCCTACAATCGTTTTTCCCCCTTATTGCCTCCCGCATAGAACGAGCCTTTGGTACGTCGTGATGAGGCGTTGGATAAAACGGTTTCGCCTAAACTTTCCGATTTTCTAGCGAATTGTTCGGGCCAATGAAAGTGTCGAATAATCAATCAAAAAATATATATATATGACAAGGTAAACCGTTAATGCTGACTTGAAATCATTCGCGTCTTTGAAAAGTCTATTTACAATAACTTTTTACTCGAGTAACGCCCACTATTCGAGTCCCAATAATGTTTCTGCCAGGAATGTATTTTTTCAGGATGAAAAACAATTGAAATATATATTTTTAAAAATTCTGAAACTTCATTTTCCCGTACACTATAACATCATCCTCATCTTCGGACGAATCCCATATTGGAATCAGCCCTTTCGTTCTGATATAATGTCGAAATTTTTTTTCTTTAAATCTGAAAATTCGTGGTAAAAGTTTTTCATTTATGGCATCTGAGGGCGTAGTGGAAGGAAAAAAAATAAATAGAGAATTGCGTGGGCCACGATTATGTCTTGATGCTTCAAAATTCTCCTTATACATGACGCATCTTACTGAACTTTGTTATTTCGGTTGTTTTTTTTGTTATGTTTTTTTTTTCGTCTCTGAGTCAAAGCGATCGTTCATATCATGACTGGTAAGGGTCTTCGAGTGTAAGCATATATGTTTTAGGGTATCATTTAACTGAATGAAGATTCCCGCATCTACGTCATTCTCGTTTATGCCTCTCTCTCTCTCTCTCTCTCTCTCTCTCTCTCTCTTGCTTCTATTTTATTTTACTGGATATTGGCTTTCGAGTCTCGTGTCAAGATTTTATATTTTTCTCTCTCGTCTTTTATTTTCTTTTTGTATTTTACGTATAATTTCTGCGTGAAAATATATATTTTTTATATTGCACAGACGCGAAAAGGGATCTGGACGAAAATCTTTCCCTGAAAAGTGCGGTCTTGAGTCGACGGATATTTACATAAAATTATGAAAGTCTCGGGAATTCCAAGATTAACCCCCCCAGTACCCTTCCCGGGACGATAGTACACGATTTTTCTCTCGAGATAACTTTCCCCCGCTGGGATCGGGTGCCCTCGTAGCCGGACGAAAAATCATAAAGATGATATATCCGCCACGGGGAGGATGTTCACGTACGGTTCATTCATAACGTCAAAAACTTTATTTTTTCCTTCTCCTCTTCCATGCTACGAAAGTTCTGTCCTCGAGAACTCTTTCACGGGAAGGCTCTCCCGCGAAATCTTAACTTATGTATACACGAGAAATGCAAATATTTTACGTATGCACGGTAAACATAATAAGAAAAATAAATAAATAAAAAACTACCCTTCTCGCGACTCTCTTCTCGACTGTATTTCAGAAAATTCAAATTAGATTCTTCCGAGACCGAGAAATTTATATGCGCAACGCGGAGCTGAGAATTCTTAAATGTTTAGGCAATAATAATGCTGTGAGGATAAGGGGTGGGGGGGGGTGCATAATTATGCGGGGTTGGTTTGCTGTGTGCGATAGAGGATAGGTCTTTCTACGATAAAAATTATGATTTTTCATTTTTATACGCGACTGCTCGTGGCTATAATTGAAAAATTATTTAATCGTTGTTATTATTGGCTCGTTATTTCCTTGAGATTGAGAATTACTTTTTTTCCAACCAACTGCGGTCCAAAGAGGTTTATTTATCCAAATTTCTCTCACAAAAATGAGAGGAAATGAATAGGGAAAAATGTGTCGAAGACACAACGAAGCTTCTCCCTAAAACGTATCGCGGACAATTTCATTGTTGAATGAGATTCTATAATAATTAAATTACCTGTTCAATTCACAATCGCGGAAATGGTCGGGGTTACGTGACCCCGAAATTTGGATTCTTGAAAGAAAAAGACCTTCGAGAATTTGAATATTTACAATTTAAAAACTTCAAAGAAAGGCACCAAGATCCAAGGAATATCTTACCCCATTTTAAACGCCCATACCGCGAGGAAGTGAATCGAATTATCACGAAAATTCTCTTGTCGAGCATTATTCGAGCTCCTTTGCCTTCCTCTCTTCTCGCTGAATTATTTTCTCTCTGATAAAACATTCCGGAGCTACGTTCGCGAGATACTTTCACAACGCGTGCGTCGGTAAACGCTGAGATTGAGGCCCGAAGAATTTGACGTGACAATTTCTCCCCAGCCTGCATTTTGATTCTCATTAAAAAAAAATAGCTGATCAGCCTCGATCGTGACTCACTTTAGGGAAATTTTCGATTGAACAATTTTTGGCAAAAAAAATAATGTTAGTTTCTTGTCGAGGGCAAAAAGAGTATCATAAATATATTAGACACGGATTATTTCAAAATCTTGTGTTGTAAAATGAGAGTCACCCCGTCGAATGGTATCATCGGATAATTTTCTTAAATTGAGTTTCGACGTATCACGATTTTATTATTCGGCATTTCGCTCAAAGCGTCAATGAGGACTCTCGGAGAATTCTCGCCTCTTCGCGAATATAATTTTGCACGAGAGGCAATCATATTTGCATGGAAAACACGTCAAACTCGCTCTTTGCGAGAACACATAAAAACCGGAAGAGTGATGAATGGTTCTTTGATATTTGACGAAAGATAGAGAGAGAGAGAGAGAGAGAGAGAGAGAGAGAGAGAGAGAGAGAGAGAGAGAGAGAGAGAGAGAGAGAGAGAGAGAGAGGGAATCCTTTCGCGAGGGGATTCCCCCAAAAGCTTTAGCCACTACTCGTAGACTAACCATGAATCATAGAAGTTGGACTAACGTGAAAACAAGTCAATCGAAAAGAGCTAGCAGACGAAGAAAAATTCTCACAAACACGAAACCAATTGACGACGTGGCATTATTCTGAAATTTGGAGTATCACAATAATGGCTTTAGTGTCTCGAACAGTGATTTCTTTTTTTTTTAATATCTATACTGGCCTGGGGAATTTTTTGTTTTTAATTTTTTGTTTTTTAATCATACACAACAGTAATTATATATGAAACATTACATATTTTGAATAAATTTTTTTTGAAATAATCTAAAAATCGATCGCGAAAAAAAATTCTTTTGTTTTTTTTAAATTTTCTATTTTTTAAATTTAAAGCGGATGATCGTTACCTAAATATATCTTTGATGACTTCGTTAGAACTTAAAATTCTTCATATTATATTTCTAAATAACCTGAATACGTAATAAACGTCACATATGACTGCTATCTTGCTTTTTTCTTACCATTTTCAATTAAAACACAGAGAAATATTCAATTAAGCAGGGTAAAAATGCCTTAGAATGGCCAATACATTTTTTCTTTTTTTTTTCCTCCTTGAAAGTACTATCGATCTCTGTTGATTTCATATAGAATTAATTTTTTTCGTCAAAGATTAGATGTGTCAGTAAAATAATAACATTAGAAGATAAAAATCACGTGTATTTTAAATGGAAAACTTCGCGTCGTTACAGCGGATAGTAAAAATCAAGTTAGGACATTCATATTGGGCTCAAAATTGTGGTTTCTTTTTATTTAGAAACAAATGAGGGGACAGCACAATTAAAATTCGAACATCGGGCATATAAGAACAACCATACAAAACAACCATTTTGTATAGCATATCAAGTACAGCAACAAAAAAGTCTTTTTGTCCTTTATGCACCGCCATTATCGTCTAGCAAAAAAAAATAAATAGAAGTTTTCTCGTCCTTTATGCACCACCCCATTATCGAGCTCATGGACTCGCGTATGGAGCCCGTATTACCTCGGTATTTTCTTCATCTTTTTCCCTTTCTTAGCGCCATCTCGGCAAGTATCGAACAACAGAAACGCTCGGTTCAGTGCATAGTGCATTACTCCTGGGAACTTGAAACCTTCATCCGTGTTATCCTATAAAACGTTTTATTTCTTTACTGCAATTCGTGCATTACAGAAACACGGTAAAAAAAAACGCGAGCCATGAAATGCTGGGGTTAATCATTATAAAAAAAAAAAATTTGCCAGCTATAGAATCGGAGCGTTCGGATTTTCTTTTTTTCTTTAAAATATCTATAGATTGCTCTATCTTAATTGCTCTGCTTAATCTACTATGGGACGTTATCTCTGATTATTTTCTCTAAAAAAAAAACTACGAAAATCCTCGACTGAAACGTCCGTCTCAAATTTTTTCGTGCGTGACAACATCGGGAGAAGATTGCCTGAATTCCACGAGCCCGCTCTTGGAACTTTTTTTATCGAAAAATTCACGAAAATCGTTCCCGGTTAGGAAAAATCGTTATTATAAAATTTTATGGAAATTCGGTAAATTTCCTCTAGTCCCGTAAAATAAAGACAAGGCTAAGAGAGTCCGCTGAGGGAATACGAGAGCTATTGGGTGAACAGATTTTTTTTTTTCTCGTCAAGTTGTAAAATCACGGGAAAGTCTCTCTAGCCGCAGTGAGAGTGCGCCGATATAATCAAAGCACTCGAGGCAATGAGCTTGCCTGAAACGATGAAAGTAAAATTCCAATCTTAAAATCTTATTAAACACACACACACACACACACATTTGTATAGTATATGTTGTACATATACACATGCAAATATACATGCGTAATCTAAAGATCTATAAATTCATGAAAAAATGACAAATTTTTTAACAAAACCCCAATACCGATTATCGACTGGTATAATCGCCAAAAATCATTATCCCTTTATTGTTACGTTCTTTTGTTTCCTTTCTTCTTTTCTTTCTTTCTTTCGACTCTCGGTTTTTTACTTCACGGTGCATCTTTAATAATAATTATTATCGTTGTTGTCAATTAAACGTGATAACCGTACGATAAAGGATGATTCTCGTAGTTTTAATCGACGCACAGGTCAATCGACGTAAATTCAAACACCCCGTCATCATCACCATCACAATTTTCCTCATTCTTGTGTTCCATTTTCTCCTTCTTGCTCACCACGTCCTGCACTTTAACGTCGCAAACAACGACGACATAACGCCACGTGATCAATTGCCGAAGTCACGAGTTTTCGACGATTCTTTTAGTATCTTTCGACGAACAAACGTTTCTCAAATTACGCTTGACGCGCCACACATCATTCTTATCGCTGTCTCGCTGCCTCGCTTCGGCCAATGAAAACGTTGCAAATTTTACGATCGACGATCGCGCAAAACCGCCACAATGTTCGTTCAGAACGATCACATCGACCCGGTGCCAATGATTTCTCAATTTTCTCGATGACGTTAAGGTTAACGACGATAACAATCGTCCCGAGGTTGAATTACGAGGATGATGATCGAGGATTTTAAGGGCGCGACGCTCGTCCTCCTCGTCGTCCTCGTCGTCGATCGGTGTGGTACTTTCCTCCGATCGTACCTCGTTACGCCTGGACATTTTTTCCAAAATCTTTTTATTAAAAAATTTTTTTTTTAATTCCCGATCGTCGCGAGAGGCGATCGATATTTTTTTTTCAAATTTTTCTTTCGTTATTTTATACTCCACTTCGGGGGGTATCTCTCCGTACGAAATCGTACATGCCACGAGGCGAAGAGGTCCTAATTAACAAAAAATAAAGAAATAAAAGAAAAATTTGAGATCGATGACGAAGGAACTTGGGCGAACTGACTTCGCTTTCGACGGGATATTTTTCAAATTTTCAACTTTATCCCGTTAGTTCAATATTTTTCCGTTCACTTCCGAGCTTTTCGACTGACGCTATAGCGGTTTGATGACCCGCGCGAATTACTCAAAACAAAAACAAAACAAAAGCAAAAAAAAAAAATATGCAACATCACTCATAATAATCGACGAAGTAACCGCACGATAACCATGCGGCGGGATTTTTTGTCTCGCGCAACGCACATCCGGAAACGCACTGCCGTGATGATGTCTCGTCGAATGCAAAATTAGCCCTTTCGCGTCGTTAAATATATATATACGAGTCGGGAAATACAGCCTGGAAGAAATCCAGAGAGCTATTGTCCCTCTTTTTGTCCGACGGTACACATTTATCTCTTTAAAATATACCTCATCATTCGAAAAATCGTAACCACAGTATTATCATTATTATTATTATTCGTTTTATCGTTAATCCCTCGAGGTATCACGAATATTTTTCGCTTGCACTCGGTATTTACCGGTCGAATCCCGACTGCGAAGAGAATCCAAAAATCAAAACAAAAAAATCACAATTTTTCGTTTGTTTCACCCACGATAAAGCTCTCTCTCTCTCTCTTTTTTTCTTACGATAGGATCAATGACGCACAAATCGGTAAATCACACGATTCACACTCTCGCGTACGTATATTATTCGAATTATTGTGCTTCCCGTGTGCATTTTTACCTCTCTCGAGGATGCGTACGAAATGTTTTTTCCATCGAAAAATTCCACGAGCGGATCCCGCGCGCCTCTCTTATTCGACGGTCATCGCATTGTTGTACGATCTTTATTGTCTCTCGACATGTGCTTTGCGTTGTTCGAATTTTTTGTTTTTTTTTTTGTTTTAACGCGACGACGAGGTCAACGCTTTTTTTGTGATAGCTCTTTTTTGGTGAGTGACAGAGTTCGAGACAGTGAGTGTGTTTGTATGCGCGCGTGTGTGTATGTGTGTGTGTGTGTGTGTGTGAGAGAGAGAGTATGGAGAGAGCCAAAAAGTAGAGCCGTTGCGAGCGTCCGCAAGCTGCGACGCTCCCGACAGGACTGCCTGACTGTCACTTTTCTTCCTCGTTTTACCCTTCGCGAGAGAGAAAGAGAGAGAGACAGCGGAGGTTTTCTCGCTCTACACCGTGTGTTCGGCGCTGTGGCACGGATCTCGTAAACCGAAAGCGGGGGCGAACAAAAGAGGGAGATAGACGGATAGATAATGTATGGGAATACTAGAGAGATAGAGCGAGAGAGCGAGAGAGAGAGGAAGAGAGAAGGGTGGTCGACGCTGTGCTGCCACCGTCGGCGCGCGCGCGTCTACCCCCTCGTGAGGCTTCCACCCTCCTGTCTCTCTTTCTCTCTCTCCCTCTCTTCTTCTTCTTCTTCTTCTTCTTCCAGCTTTTTCTCCCTTTTTCTTTTCCTCTATTCTCCAGTTGCGGTGCTTTCGTCACAGCCGGTTCTCCTCCGGCTTCGAGTCTCCTCTCCCTCTCTCTCTCTCTCTCTCTCTCCCTCTCTCTCTCTCTCTCTCTCTCTCTCTCTCTCTCTCTCTCTCTCTCTCTCTTATTCTCATTTTTTCTTTCTTCATCGGAAGATTTTAGAGTGCGTAGACTGGGGATAACGAGCATCACTGGATATTGAAAGTTACGATTATTCGAGGAGCTCGATTCGCTTGAAAATTACGATAATAAACCTGATGCGATGCAATTGCACGTTCGAAAGAAATTTTCTTGTAGCTCGGTGAATGGAAATTATTTCGGGCGAAATCGATTGAGAGCAATCAAGGATAATTAGATAAATGTAAAATCCAAATGACAGCCTCCACTGCCAACTTTTTCCATTTATACTTTAAATGGAAATTCCAATGGCGATGAAGGACGCGAGATTCGATTGGGATTTTTGTTACTTTGGTGTCCAGTGGTATATTCAGTCCTGATCTCGATGAGCATTAATGGAAAAATGAGTTTTAGGGTGCACGCATACTTTCCCATAAAAAAAAAAATCATTTCATATTGAATTCGCATTGAATCGAATTTCTAAATTATTTAGACTTCCGTTAATAGTCCAATTGGCCCTCACTCCTAAATGGATCCTCCATGAAGGGCTTCTATAATTGTAATTCATACTGCGATGATAATTCTATTGTTTGTCGATTATTACGGTACACATATATCCCATTGTTCTTCGTTTCCAAATGGAAATTGCTCTGTCAGTTCCCCTAAAACTATAATTATATCGTAGTAATTATTTTCCCATTGTCACATTTGTCTCTGGGAAATGGAAAACCTTTGATATCGTAACGTTTTTTGTTTTGTTTTGGTCAGCCAAAAAATATGACGCTTTGAGTACTTGATTCTAGCCACAGAAGAGCTAAGCTCGAGGCATTTTTCCACCATTATAAGTTAGTCAACGATCGAAATATACGAATAATTTTCTCTCAGGTGATTCTCATTACCCCTATCACTTCAATCCCTTGCCGAGATTCGACAGCATCAATCCCATCCTCTCTCACAGCCTCGCTCTCTGAGTCTCTCTCGTATATCGTGTACTATCGCCAAAGCACCACCATCGGTGCAGCCACCGTTTCATTCCACCACCACCCCTTCACTTCTTCCACGCCCGCCCTGCCGGTGGCACGCAATCACGCTTTGAACCTGTCGCTATATGCGCTGACTCATACATAATACCACCTGCTCTCAATAGGATGGGCAAAGGCGTTGCGTTATAGTTATATAGGCTTGCAGCCAATGCGGTTTGGACACCGAAGTAGAAAATTGTTCTCTGACGGCCAGCTTAGCTGTTGAAGGGTAGGGGGATTGTAGAACGGAGGATTAAATGATCCAAGAGGTTTCTTTCTCTCTCTCTGTCTCTCTCTCTCTCTCTCTCTCTCTCTCTCTCTCTCTCTCTCTCTCTCTCTCTCTCTCTCTCTCTCTCTCTCTCAATGAGAATTATATTTCTTGGAATAATGCATGCCCGAATTTCTCATCTTTCTCGCCTTAGAACAAGGAATCTCGTTTCTGATCGATTATATCGTGATTGAAGCGATGGGAGAGAATGCCGAATCAATTGGGATTATTTTCACTTTTATTTTTCATTATTTCTTGAAGAATTTCTTCGACGAATTTATCTTTTGAGGCAGACTTTACTGACAAACGTTTCGTTCATTTATCGTTTTTGGATTGTTGTTTTTTTTTCATAAATTCGAACATAAGAGTTCATTGCAGTTGGCATAGTTGGATCGAGAAATAAATAATTAGTTTTCTCAGGCAAATTTGTTGTTCTAATTAGTGATACTTTCTCCAATTACCGTGTACTGCGAGAACTCGGAGAGAAATAAACAGGAAACAGTATCGGGCAATTGATCGCATAGCTGTACTATACAAGCATTGAATTTCCTTTCTCTCTCTCTCTCTCTTTCTCTTTCTCTCTCTCTCTCTCTCTCTCTCTCTCTCTCAACTCTGGTACAATCTAGTGTACAGAATGTAATACAATCGCTAAAGTTGAGCTTTCCGAGTGACTCCACAATAATTTATTTGCATTGTTCGATTGAATATCGAAATTAAAATAATTAGTTGCTCAAAATAAATGTTATTTCGATCATAGAAAATTTTCATGAATGAAAACAAAGGTCTAATTGCAAGATAATAGCAGGGTAGTTTTATTTTCCTGAATTTGAGGTGATCGAAGAACCTTGATGCCGAAGAAAAATTTCGCTGACTGTAATTAAAATTTGGCCGGTGAGATTTTTTCATACATCGAAAATTTCAACGTTGGTCACGTTCGCGCAAACGATTGTACATAATAGGAGACGAAGCCAGAGACCGAGCGTGTCCACAGCGTCTGATTGTTCTTTTGGATCGAGTTCAATTTTGCACGTACTTCAATCGGAATGAAATTCTCTTCGGACAGGGAGAATTATACACACGAACCAATCAAATTTCAGAATCTAGCTATATTATAAAATGCCAATACGATTTACACTGAAAAAAATGGTTCGGGATTTACAATAATACTGTTATTGTTGGCCAGTTATAGGTATACTGGTGAAAAAATATTGCCCACACAGAAAATGCAGTAGCCCTTTTAGAAAACTCCGATTGCTGTAAAGTTCATACAAATATGACTAGTGAAGTATTTCTAATTCAACAATAATATCGCTGGTGTAGGCAAAGCAGTTTTGTCTACGGCGCCTATACTGCGCTTTTGTGGACGACACTCAATCGTCTGGCTGGCTTAGTCATTATAAATAGCTGGAAACTTACCGTTTTTGTGAATCAGCCATACTAACATAGCTCGCGAGACTACACTGTATTGTTCAAACAGCTATACCAGCTGATTTTTACATGCCTAGCTATTTCAACCATATAGTATGGCTTCGAGAATAACGTTGTGACACATAGCTATACTAATATGGCTCGCGCACCTATACTACGTTTTTGGAACACCTATAGTAATTTGTTAACGCCGCGTAGTGACCGTTAACCGCAATATTATATGCCTCATTTGCCTCCTGCCTCGCGCGACAACGGACAACGATACTTCGGTACGGAAAAAGTTCATAATGGACGAGTTCGTTAAGAAGAAACTTCAAGAGTGGAATCTAAGCGAGCTTATACCAACATTTGAAGGTAAGTCTATTCTCATTTATTTACTGAATATGTAAAAAATTACTATTTATCATGTTATACACGACAATCGTATAACACGCGAATTTTTGTAGGTTAGGTCTATTATAATTTCCCTGCATTTACGTATAAGAAGAATATCAGGCCTCCGGGCCATGAATTCTCTCAAACTTGCAGGATGATGTTGTAATTTCCATCGTTGGAATGCAACGAAAATAGGTTAGAAAAAAAAAAGTCATTTCTAGTATTGTCGCGTAGTCGAAAATCGTTTAAACCTCGTTTTCGGTTTTTTTCTTCGCGATCTGTATCTTAAATATGCCATAAAAACGTCAGTGACACTGGAAACGATTTCTTTTTTATTTTTTTAAACTTATTTTCGTTGCATTGCAACAATGCAAATTTCAACATCGTGCAGGTGTGTTTTATTGGCCCAATCACTCCTCTCACACGTCAATCTATTTTTTTGCTTTTTGTCGCTCTTTTTTCGCTCCTCTTGTCGCTCGCTTCGATACATGAAATAAAATTTTTAACCCATTTATTAAGCCCGCTGCACACGACGCTTGATTTGCTGCTAGATTGCTTGCGGGCTCTGCAAAACTTGCGGGTTCTAGCGGGTTCTAGCAGCAAAACAAGCGTCGTGTGCAGCGGGCTTTAGTCCTTTTTTACTGGTCTGTACTGATTCAGCCGACATGGGTATATTTGCAAGCATGAATACTCTATGCGTAATCTCATAAAAAGAAATATAATATTAATCTTTGCTTCAGTTTGCGCTGCTTCACTTTTATCCGCTAGACCGAAACCGGTTGTATCGGTCTAGCGTAGAAAAGTGGAGCGACGCAATCTGAAGCAAAGATTTACATTACAATTTGTCTTTTGGGAATGCGCACAGCTTGCAAATATATCCCATGTCGGCTGAATTGGAAGTTTGCATAAAATTTTTTAAATTTCTTAACCTGGTAGTTGAGGAAAAAATTTCATGCAAAGTCCCAATTCAGCCAAAAAATGGATATATTTGCAAGCATGAATACTATGCGTATTCCCATAAGAAGAAATATAATATTAATCTTTGCTTCAGTTTGCATCGCTTCACTTTTATCCGCTAGACTGAAACGGATTGTATCGGTCTAGCGTAGAAAAGTGGAGCGACGCAATCTGAAGCAAAGATTTACATTACGATTTGTCTTTTGGGAATGCGCACAGCTTGCAAATATATCCCATGTCGGCTGAATTGGGAGTTTGCATAAAATTTTTTAAATTTCTTAACCTGGTAGTTGAGGAAAAAATTTCATGCAAAGTCCCAATTCAGCCAAAACATGGATATATTTGCAAGCATGAATACTATGCGTATTCCCATAAGAAGAAATATAATATTAATCTTTGCTTCAGTTTGCATTGCTCCACTTTTATCCGCTAGACCGAAACGGATTGTATCGGTCTAGCGTAGAAAAGTGGAGCGACGCAATCTGAAGCAAAGATTTACATTACGATTTGTCTTTTGGGAATGCGCACAGCTTGCAAATATATCCCATGTCGGCTGAATTGGGAGTTTGCATAAAATTTTTTAAATTTCTTAACCTGGTAGTTGAGGAAAAAATTTCATGCAAAGTCCCAATTCAGCCAAAACATGGATATATTTGCAAGCATGAATACTATGCGTATTCCTATAAGAAGAAATATAATATTAATCTTTGCTTCAGTTTGCATTGCTCCACTTTTATCCGCTAGACCGAAACGGATCGTATCGGTCTAGCGTAGAAAAGTGGAGCGACGCAATCTGAAGCAAAGATTTATATTACAATTTGTCTTTTGGGAATGCGCACAGCTTGCAAATATATCCCATGTCGGCTGAATTGGGAGTTTGCATAAAATTTTTTAAATTTCTTAACCTGGTAGTTGAGGAAAAAATTTCATGCAAAGTCCCAATTCAGCCAAAACATGGATATATTTGCAAGCATGAATACTATGCGTATTCCTATAAGAAGAAATATAATATTAATCTTTGCTTCAGTTTGCATTGCTCCACTTTTATCCGCTAGACCGAAACGGATCGTATCGGTCTAGCGTAGAAAAGTGGAGCGACGCAATCTGAAGCAAAGATTTACATTACGATTTGTCTTTTGGGAATGCGCACAGCTTGCAAATATATCCCATGTCGGCTGAATTGGGAGTTTGCATAAAATTTTTTAAATTTCTTAACCTGGTAGTTGAGGAAAAAATTTCATGCAAAGTCCCAATTCAGCCAAAAAATGGATATATTTGCAAGCATGAATACTATGCGTATTCCCATAAGAAGAAATATAATATTAATCTTTGCTTCAGTTTGCATCGCTTCACTTTTATCCGCTAGACTGAAACGGATTGTATCGGTCTAGCGTAGAAAAGTGGAGCGACGCAATCTGAAGCAAAGATTTACATTACGATTTGTCTTTTGGGAATGCGCACAGCTTGCAAATATATCCCATGTCGGCTGAATTGGGAGTTTGCATAAAATTTTTTAAATTTCTTAACCTGGTAGTTGAGGAAAAAATTTCATGCAAAGTCCCAATTCAGCCAAAACATGGATATATTTGCAAGCATGAATACTATGCGTATTCCTATAAGAAGAAATATGATATTAATCTTTGCTTCAGTTTGCATTGCTCCACTTTTATCCGCTAGACCGAAACGGATCGTATCGGTCTAGCGTAGAAAAGTGGAGCGACGCAATCTGAAGCAAAGATTTATATTACAATTTGTCTTTTGGGAATGCGCACAGCTTGCAAATATATCCCATGTCGGCTGAATTGGGAGTTTGCATAAAATTTTTTAAATTTCTTAACCTGGTAGTTGAGGAAAAAATTTCATGCAAAGTCCCAATTCAGCCAAAAAATGGATATATTTGCAAGCATGAATACTATGCGTATTCCCATAAGATGAAATATAATATTAATCTTTGCTTCAGTTTGCATCGCTTCACTTTTATCCGCTAGACTGAAACGGATTGTATCGGTCTAGCGTAGAAAAGTGGAGCGACGCAATCTGAAGCAAAGATTTACATTACGATTTGTCTTTTGGGAATGCGCACAGCTTGCAAATATATCCCATGTCGGCTGAATTGGGAGTTTGCATTAAATTTTTTTATTTCATAACCTGGTAGTTAAGGAAAAAATTTTCAGGACGTATTTTTCGTTATTTCATTTGAATCAAAATTGCCGTTAATGATACATAACAAATTGAAAACTACAAAAATTTGAAGTCACACATGTTACGCTACATCTATATATATCCAAATCCGCGAAATTAATTTGCCTATAACATGTGCATCAATCATTTTTAACGAAAAATCAAACACACGTCCTCATTATTTTGACTTACGTTACATTACGCGCCCTAATGATAAAAAAAAAAAAAAAAATCCATGCAAATTTCCGATTAGTACAGAGCAGTAGTGAAGGACTGATAAATTGCTTAAAAATTGTAAGCGAAGATTTATGTTACAATTATAGTACAATATAAATCTTCGCTCACACTATCGGTATCGGTCTAGCAAAGAAAAGTGTAGCGAAGATTTATATTACAATTCGTCTTATAAGAATACGCATAGTATTCATACTTGCAAATTCCGACTTCATAGCTGAAGTTAAATTAAACTATAGGAATAGAAAACTTGAACAATTTCAGAAAATGATATCGACGAGGAAGCTTTTGAGTACTTAACAGTCGATGTTATCACGACTCTAATACCAAAGCTGGGTCCCCGCATGAAATTTTGCAAATACCGCGACGCAGAACGTAGTGTATCGTTAACATCCATTAATTTGGATTCAAGTCTGTTGAAAAGTGTAAGAATTTATTTTTTATTTAAAACCCAGATGAAAAGTGTTCGTAAGGTCATTCTATAGAACTTCAACGTCTGCAATTTAACATTCACACGTGTGAAACTATAGATAAAACTTTCCAGTTTTTTAAACATATACTTTTGTATTTTTCTACAGTTTGAGTCGTTTCACGATCTGCAACGTTTTCCTATTGAACCCGAGGTATCAATCATCGATAGCTCTACTGCGCTTCCCGGACCGAGCAATATCATTCACACAGGGTTTGACAAACCAGCTGCCGAACAGTCTTCGACAGCCCCTGCAGTTCTTGCCTCTGGTAAATTATTATTATTTACTATTATTAATCGACTGGAGTACATGAGAGCGCAAATAATTACTTTACATAGTTCCATATTTTACATAACACAGATTATTTTATCGAACATTGACTCTAGTTCCCCATACTCTTTCCGCTTCATGCTTGTATTGCCTAAGTGTTTCCGCTTGTTCGCAACCCCTTTCCTCATGCTAAAGTATCCTAAAAATGATTAATCTATCATTAAAACTTAAAAACTTAAAAACTGGAAGCATACATAACGATAGACGGTTAAGTAAAGTGAAATAAAATAAAAGTATTGGTCCCAGAAATTTCAATGCCTTTAAGCGTAAGGATCAGTTACTCTAATATTTCGTTTAGAGGTGATCCATATATACTGTTTTAAAATCTTTTTGTATCACCAATTTTGAATTGAAAAAGTTGATTCCAAGTTAATTGTTTTGAAGATTATTAAAAATACCATTAAAATATATAAAATTTAAGTTATAAGCTCTTCGGCAATAAATGAACATGTTTTCATGAGCACTGAATTTTCTTTGCCCCCTCTCAATTTTCTGTTCTTAACAATTTATAATTAACTTCAATCCCAGGGTCGAAAGCCACATTGACAGCCGCAGCCATAGGCGAAGCAGCCGATTTAAGCATCGTTAACATTCGGGTTATATTGGAACGTTCCCCCGAGGGAAAGATTGTTTTGCAAGCGAGTGCTCGGGGCAGCGAAAGGCTGAGTGATAAACACCAACTCATGTTGGCTGGTGCAGTAATTTCTGAAGAAATAAATTATTCCGAAGATTATCTGTAAGAATTTAAATTACATTAATCTTTTGTTTCTATAATATCAGTCAATGAATTTTCTATAGTCGGACATTCTTTATAAAACATAGGATATCCAGTAAACGGTTGATGCAATTGGCTGAATCGATAAAAGCATTATTTCCAAAGGAGACCGTTGCTTCTTACTACGTACCATTCAAGCTCAATAAAATCACCAAGACGAGAGTATTGGCTAAAGGCAAGCTCTATGACAAATATTGCACGTATCGTGCACTTCTACGTCGAAGCGGAGTCATTGTCACAGCAAGTAATGCGAAGAGTAGAGTCGAGACACCGGAGCGTCCGGCCATTTTAGCATTGCGACAAGATTTTGATCAAGCTCAAGAAGGTATTTTAAATTATTTCGTGTATACATGTTGGAATACGACGGTTCTTAATAAAAAAAAAAAGGGCCAACCCGCCGGGCTGGTTAAAAAAGAACCAACTCGCTGGGCCGGTTAGAAAAGAACCAACTCGCTGGGCCGGTTCGCAAAGAGCCATCTCGCCGGGCTCTATAGAAAATCGGAGTGTAGGTTCACACCATAATGTATAATGATCGGCACCTGATAATAGGGAACTCCGGGGCCAAAATCGAAGCTCCTCAAAATCGAAGACATGTTTTATTCCTTCGTTAATCGATCATCTCTGACAAATTTTTGCACTTTCCTAAAAAAATCTTTAAAAAAAAATTCTTCGAAAATTGACTAAACATTTTATGTCATTTTGAGTCAATTTTCGAAGAATTCAAAATGTAAAATATTATATTTCATATTCTTTAAAATTGTATGTTTTATATTTTCTCAAAATTTTATGTTTCAAATTCTCCGAAAATTTACTTAAAATTTTATATTTTGTCAAAATATCACTCTTCATCACAGAATTGTTCACAATAAATTTATTGTTATAAAATTATCTTATTGTTGTTATGAAATTTTGAGTCAATTTTTAAAGAATTTATTTTTTAGGATTATTAAAAAGTGCAACAATTTTTCAGAGATGATCAATTAACGAAAGAATAGAACATGTTTTCGATTTTGAGCTGAAATGGCCATTTGGCCCCAGAGTTCCCTATTATCAGATGCCAATAATTATATATTATGTTATGAACCTACATTTCGATTTTCTATCGAGCCCGATGAGATGGTTTTTTTCCAGTTGGCCCGGCGAGATGGCTCTTTTTTTTTATTAGGAACCGTCAAATATAGTATTGCATATGGGTAATTCCGTGTAAAATCCGACGGTCAAAACCCTGACCCCTGCCGGTTTAGTTCATGATTTTTTTTGCTTTTATTTGATTCCAAGAAGCACCCCTGATTTTTTAAAGAATTTTCCGATCCCCCTATAACCTTTAAAAAATTAAAAACTACCCCAAATAAGGAAAAACGTATACTTGGACATGCTTACAAGGCAGCACTACGATATCCCGGGCGCAAAATTTTGCCTCTGGATCCCACCGAGGTTCTGCCTCTAGAACCCGGCAGGCCGCCACACACACGCGCGCGCGCACACACACACACACACACACACACACACACACACACACACACACACACACACAGAGAGAGAGAGACGAATGCGCGCGCACACACACGGTCGAACATGCACGCGCACGCACGCACACATACATACACGAACACGCACGCACACATACATACACGCACACACACACACAGGAAGAGAGAAAGAGAGAGAGAGAGAGAGTGAGAAAGAGAGAGAGAAATCGAAAGAGAGAGTGAGAGAGAGAGGGAAAGAGAGACGACGCGCGCGTGCGCACGCACACACACACACACGCACACGCATGCAATATGACACACTAGCGATGAAACCCATGAAAAAATCGCCATAGATCTGAAATTTTCCAAACTTTTTTTTCCACTTTTTGAAATTTTCCACTCTTTTACTTTCAATCGCTACAGCCGGCTATAGCGGCATTATTTGATCGGAAATCGATTTTTTTTACTCTTGAAGATGTGTTTATTTTTGCCGAAATATCAAGATCGCATGGTCAAACCTGGCGCCCGGAATATCGTAGTGTCCCCGATTACAAATTTTGTTTTTTTTTTGTGATTTCAGTAGTTCAAAAAATGAAGCTTGCCAAAATTTTAGGGTGGTTTATTGCAACTATTTTTTTTTTTCTTTAAAATGAAACATGATTTTTTAGATGTTTTTTGCTTATCTCTCTAATCAATCAATCAAAATAATTATATTGATAATTTTTTTTACTAATTGATTAGAGAGAAACAATAATAAACAAAACAAAAAAATTCGTATTAAGAAACATTCATAATATTTTTCATTTATAAAAATAAAAAATAGTTGAAATACAGATCCCACTCTGAAATTTCGTCAAAATTCATTTTTTGACGTACTTAAATCACAGAAAAAATAATCAAATTTTTTTATCAAGTCCAAGTATACGCTTTTCCTTACTTGAGGTTAGTTTTTTTATTTTTCGAAGGGTTATAGGGAGATCCGAAAATTCGTAAAAAATCAGGTGTGTTTCTGGGGTTAAATGAAAGCCAATAAAAAATCATGAACTGTATCGGCAGGGGTCAGAATTTGCCTGTCCGATTTGACACGGAATGTCCCATATAGATTCTTCTGTAAACTCTGACACCGTTGACGTTACAGTGTCAAGTGCCGGTGTTACTTCTAATATTCGGGTATCTGAGTTTATCAAAGAATGGAATAAGTGAATTTATGTTTAAAAATTAACGATTTCATATTACAGAACAGAGAGAGGAGTTACAAGAGCTGTTACAGTGGCTACAAAATTGTATCCAACCATGGCCGATCGTGGAAGAGTACTGGAAACTCACATCAAAAGTTCGTGTTAACCAGCTCATTCGTTCAACAGAAGTCTCTGCGGTGGAGTACCTGTCAACCTATAAAGCTCTATGCCAGCCACTCGGCTATAATTTGGTAAGATTATCTCCAAAATACGTTGGCCAAAAATCATTTCATGGTGATTATTGAAGAAATGTTCAAGGTGGCCACGGTCAGGGAAAACCGGGAAAACCTGTAAATGTCATAGAATTTTAAATCAGGAAAACAGGGAAATGTAAGGGAATTTTTCATTTAGTCAGGAAAAAATTTTTAAATTACAAAAATTCAAATTCAAACTCTTCGGTCAACTAGGATGAACGGTGATTGTTCTTAAATTTTTTTATTTGCATCCACATCGAGGCACTTTCGTAGACTTGAAATATTGTTTTTACTTTCGTTTACTTGTAGTATTGTTTTTACTTTTGTTGACTTGAAATATTTTTTTTTTCGATTTTATAACGTCTTCATAACGAATTTTTGAGCTTCAGGAAAAAAAATCGATCAGATTCATAATCAACGGAAAATTTCCAATAGTCAAAAGCCTAAAATATGGGTGAAAGAATTTTTTTACTTTTTTTGTGCCTATCCTGAATGTTCTATTTTTTAACTCTCTCATGTTGACCTCTGGCACAACATATTCAAATTACTATAGAATAGATAAAAATGTACTACAACCCAGCCACTGCTATAAGCAATATCTAATTCATAAAGTGTGGTATGCTGCTGGGTTATATATATAGGTAAGTCTTCAATGTAACTTCGATGAATTTCAGGTGGACATTGATTTTACGTGCATGCATCCCGATAAGACGCTGCAGTTTTATGCTCAGTGGCCAGATTTCGTTAACGAAATATTGCATTACTGCAGAATATCGAGCAATGTCAACAAGCACGTAAAAAAAATCGTCGCAGAAATCGATGATGCTTACGTCGATAATATTTTGACTGGTTAGATGATTTAAATTTTTTTAGGATGTAAATACCGTATATTCATTATATTATACCAACGATTTGTAATGTTTTCAGATTCAGTAACACTGATGGTATTGAGGCTTATTCCGCTGTTGTTGCCGTGCCCTTCCATACGACTTCCGAAAAAACCACATTGGCGACCGAGCAAAATCGAATCGCAAGATGGGTTTTTTTTGCACGTTTTGGTAAGTTATATAATTTATACTGCAGTATGCTCCAAAAGTCTGCGACCGTTATAATAAAATATACAACCCTTTTTATTTTTTAATGTTTAGAGTGCCAGTCACTTGGAAACCGAGCTTACCAATCGAACAAACAAATTGGATTTGTATGGGTTGACGGCGCAACCCCTGCCAGTTGCTGTCGGAGCTTCAATAAACAACATCGATTCTTGGTACGTCTGTATCAACCATTTGAGATACAAGGTCAATTCAGCGATACAGGCAGTCGACATAGCGTTCAAAAGCTACTACGCTTTGCAACTGCGGTACCCGAAGGAAGCGGAATCAAGTTGGTTGGTACTGCAAAGTAGAATATATGAGATCAGCGATGAACTTGACTGTACAGTTCCTAGTGTGGTAAACCTCTTAGCTAATATGAAGTGCAGCACCTAAAGAAGTCTCTTCCCGATATTTCACGTTTGTTCAATTCATCACGATTTTTCAATTTCACGATTTTTTTCAATTCATCGATATTTCACGATTTTTTTCGGTTTATAGAACCGTCAATATGGCATTAAGCTAGTCTTCACGATTAAAAAAAAATTTTTTGAACTTTTTTTTTAATTTTTTAAACTTTTTTTTTTATTTTTTTAAACTTTTTTTTTTAATTTTTTAAACTTTTTTTTTTATTTTTTTAAACTTTTTTTTAAATTTTTTTAACTTTTTTTTTATTTTTTTAAACTTTTTTTTAATTTTTTTAACTTTTTTTTTAATTTTTTAAACTTTTTTTTATATTTTTTTAAACTTTTTTTTTAATTTTTTTAACTTTTTTTTTTATTTTTTTAAATCGGATTATAGAAACGTTGATGCGACAGTAAGCTGGTCTTACCGATATACTACTGTTATATAGTAGAACTAATTCTTCATTCATATATTATCGTAGTCACCTGTTCAATATGCCGATCTGTTTTAAGTGTAATAAGTTACACGCAGATCTTAGATCTCTGTGGACCCATTTCCAAATAATACATCGTTTTCACGAGAATAGCACATTTCAATGTGGCGAGACAAATTGCTTACGGATGTTTGGTAATATTGAATCTTACAGAAGGCACTGGCGATTAGTTCACATTGAAGAAAGTCACACTCACGTTCAAGACTCTAGTGTTCATGATATCCCTTCATGGTTATTCAATGAAGATAATAGTAGTCAAATAATACGTGAAGCATCTAGTGACGACACAGACTTTTGTTTTCCTGTGAACAGTATATGCTACACTGAGAATTCCGTTGACAGTTTCGAAAAAAAAATTCGCAAGGATGCTTTAAAAATGATTGCCAAGCTGCATACTTCGGGTAGTGTTCCACGTAACTATATACAACTTGTTATGGAATCAGCCCAGACATTTTTGCTTAGTGGTCTTGAATGCCTTCGTGGCCGAGTCCGCGATTTTTCTGAAGATTCCCAACGCGATACAGTACTGAAAATGATCGATGCATTCGAAAGCGCGTTTTCTGGTTGTTTAACAGAGCATCAAAGAATGCAATACCTAAAGGCATCTGGCGATTTCATCCCTGCTGTCGACTTTGTCATCGGTCATGACTTTAAACCGAAAATTTCTAAAAAAACTGGACACGTTGAAATGGTTCCTGTACAAGTAACCGGAAAAAATATTCCATTGGCGTTGGTTCTAAAACGAGTATTTGAAATGCCTAACGTGTACGATCGTGTTAAAAGTTATAAGTCCAATCTGGAAAATGATACTGAGATTCTCAGCAATTTCATCCAAGGCGATTTATGGAAAAAAAAAATTTCGAAGTGCAATGGCAAAGAAGTTTTTCCTTTATTTCTCTACTATGACGACTTTGAAACGGGAAATGCTTTGGGTTCTCATGCTGGTGCTCAAAAAATTGGGGGTGTTTATGTCTCTGTTCCTTGTTTTCCCCCGGAATATCAGTCCCTTCTTTCATCTATTTATGTTGCTTCATTATTTAAGGCTAACGATAGAAAAAAATTCGGGAACAAAGCCGTGTTTAAGCAAGTCATAGACGAGCTCAGATTTTTGCAGGAAGAGGGTATCGAAATTAAATTATCTGGCGGTCGTCAACATAGAATCTATTTTAAGCTCGGACTTGTAATCGGAGACAATTTGGGTTTAAATTCGATATTGGGTTTTGTCGAAAGTTTCAATAGTTTTTTTTCGTGTCGTTTTTGTAAAATGCATAAACAGGATAGAGCTCGATGTAGTACGCAAAAAGACGACCTTATGCGTAATCGGACTACGTACGCAGCTGATTTGGCGATTGATAATTTCAAATTGACTGGTATCAAAGAGGAATGTGTATTTAATTCTCTATCGGGATTTCATGCAACTTATAACTTAGCAGTTGACATCATGCACGATTTATTGGAAGGGGTATGCATCTTCGATATGATTGAAATAATCAAGTACTTCACCGAAGTTGTGCGTCTGTTCACCATCGATGATTTGAATGAGCGAATTTCCGGTTATGATTACGGAACAATCGAAGGCAATATACCATCCAAAATTTCTCAAGATCATATAAAAAATAATAAAATAAAAATGTCAGCATCCGAAATGTTAACGTTTATAACGCATTTTGGAATCATAGTAGGAGACCTTGTACCCGAAGATGATCCAGTTTGGCAATTTTATCTCATTCTTCGTCAAATAATCGGCCTCGTGACTGCGAAGCATATACAAGTGGAATGCTGCTCGATTTTGGAATCTTTAATATCAGAACATAATAATTTGTACATGTCTCTATTCAACAAAACTCTGAAACCCAAAGCACATAACTTGGTTCATTACCCTTCTGTGATGAAGGCTTGCGGTCCTTTAATACATCTGTGGTGCATGCGGTTCGAGTCCAAACATAAAGAACTGAAACTTACTGCAAACGTGACAACCTGTACAAAAAATACTTGTGCCACATTGATAATAAGGCATCAAATGAAACTCGCGTTTCAATTTATTTCTGAAATCGGTTTTTCACAAATGTTGGAAATGGGTCCAGGAGATTTGGTAAAAGTCGAAGATTTAGCTGTGGAGATAGATCCTGATTCGGTCGTATCAGCGATGAACTATTTTCATGTCGTTACTTGGGTTAAATCAATGGGGACGAAATATGTACCTGGAAATGCGATATGCACTGGTGATATTGATGGTTTCCCAACATTCGGTATCATCAAACTTATTATAATCGATAAAAAAAAAATCTCGTTTTTATATGAAAACTTGAATGTAATTCAATTTGATCGGCATTTGTACGCTTACCAGGTAGAACCAGAAAAATCTCAATATTGTAATGTGATTGAATCTGAAGACTTACTAAGTCCCATGCCACTACATATCATTGCTGAGCGTGGTAGAAATTATTTGTCACCGCGCAGCTGGCTGTGAGTTCGATCTTGCGACGGTGTTCCTTATATGATGCCAACTCGACTCCGCCAACTCGACTCCTTTTTTTTACTCTCTCGGATCTGTTCCATGATTTTCCATATAGTAGTACTACTTAGAGGTATTCTCTTTGAATATTGTCAGATTTTTTATTTCGCTCGTTTTGGAAAAGGGGAGGGGGGGGGGGGGTTTCAAACCCGTATTGCATGGAAGATTGAAGTCAGGGATGGGCATAATTAATTGAAAAAAAAGGACGAATGGTTTTTCATTTTTCATTTATTTTAAATTGAAGTGAAGAGTGGATCATCACTCGTCATTTATTTGACGCATAAGTTACAAGTGGATTTCCACACGTCATTAATTTTGAGTATAAGTGGCAAGTGAATTTCCACTCGTCATTCACTTCGCGTACGAGTGACGAGTGGATTCCCACTCGTTGTTTACTTCGGAAATGAATGGATAGAAGAGGAACCGTTTGAACGCCGTCTTCTGTTCGAATGGAAATTCACTCGCTGTTTATTTCATTTTCGGGTCTGATTGGATTTCCACTCGATTTATTTTTCGAATAATATGGAATTTAAAATCGATAATTCCTTTGAATAAAAATGAATTTCCACTTGATATTCGTTTGGAATATGAGTGGACATTTATTTAACTATCCCCTTGATTACATTAGAGTAGATGTGACGTAATTCAATGAGAATGAGATAGATAGATAGATAGATAGATGGAGGGGGGAGAGCGAGAGAGAACATACATTTAGAGTATATATTAGGGTGTGCCGAAAATGGACTCGCGCTCTCTCTCTTTCTCACACACACGAACACACACACACACAGGCACATCTATACGCACACGTACGCACACTCACGCGCACATCCTTACGCGCCCACACGCAAACGTACACCCATATGCACGCGCACACACACACACACACACACACACACACACACACACACACACACACACACACACACAGAGAGAGAGAGAAGAGAGAAAATATTATATATACTCTAAGTATACAACTCTAGGTGTATACTCTTTCTCTCTCTCTCTCCCCTATCTATCTATCTATCTCATTCTCACTGCATCCCGTCACATCTACTCTAATGTAAGAGAAGGGATAGTTAATGGCATTAAAATAAATGTCCACTCATATTCCAAACGAATGTCGAGTGGAAATTCATTTTCATTCAAAGGAAATATCGATTGTAAATTCCATCTTATTCGAAAAATACATCGAGTGAAAGTTAACTCGGACCCGAAAATGAAACAAATAGCGAGTGGGTTTCCACTCGAACCGAAGATGGCGTTCAAATGGCTCCTCCATTCTCCACTCATTTCCGAAGTAAACAACGAGTGGGAATCCACTCGTCACTCCAATGCGAAATGAATGGCGAGTGGAAATTCACTTGTCATTCATACCCGAAATAAATGACGAGTGGAAATTCACTCGTCACTTATTTCGGAAATACGTGACGAGTGGGAATACACTTGTCACTTATACCTGAAATAAATGTTAAGTGGAAATTCACTCATTACTCAGTCACGAAATAAGTGAAAAGTGAAAATCCACTCTTCATTTAATCGTGAAATAAGTGACACGTGGAAAAGGATTTTAATGATGTATTTCAATACTTTTCCATTCGAAGTTGCCCATCCCTGGATTGGAGTCAGACAAAAAAAAATGCAAAAACAAAAAAGCTATGTATTTCTATGAACTACCTTATGCGATATTTGATATATTTTTGATCGCATAAAAAGTCTGTTTTCAGCGAAAAACAATGGAAAATATTTTTCTTTCAATGAAACCCCTTTAATTGCACTTTAAATTTTACAGGATATTTAGCAATGTATTAGAAACATAAAAAATTGGCACCGTGGAACTCGACATTCTTGTCAAATAAAAAATATAATTTACAGAGAAAGGTGAATTAAGGTACATCTGAGTTCCTCTATTGCATGAACAATTTAATGGAATATATGTATATATATTGTATAATATATATATCGCAATATATATTGCATTGAATGGTTCATGGAAAAGAAGAACCTACAAGTACTGTAATGTACCTTTCTCTGTAAACCTTTCTTTGTTTACTTGGCAATAATGTCGAGTTTCAATTTTTTCTACGTTTCCAATGCACTGTTAAATACCCTGTAAAATTTGCAGTGAAATTAAAGGTGTCGCGTCGAACGACAATAAATATTTTCCATTTTTTTTCGCTGAAATAAATAGCCTTTTCGATGCCATCAAAAATACAACATATTTTGCTGTAAGTCGTTCATGGAAAAAACATTACTTTTTTGTTTTTACTTTTTTTTTGCCCGACTTCAATCTTCAGTGAAATTCGGGTTTGAAAAAAAACCCATTTCCAAAACGAGTAAAACCAAAAATCTGAAACAATTCACAGAGAGTACCTTTAAGTAGTATTACTGTATGGAAAATTATGGAACAGATCCAAGAGGGTAAAAAAAAAGTGGTCGTGTTGGTGGATAATGCTGCATATTTTTAAAAGACATATATTATAGTGATTAGAACCACGTTCTGCAATATAATTTAAGTATAAATTAAAATAATTATGTACGAATATCATCGTGTATGTATGAATCGATAACAGATTATTCAAATAAATATTGATGATTATAAAACATATTGGCTGACATTTTACTGTAACCCGAATATCCCTTCTGACACCAAAAACTCATTTCATTTAAATAACTACCTATACTCGTATAGGTAGACGAGACGAACTACCTCGAGACGAACTACCTATACTCGTATAGGTAGTTCGTCTTCCTCGTCTGCTAGTGTTTATAAAATAGCTATACTAGTATGGTTGGCATACAAATAATTCTGCCTGCACTGACAAAACTGATATCTATGAAACAACATTATATATGCTTGCTTTGGCTATACTAGTATGGCTGGTGTTCGTCTACCCCGTGTGCTAGCATTTATAAAACAGCTATTCTAGTATGGTTGGTGTACGAATAATTATGCCTGCACTGACAAAACTGATATCTATGAAACAACATTATATATGCTTGCTTTGGCTATACTAGTATGGCTGGTGTTCGTCTACCTCGTTTGCTAGCGTTTATAAAACAGCTATACTAGTATGGTTGGCGTACGAATAAGTATGCCTACACTGACAAAACTGCTATCTACGAAACAACATTATATATGCTTGCTTTGGCTATACTAGTATGGCTGGTGTTCGTCTACCTCGTTTGCTAGCGTTTATAAAACAGCTATACTAGTATGGTTGGCGTACGAATAAGTATGCCTACACTGACAAAACTGCTATCTACGAAACAACATTATATATGCTTGCTTTGGCTATACTAGTATGGCTGGTGTTCGTATACCTCGTATGCTAGCGTTTATAAGACAGCTATACTAGTATGGTTGGCATACGCATAACTCGTGATGGTGAACTCAACCATACTATGGTATTGCTGAAATAGAGATACTTGTCAGATTCGCGGAGCTATTGGGTATATGTCTGTCATGACATAGTGGTATGCTTACGCCAACGATATTGTGTCAGTCATATTTGTATGGCTTTATTACCTAGATGGTATGGCAGTAGCCTATTTTCCCATATAATATGGCTGAAGCAATAATAATTATGGCTCGAATCGGGAAACTTTTTTTTCAGTGTACGTTTGACCTCCATCTGGGAATTGATCAATGATTTTTTTAAATATTATTTTTTCGAATTCAAAAGATCTATTATTAACGATATATTTTTGGACCAGCTTCTCTGCAGCAACCGATTTTTTTATCACATTTTTGATTAAAAAAAAAATCGCATAAATGGTGTGCAAAATTTCAAACTTTTCAAAGTCACTCTCTCCAAACGAATCAGACGTTTCCTTCTGTTTTTTTTTCGTATTATTTTCTTTTTACGAAAATAGCAAAAAAAAAAAAAACAAAAAAGTAACGAATTGCAAAAAAATGATGATTCAGGTAGTACCTCCGTGACCGGTGGCGGGGAATAAGCGGGAACGTATAACAAGAGACGGTTGGACTGCTCGCAGGCTCGCGCGTACCCTCTTTCACTCACAATATATCAAAAACGAAATGGTACATCTTCCTGAATTTTTTTCACATTATTCGTAACATCCCTCTCTAGTTTCTCCTCGTTTTTCATCAACTTCTTAGTTTTAGTTTTAACGGTAGAATTAAAACGAACTCTTCGTGCATGCATGGCGCATATGTTACGCATAAATCAAGCCAACTTTGAGTGTAAATATCTCGGGTTTGGGATGGTCAAGCTTGTTCAAGTTCCACAGATGTTTGGATAACATATATTAAATAACCTGTATGCCAAATTTCAACCATTTCCTAATTCAACTATTCTATGGAGGTACTCTACCTTAACTAAATCCCAGAGCGTGAGGTTCAAATAATATGGCTGGAGTTAACGAGAAATCCTTCACATATAATATATATATATACGATTAGGGGGGTTCTTATTTGCCCGATGTTAGAATTTCAATTGTGCCACCCCCTCATTGGTTTCTAAATAAAAAAAAACCAAAATTTTGAGCCCAATATGGATGTCCTACCTTGATTTTTACTATCCACTGTAACGACGCGAAGTTTTCCATTTAAAATACACGTAATTTTTACCTCGCTTTCGGCTCGCCTCTGGCTCGCCTTCGGCTCACCAGACAAAGCCAACGGCTCGTTCTAAAAACATAATCTCGCTCGAAAACAATCACTTTACGCGCTTGCCGCATAATATACTATTTTTTGTCAAAGATTAGATGTGTCAGTAAAATAATAACACTAGAAGATAAAAATCACGTGTATTTTAAATGGAAAACTTCGCCTCGTTACAGCGGATAGTAAAAATCCAGTTAAGACATTCATATTGGGCTCAAAATTTTTGTTTTTTAAAATTTACAAACAAATGAGGGGGCGGCACAATTTAAATTCGAACATCGGGCAAATAAGAACTACCCTAATGTACGATATAAAGAATATAAATGTGCAAGTAATATACATTTATGTAAAAATATCCAGTGGTACGAAATACATTTTCTCCAACAGTCGGCCACCTCGAACAAGATAATCCTCTTGTCGAATAACTCATCGTTAGGATAAATTTTTCTTTTTTTTTTCTTTCTCCTTTTTTTACGTCAGTATAGAAATAACCTTGCTGCAGTTAACAAGCGTCGAAAGCTTCGTCGGGTTCAAGCAGAATATCGTTCGCTCGTGTTCTTTATTCCGATTTTCAGGACCCATCTATCTGGTTATAGTGCAAACCATACGTTGTCGAAACACGTGTACCATGTATAGATTGAATCGACAATTCGCCTAATTTTGCATGCCGTGGTCCAACCGCTTGGGATGGTCACGACGAGCACAGTCGGAGGGGTGAATCTACGCGTTATCCGAATTCGGCCAGACGTATTGCGGTGAAAGCGTAATCAGCGCATAATCGATAGTGCGTCGTTGACACGTCGATTGAAATACCCCACTAATTTTCTCGCTACGTGACGTTAATAAATTAACAAGTATGGTGTCTGATCTCAAACATCGGTCAGCCCTTTTAACGGCATTCAATGTGAATTCGACGCGATTCGAATAAACAAATCTCTGATCACTTTATATCTTTTCAACTGACGTGAAAGTAATTTTGTATGTCGTAATTTGAGTAGGTACTTATTAATGATAAATTAATTTTCATGAATAATCAATTTTCATTATTCAGGCTTGTTTTATTTTTTTTTCTCTTTTTTAAGATTGGTTGTTCAAAAATATTGGTCGTTATATTTTGTCTTTAAAATTCTACCTTTTTATAAAATTCGGGAGAGAATAAAAAAAAATCGTCGTCGGGGAGGGTAAAAAAGTAATGAGAAAATTCTACAGCACGCCTGCCTAATTGATAAATTTAATGTTAAAATTAATTTAGTTCGTGTTGGTCTGACCGATGATGACCGTGACCACTTTAATCCACGAGAAATATGAAAAACTTCGCCCGTGCCATTTGCTGTACGAGATCGTTACGGGTAAATTTATGAAATTTATCCAAACATTATTTATGAAATATGTTAATTTTGTCACGGAGATGTATTTCTGTAAATTTCCCACTTCTAATAACACTACCTCTGAGAGAAAAAGAAAATATCTATCGAGTCTTAACTCTACGGAAATAACTATTCGCTGTCAACGCAGACAGACAAATCGATGTATGGATAATCGATGAGAATTAAATGAAGATCGAGCCACGACAATGGAAAATTGAATTTACGTATATATGAACGGGAAGAACTTGGGGTAGGACAATTTATTAGAATTTGTCTGACCACACCGTGATCGTAATTACTGCCACGATCGTTTCGACGCGATAAAATGAAAGATATGAGAAAATTGGTGTTAATGAAAAACGACTAAAAGTATTATACGTATGGAAACTTGCACAGAGACAGATAAATCGAAGCTTATAGCCGAGACCATACATTCGCGAGAGATTGCGAGCGAGGAGTTTGAGGATATTTTGGTCTCTTACTCGTGCTAAAAAAAATGTTTACAAAATTATTTATACACTGTTTTCGAGAGATATTTTTTAGCAGCATTTAAAATTTTTTACAAATCAATTAGCTTTGCAGATTGATTGATTTATTATTATTATTATTATTATTATTATTATTATTATTATTTTATTGATAATACATTACACGATTTACACGATTTATTTATTCTAAGTTGACCGGACTCCCATTAGATCAAACGGAGATAAATTAACACAAATTGCTCTTTCAAAAATTTTATATTCAAGTTTAAAAAAAAGTAAAACAAGCGTGCAAGTTTCCAATTTTCACGCTTGTTTTTTTTTTTTTTTTTTTTTTAATACGACTTTTCTTGCGAAACTTAATAACCTGTCTCCTCTGGTGTACTTGCGTAAATTTTTTTGGGTTAATAATCTCAAATTTGCAATAGTCAGAGACGATCGCAGATATTTTTCCATAATTTCAAAATTTTATGAAATCCGTACCCCTTAAGGATGTATCGGACGTACCTTCCCAACCAAAAGTAACTTTCGTCGAAAATATTGAGTACTTCATGATGAGATAAAAATCGGAACAAATTCAATTACAATAAAGACGATAAGAAGATTACTTTTTAATAATAATAATGCCCAGACGTTATCAATAAATTGTTTAAACAAAACACTGTTTAACAAATTTTTAGGGAATGTTTTTTTTGTCATGTGAAATGAATTCGTTGATGTTTCTGATTACACATGAATTTTTTTTAAATTTTCTTATCATTTTGAAATTTTTTTCAAAATGATAAGTTCAAAATGATCGGTTTTTGGAAATTTGTAAAGGTTGTATGTATTTACAAATCTATTCGTTCAATGCCCTGGAAACGTCTTAATTGTAATATACAACGTTTTTACGAAAAAAATATCCAAAATTCACGATTTTTCCTTCATTTTTCAAAATTAAAAAATTTTCGAGAACCTAAATTTCAAAATGATAAGAAAATTTTAAAAAAATTCATGTGCCGGCAGAAAAATCAAGGAATTCATTTCACGTGTCAAAAAAAAACTTTGCCTAAAGATTTGTTAAGTAAAGTTTTGTTCAAAGAATTTATTGATAACTTTTTGGCGTTATTGTTATTAAAAATTCATCTTCTTATTGTTTTTATTGTGGTTGAATTTTTTCGATTTTTATCGTATCATAAAGTATGCAATATTGTCGACGAAAGTCACTTTTGGTTGGGAAGGTACGCCCAATACATCCTTAAAAGATTCTTGCTAAATTCAAAATCAAACATCGCCTTGTCCCATAGTATATTGATATAAGAAGTTTCGTTTAAATAACCTCAAATTTACGAACGTTAGAGCGATCATACAAATTTTTAAGGAATTAAAAAATTTTATATGTGTAGTCTGAACCGATTCTTGCCAAATTCAATACCAAACATTCTTATCTCGTGGCTTATTTTCGTAAAGAAAGTTGGCTTGATATCTCAAAATTTACGAAAGTTTGAGCGCCAACAGACGATTTTTCGAAAATTCCAAATCTTTAAAAAATTCCAACCCTTCTAGCGATTCTTGCTCAATTAAATACCGAATATCCTTGTCCCCTGCGGCTTATTTGTATGAAAAAAAATACAAAGTTAGCCCCATATCTGAAAATTTGCGAAAGTGAGAGTTCAAGCAAAACACATTTTTGAACATGTCTGTACAGCCAAAAATCCCAAATAAGAAGAGCTATTTATACGTATGTGCGTGTAGGCGGTAAAATTTATTAGATCGAAGAAACGCAAACAGCCATTCATGTGGATTTGGCTGCTCGCAAATTAAGGAGGCTGACGGTTATAGTGGCCACCGAGGGGTACGCGCTTCGTTGCTAATGAACGACTAACGTCTGAACGCGAGCGCGATCCATGACCATACTGGACTCAACAAATCACTGAGACTGTACAGTCCTATAGTCGTCGCGATAGATGCGATTTTACGATATGCGTTTCTCCCTTTATATACTTACGTCTCGTCTCTCAATTGAATATATTTTCAATATATAATGCCGCTTGAGGGGTCTCTAGGATAATTTTTATTGAATTTTTAAACGTCGTTATCGTTCAGATCGCGACAATAAATTTCGCCTCAGAATCGAATACTCATTTCCTCGTGGTAAATGAAAAATAAATTTAAAAAATAATACTCAATATTCCCATCGTTGATCGATTTATAACAATTCTCATAACAAACATATATATTTTTTTTCATATTTTAACTTTTCCAAAAAAAAAGTTTACATAATTTTATCGCGAGGACAAACAAACGAAACCATAATCCAGTTTTTTAAAATTAATTAAATATTTCTACTTTTCGTGTCTCGTATTTTTCCATATTTTTAAGGATAATATCCTTAAACTATAACTTTGACTGCCGCACAACGGTGGAAAGTTTGTGCTTGAAAAATTTCTCAATGAATCGAAGAACCGTGATAATTAGGGGGGAAAAAAATAATTCTAATAATAATATCAAGTCGTTGAAAGTATTGCGCGTTTAATTGACAATATCTCGCGAATCCCGAGAGTGTTCGATTGAAGCTTAATTGAGTTGAAAACCGTTTTTGATTCTTTACTATCTTGCTTGTTGAAAAATATAGGAAGCGCAACAATACCGCATATACATATTTACTGTATACGTATGTAATACACATACACACATACACGCACACACGTATATATATTAATATGCGCGTGTGTGTTCGTCTATAGGCGAAAAAGCGAATTCAACAATGATGGACTCTTGTAGAGCTCGAGTGAAACAAGCGAGTAAAGTTCTCACGTTGAATGAACGTCGACGTGTCCACTCGTACGTTATATACATACGCTTTTCGGCTTTCCGGTCGGATTAATACGCGCTCAATCTAGCGTTGAATTAGCCGAATGAAAAAAAAAAGGAAAATTCGAAAACCCTTTCGATGCTAAACGTTTTGGGCTTGTCAGACCATGAATTTCACGCGTATTCCTACTCTTCGTGTTGCACATATAATGTTCTTTTCGTTACTGGCGATAAATATATATTTAGGCAATTCCACGATACCCCATAGAAATTCAAAAAATAAAATCTTGTTACATGATTGCAAAATTTAACGACAATGTTAGCTCGTCGCGACATCACCTCGCGTCCCATTTTCTGTGAAAATTTTCCTCGCGTTTATTTTATTAGCCAACCCTTGAAATCGCGAATATTCCCCTCACGTAATATTTTGTGCTCGCTACATGCACCCACGCTACGTCCATTTTTCGCGGCAAATAATCGTAGCACGACTCTCGAATTTCTCAGTATACACCTAATGGTAAAATCTTATACTCGTTGTACATATATACGCTCGGATGAACATCGTACTTACATTTTTGTTTCCGCGGAAAAAGTTACATGCACCATCTGCGTTAGCATACGAGGGAGTCTCATATTATAAAATAGCGTAGAAATGGTTCTTCTGGTGGATTTTTTCTCGTTGAGAAAATCCGATGTATAACGTATATATTCGTGGTATTTTCGATCGAAAAGTTCTCGTGTAACGATGAAGCTCTTATGGAGTGTTCACTCTCGGGGCGGAATTCGTATGGAATATTTTTCTTGGCTCGCGTGAATTCTCGTGAAAACTCTCGGCAAACTGTACGATTTCAACGTTTGGATCAAAGGATGTGGTTATCTTTTGATGAAATTGCCATTGAGAGATAAATTTCTGTGAAAATTGTTGTGAATGTTTAATTTAAATGACGGGAGATTTAACATTTCATTTTATTGATCAAGAATTATTGAAAATATTATTATCTTTTTTTATTATAGTAATAATAATTCTTACGCAATAATAATTTAAATAATTATCAACTTATTATTCATGAGTGATTTCTGCTGCGATTATATTATTATAAAATATTTTCTTTTTCGGAGGATATAATTGTTATTGTTATCGATGTATAATTTATCGTTTGGAAAAATCATTTCTTTTTTTTACAAATTTTTTTCATCAAACTATAATCCAGGATTCGTTCTCGAGCGATTCGCGCGTGGAAAATTTAACTTTTCGAGATACCGTGAGAATTCCCTTCGTACTAAAATATAAATTACGTTCTACTACGTATACGATATCTGTAAATATATAATATTCATCCATACATGCATGTAAAGCGTGCATACATATAAATGCAGTTAGAAAAGAATACGAATTTTTATCCCTCTATTTCGTTGGGACGAGGATACCAGGTGTGAAATATATTTTCATGGTTCTCCCGGCAATCCAAGCTTCCGATATTCCGGAACTTGCGGCCAAATAAATCATGCGTGAATCACCTTTCTATATCTTTATCAGCCTCTGCCTTCATCTGCCCCCCTCCCCCCCCTCGCGCTCTCGCTCATTTTTCACCCTCTTTTGTTCCCCATAAATCTTCCCAATATCGTAATTCCCCGATGCCTCGCATATTACTTATGCATGATCGTTGAGTCGTGAATTCGTATAAATGCAATGTATACGAATGCCATTGTGTGATGCTCCTATAGTCATTCATGCTCGTATACATTTTTTTTGTTTATCAAGTCCGAGCTTATGAAATCGTAATTCATCGTAAAACTTACAGCTCATCATTTTTATTCGATTTCACAAGTACGGTTATATTTAAATATTATTTTCTGAAAAAAAGCACGAGTTATATATCTGCATAAATTATTATTAAATTATTATCAAATTATTTAATTCCTCCCAGTACAGCCGAGCCACAAGATAATTAGGCAAATAATTATATATGGTCTGACGAAGGGTGCGCGGTAAAATTTTTTTTCACGCGCGAAAGAGTCGAATTTTTTTCTTCCTCCCTTCAGCAGCAGTGAGAGTTATAGAAAAAGGTTGAGTTCGTTGCGACGAGAGATTTTTTCGATTCCAACCCTTTAACTCATTCTATCTGTCTCTCTGTTTCATCCCAGATCTCTGTCCTTTTCTCGGTCCACTCGTCTGTATATTACCAAGCTTTTGCCAGTGTTTTTTTTATTCTTCCCCGCACCGGTCCGCGCTCACTCCGAGGATTAATGTGCTTTCACGAGAGCAAAAGCCCTTGTCGAGATTACGCGAGATCGTCGTCGTCGTCGCTCCCGTGCTCAAAACGCGTGTGTGCTCTCGACAAGCATTCGTTTATACGGAGCATACGCTTGCATGAAAATCACTGTAGAGCGGATAAAGCTTTTGTATGCATAGGCCAAAAGGTGGCAATGATCTCGCATCAGGAGAGCTCGACGGTCGTGTAATATTATATCCCCGTGGCGCGAGCCAGCAATCGGGTCGCCCGATTTACCGGTAGCTTTTTTTACCTTTTTTTTTGTTGCACCTCCTCCCTAATTGAACCACCGGATGAGTGAATTGAGCCAGAAATTTTATGCGCGCTCCTTTTGTTCATCGTTCGCCAGATCGCTCATAAAGAATCCGCGAACCTTTGCCTCTCTACCTCTTTCCTGCATATATACATTATAGGTCTACACGTTCGTGTTAAGCTAGTTCAAAAAAATGCTCAATTTTTATTTTTCATCGCGCTCTCCATCGTGATTTTTGTACATTTTTGCTACGGAAAGAGCTCCCCCCGAATTAGAGTTTTCACAAAAAGTTGTTTTTCGTCACGCAAAGCGTATGCCACCGTTTTGTGATATCAGTATTTTGTAAATTCAATTTATGTGAGCATCGATGCGGCGGTAAAAAAAAATCTTCATCTTGCATGAGAATCATTTTTTCGTAAAAATTTACAAGAATCTGGATGAGAAATGCAATTTGAAATGAAAATTACGCGTTTTTTTTTATCGCTTTACATATGGGTAAAGCCACATGAAAATATGCAGTTGCGTGAAATCAAGCTCAGCTTTCGCCCGTTATCGTTAAAGCTCGTTTGCACGTTCTCTCTACAACAGCCTCGCGTTTATACGCACCGACGAGTCGACCGATCTACACACGAGCCCCCGTTACACAGACCCGAACACATCGCCGCCACTTTTATGTGTGTTTGCGTATATAAGAGCGAACGAGCTTTCGCGAGAAGTGATTCCTCGACTATCATATAAATTCATCGCGATAATATCCCGATCGATCAACTAGAGTTGATCGAGTTACCTGACGTTGATTCGCCGTATACGGGAGGGGAACGTGTGTGTCAGTTTTTTTTTTCAGCAGACAACATTCAATTTTTTGTTTTCTTTTGTATATCGAAGAATATGCAGGCTGGATGTGGGTCAATTGCGGAGTTTTACGTTCACTCGAAGGGTCGCAAATATTTTTAGATTCTATAATCGCGTGTGCTACGAGAATTTATATAGATTTAAACAATAAATATTTTTCTCCTTTTTATTTTCTCAATTTAATGGAAGTTTGTTTTATTGTATTTATCTTCTTTAGTTACGCAACTATGATCGGATGAAACGTGTTTTTTTTTTCTTTTTTTTTAACATTTCGAGTCATTATTAGCAGGGAAAATAAATTAAGAAAAACTGATACGGAGTTGAAGAAAAAAATTGGGAAGGTTTTTAAGGAGGTTCTTAACCCAGAGAAAAACGGTAAGAATGATTCTAAAATTTTAGGGAAAATTTTTGCTGGTACTAGGAATACACCGTAATTATTTCAGATTTTTTGACCACGTAGTTAAAGAGAAAAAAAAAATTAAATATGCCGCTCATACGTGAGCTCTTATGGGAGAAGTATTCGAAGCTATGATTGGAGATTATTTTAGGAGTGAAAAAACAGTAACATTTCCCCGAAGAACCGCTTGAACGATAGATTAGACCTTCATAGATATAATTTGCCCATAAAGAAAGTTTTTCACCGTGCCGATTGTGAAATATACTTGCAAACAGAATTGGGAGTATAAATGAAATTTTTTATTTCAAAATCTGGTAGTTTAGGAAAGAATATTTAGTACGTATTTTTTATTTTTTTATTTGAATCAAAATTGCCGTTAATATAACAAATTGAAAAATATAACATTATGAAGTCACACATGTTACGCTATATCTACATATATACAGGGTGAGTTTTTTATCTTGCGACATCGAAATATCTCAAGAAATACGCATCGTACAAAAAAATGTCCAGAATTAGAACTGTTTGATTTCGAAGGGGAAAATTGACTCTGTGAAAATCAACCCCCCATCCCAACCTTTAAATGCGGGAGGGGTAGTAACTTTGAAATTTAAAATGGGAACCGCTAATTTTTATTGCAGATTCAAATTCTACATGAATAAATACACAAGTTTTATTGAAATTTTTTTTTTCGATTCGAGACAGATGGTGCTTGAATCGCGAAAAATCAAATTTCCAAAAAAATCCAAAAATCGAAATCGAGAGAGTTTAATTTATTTTAAACTCGAAAAGCTTAAAATACATCACATTTGAAACTTTTAATTAATATCAGGGAGCGTAAATCGTATTGAGATAATTCATTGAGTCTGTCAGTGCAAACGAAACGAAACTTTCGGTGTTTTTGGTTCGTGAATTGGGAAATACAGAAAATTCATCGGATACATTGTATACATGCAATGTATTACTTATATATGTATATATATATGTATGTAGATTGTATCGATGTGCTCAGCTTGCAAACTAACTTTACTCGCTCTATCCTCGAGACATATCGAGCTATCGATATATCAGAGAGGTTGCCAGGTATATATGTGTGTCAATCGATTCGCATGTGGAATGAAAAGAGTGATATGAGGAGAGTGGAATGAGCGATGAGGCTCGTGAACTGCTGGCACGAAGCTTTTACGTGACTCGTTGGATCCGATAGACATCTTCCTTGTGAATCTCGCTTTCCTCCAGCTCTCTTTCTTTCTTTATATCTTCATCGTCGTTGTTGGCAACACGATTTCCAGATACGCGAGAACTTGGCCTATCGAGGCAAACCGATTCTTCTTTTTTCTTTTCCTTACCGCTATGGTCAGTCTGTTAATATTTTTGGAGGCTCTCATGATTAAAAGGTGAATCACGAGGAATACAAGAAATCGGTTATCAACGATCACAGCCTAATCCATTAATATTTTATCGCAAAAATGACATGAAAATTTTCGGGGTTGTCCACGCTCGAGTGCGGAGTTGATCCTTCTCTTTATTTATTCTTTTCATCGTCGTTAAAGCTGAGATCCAAATTGTGGTAAATAGTCCGCGAGGAATTAACGAGGCGAGAATGATGACGTGGAAAATTTTCGTTTGGAAAATACAACTTTTCTCATCTCCGAGGGCTTGGTAAACGAAGAGTTTACACAGGGCCATGACGAAGGGTCAGTAATTCGATGATGATACTTGAGAAACGAGAGAGAGAGAGAGAGAGAGAGAGAGAGAGAGAGAGAGGGAGAGAGAGAGAGAGATATTGTACGGATCCTTATACCTCTCATTATTTTCTTCTTTCGTAATCTCCGGCTATTCGTTATAAGTTCCTAAAGTCTACGCTCACCAAGATATTGGGATCCTCTCTTAACAGCCGTCGAAAATCCGCGAACTCGTTTGCCGAGCTTGGAAAAATGTTCAAACTTCGAATATTACCATTTACTTCCTTCGGGCATTATCTCCCTCGAATCGGCGTCGAAATTTAACGGATAAAATATAGCCGATGATATATCACCTGGCGTTCTTCATCATTTTGAATTTTTAAAAAGTCAAATTTGTATAGTCACTCTGGCACAAGGGTCGTCTTTTGAGGTGTGTGGCAGAGACCAGCCGAGTCGTAGACTCTACTTCAGTCTGTAATAGTATCAACAGAAAGATATGAAATTTGATTACACTTAATAGCTGTTGTCGCAATGTTCGATGGCTGCTGAAAATTTTCGAGGCACAAAAATTGTTTTGACTCATTATGAAAATTCGCCCTGTACAATGATTGTCATCGTGGAGGTGAATTTTTTTCTTCAACTCTCATGATCATTGTTAATCTGGCAATATGATATTGCAATCAGCATGAGATTTAATGTCTCGTTGTCTATACGAGAGTCGAATTCAAACAGTTTGAGATTTCGTGGAAAACGAAAACCCATTTGCGGTCGATTAGTCCAGTCGAATGAGATTAAGTTCTATTCTGGCATAACGCATCTTAGCTGATTTTTTTGTAGCTAGATTAGACCCCCGCAAACATACCCTCAAAAGTTCTGACAAAGTTAGGTCCGGAACGGAATTTTCGCCTGCTTGTAAAAAAAACGAAACATGCGCTATAATAATACACTAGGACCTCGATTTAACGGCCAGTGGCGGGACCGGCTCCGCATCGCACCTTGTTAAATCGAGGTAGCGTATGCCCGCCCATGCTGTATCTGCGCATCGGCACTTCCGTGCTACGGGCCTGATCGGGGAGACTTCGAGCGTCCCCCACCATCTCCCACCACGTGAAAAACCGATCGATAAATGCGGCATGGTAAGGACTGTCTATTAAATCGAGGGCCATTAAATTGAGGTCCTAGTGTATGTCAATATGATCTTGGACCCCATCCGTATATCTACACTTGTACGTATGATTGAAAATAAAGTAATTTTCTAATAATGTAAAAATATTTTTATATGTATACACCATTTCGAAAAAAAATATTAGATATGTATGTAGATTTATAGTTATAGGCGTAAAATACACGTTCACAATAATTTTTAGTATTATGATATTAAATATCATTGACACTTGAATGATCTTTATTTTTCTTCCGAGTACCGTAGGTTTTTTAAATTATTTACAGTAATATTTCCAAAGCACGCGACTAAAGTATTTAAAAAAAAGTTAATTATCATAAATATCGAAAATTCAATTGCATATTCGAATTATTGAGAAAAAAACAGCATAGTTTAAAAAAACAATTTGATGCCATGATTATTTTCAACCGAGTAGGCCAAGCTGGCCGAAAATGACAGCTGCTGTCCGGATTTTGGCTTGTCGCGTATTGTTGCTTAACTATATAACGCAGGTAAGAAATCTTTAGACTGTTGTCTAGGGGCCACATTGTATTACTTGTACCATGAGTTTCAAAGCCATACGTTAATTGTTCATCCATTTACAATAAAAAATGAAAAAATACAATTTTCATGGTTTTTTTCATTTTGTGGCTAAACGAATAACGATAATTGATCGCGCAAAGGCTTGTTTTTTAGAGAATGATGAGAGGAATAACTTTTGTATTTACAGTTTACATGTATACCCCATAGGAAAACAGTTTATCCACGAAAGGTGACTTTTCAATTGTTTAAACTTTTTTTGCGGCCAAACCCGGACCTAATTTTGTAAGAACTTTTTAGGGTATGTTTGTGGGGGTCTAATCTACCTATCATAAAATCTGCTAAGATGCGTTATGCCAGTATAGAAGTCACTTGATTTTATGTCTAATTCGACTGGACTAGATATGGGTATGCGATACAAACATCGAAGTCTCACCTAACGAATATTAAATTACTCCACTAATCCAACTATATCCGTTATCGAGGGTTTCAAAATTCGGTTTAAGGCAGCCAAATCTTACGTTTGATCGTTCGTTTATACTCGTTATTTACATTATACATATATGTATATCTGTTAAAATTTATATATTTATATATATTAGGGTGTTTCACATTTTAAAATTTTTCGATTTTTTTACGGGCAGACGCAAAAAATGCTTGCTCCTGGTCTAAAAAGAAACCTCCAAAAGAGTGAGCACTGTAGCACTAGTTTTAGGGTCTCTGAAAACGATTTTTCTAAAAAAAATAAGTGAAAAATCGATATTAGCACCCCTTTATTGGAAAACCTTAAATATCCGTTTAACTGTTAGGTACAAAATATCAAATTAGTTTTTCTTGAAACTATATTTTTGGCGCTGTGTCGTAAGGTTTTGGGAGCACCGATAGTACAATTTATTTTGTTTGGAATCAAAATCCTCATTGTGTGATGGAAGGAATTAAAAAATTTTTTTTTACCAAGTTTTCTGAAAAATAGTGCCTCAAATTTGGAAAATTTTGTATAATTGACTGTAACTTTTCACATAATTTTTTTTTTTTCAGATCCCCACGTTCAAAAGATGTGGAAGTGCTGCCCGAACAGGGTGAGACTTCGAAAGGTTGAATTGGACCAACCGTGTGCCTAACACCTTACGACACTGGTTTTCGAAATTCCATGTCAGCATTTCTCTATAATGCACATTAGATGTTCCTTTTTTGGTCATAATTCATTTTTTGTAAAACATAAAAGAAACAGTAAATATTACAGGGGTGCTAATATCGATTTTTCACTTATTTTGTTAGAAAAATCGTTTTTGGAGACCCTAAAGCTAGTGCTACAGTGCTCACTCTTTTGGAGGGTTCTTTTTAGACCAGGAGCGAGCATTTTTTGCGTCTGTCCGTAAAAAAATCGAAAATTTTTTAAATGTGAAACACCCCAATATATATGGGGCATTCCACCCCAATTCGACCCGCCTCCGACCCTCACCATTTTTGATTGGACTCGCAATTTTTTATGTTGTTCACCCACATGAGTAGAGACTTCCATATTTTTTTTAGATTTTTTTTCAATCCCGTTCTGGAGTAACAATTTTTTGAAAAAATCGATGAAACCCAATTCAATCAGCGATATCTTCTAATTAAAAAACGCTATCGGAAAACTTCACCAGGTCAAAATTTTCATCTTGAAGTCTACTTTTTTATGAGTTTATTTAAAAAAATTTCCAATTTTTTTTTTCTATTGAAAAATCAAAAAATCAATTTTTAGAAAAGAGTGCCATGTTTAATTAAAAAAAAAAAAAAAACACAAAAAAAGTACATGGTAAAACAAAATTTTTGAGCCCTGTCTCATTGTGGGCAGATTTTTTTTGTAGTTTTTACAGCTATTTGAAGTTTATTAGAGTACTCTAATAAATTTCAAGTAGCTATTAGAGTACTCTAATAAACTTCGAATAGCTGTAAAAACTACAAAAAAAACCTGCCCACGATGAGACAGGGCTCAAAAATTTTGTTTTACCATGTACTTTTTTTGTAATTAAAAAAAAAAAATTAAAAATGGCATTCATTTCGAAAAATTGATGGTTTGATTTTTCGATAGAAAAAAAAAATTGGAAAATTTTTTAAATAAATGCATAAAAAAGTAGACTTCAAGATAAAAAATATGACTAATCGATTTTTTCAAAAATTGTTACTCCAAAACGGGATGGAAAAAAAATTTTTTTAAAATATGGTAGTCTCTACTCATGTGGGTGAACAACGTAAAAAATTGTGGGTCGATTCAAAAATGGTGAGGGTCGGAGGCTAGTCGAATTGGGGTGGAATGCCCCATATACATGTATACTTCCTATCACAAGCCACGAAACTATCCCTGTGGTGTTCGGAAAATCCCTCGAACTTTGATATTTCGGTCATCGCGACAAAACATTCTACCGAGCTTTTAAGCAAGAGCGATTGATACCCTGGGTTATCAAGAACAAAAGCTGACGTGACTAGAGAGACGAATCGCATCATTGACACTCGGGAGTGCATCTTCAGTTTATATATTATAAGGGACATTTCCTCGCGAAAGACCACGAATTTTAATTCGCGATATTCAGCCTTGTTGAATTTATAAATTCGATAGGAAAAGTTGAAAATTCAATGATATTTGCACCGTTTAATCAGCCTGCAAATAGAAAATATTTAAAATGAAAATGTTTCATGATTTCCCGGTTTTTCGAGTACCCAGTTTTATTTTTAGAAACTTACAAAATTTTTAACTTTGTCTTTAGGACGGATGTACTTTCGAATTTTTCTTCTTTCAAGGCGTATCGATACTACTTTTGAAAATGATGCCACCAACTTAATTTTTTTAAAAATAAATGACAAATATATAAAACGTGAACTCCTCAAATTTCAAGTCGATCCTCCATGTCATTTTTATAAAAATAATTTTCAAAAATTTGGCTTATACACGATTTTTCATAAAATTAAAATCTCGTAGAATGTTGAAAAGTCGACATACGGTCCACTTTATTTTAGGTTTATTTTCTTATCATAGATGAGTCCTGAAAATTTTTCAATCCTATGAACCAGGGACGAGCACACCATTCGAATGAAAAATTATTTGAAACATTTCTTCGTCCCTAAGTGGTAATGAATTATTGCGCTTAAAAAAAATAATGATATTCACGATGAAAGAATGCTGACTCGGAAATATTCAAAATCGTAGCAAAGAAACGTAACAATTTTCATATCTGCACGGCCATAATTATTTATTTAAAAAAAAGCATGTCAAATATGCTTTTTTCATTCGGATGATTCCTGCCAATACTTGCCCTAGAATATTTTCTATCCTCGAAAATTTAAATTTCCACTAGGCAGTTTGGCTAAATGTCATAAGATTTGCGATTGCTTTTATTCATCAATTTTTGTCGCGCGACCACAGGGACAGAGTCATTTTTCCTTATCTTCACGCGTCATTCCACTTTGGAGCCCGATCGATGCTTTTATTGGGAACAAAACAGACAAGAGATGTAGGAGTATGTACAGAGAGAGAGAGAGAGAGAGAGAGAGAGAGAGAGAGAGAGAGAGAGAGAGAGAGAGAGAGAGAGAGAGAGAGAGAGAGAGGACTATACGAAGAAGCCGATGCTGGGGTGTTGTTAGTGTATAAGAGGAAAAAAAAAAGATTCTCGGGCGCGAAGAGGCCGCTCGACGTCAACGCGCGAAAGGGTGGAGATGAACGTGTCGCTTGGTTGGAAGTTGACTGGACGATGGACAGGGGAATAAAGTGGCTTGGAATGCTTAGGAGTGAGGGTGAGACCTCCGGGGAAGCTCGGGGTTTCTGTCCTATAGACCAGCTTTGTGTCTGCGTGGATACGTTCTCTAACCCTCTAAACTCAACCTCTCTGAACGGTGATAGACCATATATATACACACACTCTCGAATGAACTTGGTCGACGACAAACTTTTTCGAAACAAGACCGATAGAAAGGATGCTCCGCGGGGCTCCGTCAATGTGAGTGAGGTCACACATGTACGGACACTTTTTCTTGTAAATTCTCTTTACCCGATTCTCGAACTTTTTTCCTCCGACTGTACTATATACTTAAGTCGGAATATGGAATAATTGGCTATCGTCTCTCATGATTAATCGTTATGACGAAAATTCATGATAATCATTCGGTCAAAAAGCTTTTTTTACATGTACCAAAAGCCTTGGGAAGTTACATACAGTAAGATTGTACAATTCTGAACAAATTAATGAATGTCCATGATGCGAGCATTTATCGCTTAATTCCAACACCAGTAACAAAATGTCTACTAACAAAATATCAAGCTGCTACGCCCTTGCAGTTTATTTAACAAAATTAAAAACGTGGGTACTGAAGAAAATCGCATGGTATTCGTGTCACGACGGTAATAGCAAAAATTTAATGAACATAGTTGCAAAGTACGTCAATATGGAAGCAACATGAAGCTATTCATACATTTTCGATTAACATCACCAGGGAAACGGGAAACAACTAAAATGCTCGAGTGCGCTTCGAATTTCTTTGCCTTGAATCGTATTATTTTTCATTCGAAGCATCCTGTCAACAAACATCGACATAGTTTATGAATTAACAATAATTTTTAGAGGTCAATGTATCGATTTATTATCGAAAGTATAATTGTTGACACTTCTCGTTCATTGAACCCATAAGAATTTCAGCAGTTTACCATTATTTATCCTCAATTGAGTGTTTTCTCATGCTCGTTTGATATGATTGATTTTCTGTTTTCGTCGATAATCGGAGGGGGGGGGGGGGGGTTGTTAAAATATTGCATGATCATTATTTACAATCTTTATTTATTAAAAAAAATAAAAAAATACACTCTCGGTAAAGTTACATCCAAAAATGGTGCTTTGATTTGCGATTGAAAAATGTAGCACGTTTTCATTATTTGGTATATGTATACATCGTTGTATCGAAACCCGAGAGATATCGTTCGTGGTTGAGTTTGTCCTCGAGAGAAAAACGTTTTATGTTTTTATCGGGACCTTCGGAGGCATCGTCGTATATATTATTCGTCAGTTTCATCGATCGATCTCCTCACTCGACGATACACTATTTGTGTATGCACACACATGTACACGCGTATGTGTAACCTCAACTCCACAATAATAAGTTTTGCAATAACAAAACAAAACAAAAAGAAATTCCCAATATTGATGAAATCAATAATAATTAAATCGTCCATTCATCTCATCGAATATATCTGTATAAAAATTGTAAAAGATAACGCAGCTTGATACACTTGATGATCTCTGCAAACACTTCGTGAGAGAGTTAACTATACATATTTTGTGTGCAGACTCGTTCAATTCCTATCAAACATCCGTATGTGCAAGTACATTCGATTTTTTTTTAATCAATGAGATCATGTTAATCGCATAACGCGCAACACGTGGAAAACGAAAAGAAAAAAATTAACGCACTTCAACACAGGGATGAGGAGTATTCGAATGAAAACAAAATTATCAATAATCGTTTAAAATGATAATTATAAACTTTTGTTCCAAAAAAATTAGCCGTTACAGGCTAATTTTTTTAGCCCCCGCCTTGAAGCTGCAGCTTTTTCCCATCGGTGTTGATAAAAAAAAATCTACGAGTGATTTACAGCTGGAGCCACACTTTGAAATATTTACCTTTTTTGCGTGCCTATGAAATTCGTTTCGTCACGAAATTGAACAAATTAGCAAATATAGAAAATTTACGACTAAGTAGTTAGCATCATTCAGGCTGGCCTACGTTCAAAGCGTTGGAATTCAACTCATCCGCCGACGTTTGAAGTTGCTTTTATTTGCATCTCTGAATTAATCATTCGTGAGAGGGTTGTCCGTTATTCCAGACAATTATACAGTACTCCGTCTGTCGTTATGCCTCTATTTTTCCGCCTTTTCTCTGTCTTCCTTTTACTTGATTTGTATACATATATGGCAAATTATATACGATTGGAAATAAAACAAAATGTCAGAGCGAGTTGCCTCTGTTTCGCCCCATTCCGGTACCGCCGCGGCGTCGCTGGTTATTTAGAACCCGGTACTTTATACATAAGTTAGTGCGAGGCTTCCTCGTGTGCCAATCGATTATCATCCGTTTCCGAGGTCACTTGGCCGCGAATCGCGGTTGCGAAAAAGCTTCGTATATAGATATATTTATATCTGTGAATATAACGCGCCGGGGAAGAACGCGATTCTCGTAAAAAAAAAAAATATATATATATATATATATATATATATATATATATATATATATATATATATAAATAGACAAAGAATGACGAAATACCGGAAACGAACCATTGGGTCTTTAGCTCTCTTGCTCTCCCTCGTTATTTCCAACGCTTTTTCCGCCTCGAAAATTTTGTGTGCTGAACCATCTCGAAGCTATATAATTTTATATACGTTTGTCGCAAACTCCCCAGACGCGAGATTAATCGAGAACTGAATGAATGAAAAAAAAATATATACATATATAATAGAATGAGAAATGAAAACGAGGGACAAAGTTTCGTCGCGTATCGTGTTCAACCGACAAAGTGGTTAAGGCTTGACATGCTCAGCCTCGTGTACTTGCGTACAGGCTTGTATGAAATTGCGATTGCCCGAGTGTCAGCGAATTATACGACGAAAGCTCAGACCCGTTGCGATGAAAGCGAGAAACTACGAGAGGTAGAAAGTAGATTGAAAAGCAAAACTTGATTCTCGTTAAAACAAAAATGTGCAGAGCTTGTACGTTATCCCGTTGATACTCCAGAGATCGATGAATTCGCAATTTGTGAAATGTCAAATCGTTCGTAAGGAAAATGATTGAATGCGATAGCAAAAAAAAATTCTATAATTATCGATAAATCCAGCATAGGGTCAATCCCGAGATAATCGGGGCACATTTTTTTTTAACTGCTGTAACTTCATCGAGGCTCGATATTCATGGGCGGGGCCTGAGACTTTCAAAGACCCGATAAATTGCCTTTCATATCAACCGGACAATGATGCATCTTTATGAACATTTCCGGATTCTCACAGTGACTCGAAGGAAAGCGTAACTTTCGAGGTGAGATGGTATAGTCGAGTTAGTCGGGTATGTTAAATATATATTAAATGAACGAAAAAGAAAATCGTTTTCTCGGTTGTGTATAGTAATTCGATTGATTGGTAAATGAAAAAAAAAGAATTGGAGATGAAAATAATCGAACGTGAAGAGAGAGAGAGAGAGAGAGAGAAAGAGAGAGAGAGAGAAAATCTCGTCTGACGAAGCACCGACCGTAACCACTTAGAGTTCTCGGCGCAGTCTCGTTACCTATTGCTGCGTAGAGATCTCAGTTCAGGGTCTCGCGGGAAAGAAACACCGAAGTATCGAATCCCCCCCCCCCCCATACAGACATACACACACACACACACGCATTTCTTCACGGGAGATGAAGTACGCGCTTGAGAATTCGAACAAGCGGAACGCGCGTGCCCCAAATAGCACTCGAGAGTGATACGAGCGTACCGTAATGATAAAAGTCATAAAAACGAATGAGGAAACCACAGCAAGAGAGAGAGAGAGAGAGAGAGAAAGAGATGGGAAATCCGCCCATCTCTTTATTCTCGCCCTGTTTTATGCCCAATCGATGATCAAACACGTGATTGTGTTTGTACATATAAATATAACGATGACGCGATACCGTCATCATTTTACGATCACAACAAAAATATCATAGAACAAGAAATATAAAATCCATTACACACAGACCGGTGCATGAAACTTTTATGTTTCGAATAACGCTTCCGGGAGCAGGGTGAAAAACAGACGGATTCGACGACCGAAAAAAAAAAAAAAAAAAACGCTCTGCCATTATCTATAGTGCCGGGACAAAATGGCCGACTCGAGAAGTACTTTTATATGATAAATCGAGAATTTTCAGAGCGTACCTTGACGTCGCGTTTTGTTTCTTACGTTATACACCAGGGCGGTTAAAAATAAAGCTTTTTTTTCGGACTGTCGGCTATTGAAAAAAATTTCCTTATGTCCTTCGCTAAAAGCACAAACTCATGCATAAGCTCGTAACGTGTGCGTCAATTTTAACTATACGGAGTTTTCGTTATTTCGGCAGTCCCGATTTCTTCGGGCTACATAAGTTCTTCAACTTTTCATATTTGCTTTTTTCTTCCTTTCCAGCAACGCTTATAGCTTTTGTGAAAATTTAGGAATTTTTGATGATATTCGATATACATGAACAAAGATTTATAAAAAAAAAAAATAAATGCTTTACGCATCTTATCGGCGAATGAATATGCAAACGAGTCGAAAAATTATAATGCGAGGTATGACTAGGTATGGTCTAAATGACAAAAACGCATCAATTTGAAAGGGTCAACTATTCTACGCAGGCTCAGAGGTATTTGCGGTGATGGCGAGGGGTAGTTTCTTGATACTGGTATACTGATTGGTGGTGATGGTGAGGATTTCGTTTTCTCTATTTGAACTCGAAAAAAAAAAAAAAAAAAAAAAAGAAAAACTACATCTGGTTTTCCGTGAGTGTGTGAATGGTGATCGTTTATCAAATATATAGGGCTCGGGTGGAGTGGTGGTTGGGGATGTGTGAAAGACCACGCAGCTACGTTTGCACAGGAATGAGTGTTCGTGAATTTTATAAAGAAATTTGTTAGATTTCCCACCGTCTTTACGTAGGTGACGGTCTCGGATGTAGCTTCGGTGAGGGCACGTCGTAATCTCGTGCGTCGTACCTGCGACAGCGTGCGTGGACAGAGAACGACGCCCTGAGCACCGGTACCGGAGCCCGAGGCCGAGACGGAGCTTGCGATCGGCGGTGGTGGTGTAGTTGCCGTCGTACTCGGCGAGGATTTGCACCACCACGGAAACTGAGCATGCGGTTTTTACCCGAGATTATTTATCTCATTGACGACAAGAAAATTATTAGAAACAAAAAACAAAAAAAAAAAAAAAACAAAAAATTGACAAACTATTTTTCATCAGAAATAGACATGGCCACCTATCGTTATTGCAGGACAAAGAAAAGATTTTTTGTTTTTGTTTTTAAATTCGTTTTTCCGTTTATTCAATTATTGTTAATGAAAAAAGAGTGTCCGAAAGTTCTGCTGTTGAAAATGTTTAAACTTTTCGTTAAAATGGAAATCGATCCGTCGGAGAAAGTAACTGCAAATAATCGGTTAAAAATATAATATAAACTTCTGCAATTAGTAAAAAATGAATACTTTCGAATCATAATTATAGTTACTTTTCTAACGTAAATTTCCGTGGATAGCGTTATTGTTTTGTTACCCTTCACTTCAGGCAAGTTATCCTCATGAAAACAGGGTTAATCATTTATTTATTTTTCCCCCACTCCAAAAAGTTTAAACACGCACAGCTGTGTCAATCGATCGATTTAATTGATTCTGGAGAGTTTTAAATTATCTCGCAGTGAAATTGATCGTTTTAGAAGACATTCGGGATTAAAATGTTTGCTCAAGAGCATAAAAACGAAACTCATGTTTGAAGGTAACTACAGCTGACCATCTCTTTTTAGTAAATATTAGTACGTTTATTCAAGTATAATGAAAAGTCAAAAGGAACAAATAAAAATGCATATTAATATTACAGTGTGATTAAGCATAAGGGATTAGTCAGATATTGGATTCAGCGATACGCTATTCGAGATCTATTAAACTGGCACCCCTACAACGTCCAAAAATTGTTTCAACCTATTTAGAAATTATAGGCTTTCGAATGCCGCTAATTAAATTTTTTGGTCTCATTAAGTTTTTGAGAAAATCGAAATTCAAAAATTGGGGTGCCAGATTAACGTTAAGGATGTATCTGACGTACATTCCCAACCACAAGTGATTTTCGTCGACAATATTGCATACTTCATGATAAGATAAAAATCGGAAAATATTCGACCACAATAAAGACAATAAGAAGATTACTTGTTAATTATAATAATGCCGAATAGTTGTCAATAAATTGTTTGAACAAAACATTGTTTAACAAATTTTTAGGGAATGTTTTTTTTGTCATGTGAAATGAATTCGTTGATTTTTCTGACTACACATGAATTTTTTTAAAATTTTCTTATCATTTTGAAATTTCGGTTTTCGGAAATTTTCAAAGTTTGTATTTACGAAACTATTCGTTCAGTGCCCTGGAAACTCCTTAATTGTAACATGCAACGTTTTTACGAAAACATATCCAAAATTCACGATTTTTCCTTCATTTTTCAAAATTGAAAAATTTCCGAAAACCGAAATTTAAAAATAATAAGAAAATATTTTAAAAATTCATGTGTAGTCAAAAGAATCAACGAATCCATTTCACGTATTAAAAAAAAACTTTCCCTAAAAATTTCTTAAACAATGTTTTGTTCAAACAATTTATTGATAACTTTTGGGCATTATTATTATTCAAAAATAATCTTCTTATCGTCTTTATCGTCGTTGAATTTTTTCTGATTTTTATCTCATCATAAAGTATGCAATATTGTCGACGAAAGTCACTTTTGGTTGGGAAGGTACGTCCGATACATTCTTAAGTCAGCGCCACTTTTGAATTTCGATTTTCTCAAAAACGTAATGAGCCTAAAAATTTTAATTACCGGCATTTGAAAGCCTATATAGTATAAGAAGCCTATAATTTTAAAATGGGTTAAAACAATTTTCGACGTTGTGGGGGTGCCCAGCTTCATAGACCTCACTGTTCGAGATATCGCAGTAATATAATTATTATTGTCATTGTTATCGTCATTATTATTGTTATTATCGTGTGTCAAGGGATAACCGGAGATAATAAGTGGTGAGCAATATATGTATTTGAGTCATGTGGATCATTGGCACTGTGCTGCTTGATCAAAATGTGGAGAGAGGTAGATGGTGGTATGCACACACTCGACTAGCGCTACTTTGATTTAATTCAACGCCGAGGTTGCTTCGCTCAGTCGCTTCTATATGCTCCACGCCGGAAGCTATTTCCATTGGCTACGGTTTCCGGCTTTTGCGGAACGTCAAATTGGCATTAATTATCGGGCAATTCTCGCAACCCAGCCCTTGTCTCTGATATCTCCCGGTCTTTATAGACTCCCGTTCCCGGGAAACTTTCTCGCATTTGCCGGACGAGAAATTAAATGCCTCCGAGATTTCGGTAATGCATTGAGAGCTCGAATAAAGTAGTCTCAGAATAGATTTCTCGAAATCAAAGCTCATTTAGGTTTTCATCGTTGAATTTAGCCTATAGCTACACCTTGGGGATTTTTTTCAATGATTTTTCATGAAGAGACGCTTCAATTTATTGATACAAAAATTTATATACATATAACCTTTTAATTATTTATATTAATAATAATATTAAGGTTATTAATATAAAGATATTGGGGTAAGATTGAACTTTATTCTGATATTTTTTATTTGTAAAAATAATGATTTTTAAAGCTGCTATAACCAGTCTCCGGGAGCACCTATAAAAAAAAAACGTCTCGCGGTGAGCAAGATATCTCTGGATTGGATCATTTTTAATGAAAAAACAAAAAAGATTTAATTAATATAAGATATTATCTGGTCTTTCATCGAAGGAATAAGCGAAATATTAATAATTTTTAACAAAAAGGCGGCTTCTCGAAAAAAAAAATCGATTTTTCATAAAAATTTTCGCCTCAATTTGTGCATAAAATGAAAAATATTTGTTGGCGAGGAGAAACCTTCTATTGAGGACTGATGAATATATTCATAAAGCTAGTGTAAAAATTCGAGACTGATCGGTTCAGCCGTTCTCGAGAAATCTTGCTCATCGACTTTGAAAACGTAATTTTGAGAAAAACGCGTTCAAAGTTCCAAAAGCGCTTTACAGTAAAATCGCAAATTGCAAATGTGCGCCTAACTTCGGGAATATTTGTCGGATCGACATGAAATTTTCTGTGCATATACTCGAATATATGTACATTACGAAAATGAAATTTAAAAAATCGATTTTTGAAAAATCCTGACTGCTCATAACCCCTCAAACTATCGAATTTTCTAAGATATTTGCTATTTTCAATATTTCTTCCTCTACGTAAATATACAATTTCGTTTTTATAGTTTTTTTTTTATTAATAGACTTCCGGTGACTTGCACACTGGACACTGATGTGGAATCAATTAGTTTTTTTTTTAAGTACGAGTAAAATTTACTCGTAACAAAGAACAGAAAAATACAGGTAGAAACATCGAAGAGCATTTCGTTCGAAATATAAAAAAGACGTAAATTTTTATTTTCAGTGCAAAAAAAAAAAACATT
>OY751313.1:22223964-22548964 GCA_963564615.1 Rhorus exstirpatorius
TCCAAAAGTTGCTGAAATTTTTCTTATTTTTTTTTTTCAAATCCTTTTAAGTATTAGTTCTACGATGCGATTGATCGTGTCTGAGCGGCAAAAAAAAATGTCGATTGACAATCGGATTAGCAAGCTCGCTTTCGGATCGTGGCGAGATTTTTTTAATTGAAAAAATGCAACAATATCGTCCTGTAGTATGAATTGAAGAAATACAAAAATTTATCATCCTCGAGGCATCACTAAAAATAATCAATCAAACTTTAATATATTACAAAATAAATGAAGAAGTATTATAACGAAACAAGGTGCTACGAGTCTCGATTCAGATGAACAATTCTCCGACAAAATGCAACAAAATGACCAAAACCTAATTTAATTTACGCTCATATTTTCCCTCTCATAAACACCACCGCCGGTAAAAATGTGTGTATATCTTTTTCGAGTATATATTTATGTAGTTTACGAGAGAAACTTAAAAAAAGAAAAAAAAACATGTACCCTGGGGAACATTATTTCCGCGTTTTTTTTTTCGTCCGCTTGAATTTTCCCAGAGTGCAGATCTGTCACAGTTACTTTTTGTACTCTCGTATCCCGAAACTTGTTTTGCTTTACTTTCCACTCGTATTCGTGCTTGAGTCCCGGCGACGACGACGACGACGACGACGACGACGACGACGACGACGACGACGACGATACAAGCTCTAATGCACCTATTCTTCCCGTCATCCGCGGCTTTTCCTTATTTATATTTCAATTGTCGCTATATTTATATCCATCTGTATATTTATATATATGTATATATATTCTTGAGGAGATACCAAACCGCGTAATAAAGCTGTCGAGTGACGAAAGTAGCGCGGAATGAATCATCGAGTTTTATTTTTCTCGCAATGCGCGTGTATAGACCGGCGTATTTTGTGAAATTTAGCCCTTAAGGATGTATCGGACGTACCTTCCCAACCAAAAGTAACTTTCGTCAATAATATTGAGTATTTCATGAGGAGATAAAAATCGGAACAAATTCAATCACAATAAAGACGATAAGAAGATTACTTTTTAATAATAATAGTGCCCAAAAGTTATCAATAAATTGTTCAAACAAAACACTGTTTAACAAATTTTTAGGGAATTTTTTTTTTGTCATGCGAAATGAATTCGTTGATTTTTCTGACTACACATGAATTTTTTTAAAATTTTCTTATCATTTTGAAATTTCGATTTTTGGAAATTTGTAAAGGTTGTATTTACGAATCTATTCGTTCAATGCCCTGGAAACGTTTTAATTGTAATATACAACGTTTTTACGAAAAAATATCCAGAATTCACGATTTTTCCTTCATTTTTCAAAATTAAAAATTTTTCGAAAACCAAAATTTCAAAATGATAAGAAAATTTTTTAAAAATTCATGTGCAGGCAGAAAAATCAACGAATTCATTTCACGTGTCAAAAAAAACTTTGCCTAAAGATTTGTTAACCAATGTTTTGCTTGAAGAATTTATTGGTACATTTTTGGCATTATTATTATTCAAAATTAATCTTATCGTCTTTATTATGGTTGAATTTTTTCCGATTTTTATCTCATCATAAAGTATGCAATATTGTCGACGAAAGTCACTTTTGGTTGGGAAGGTACGTCCGATACATCCTTAAAACGATGATCATTGAAACGAGAAAATATCGCGACGTAGAAAGAAAAGACGAAAATTCAATCAAAATAGTTTTTGTAAGTTTTAAAATTCGCAAAAAAAAAAAAAAAAAATTGTATAGCATTCTCGGAGCATAAATGTTTTATGTAATTTTTGGTTCCGTCAGTATATGTGGGCTTAATTCCCGGTTGGCTCTTAACATTTTTGGCGGAAATTTGACTTGGGTGATTACGGCAAAGATAATAAACTCGAAGCAGTAAAGAACATATTTTAATAACCCTCAACTGGGTCGATATATATACATAAACACATATTTGCCGGAACATAAACTGACTTTGACTACTTCAAAGATAGAAAAAAAAAAAACAAGTTCGTGTACACGATCCTGAAAATGAAACGCGAGACGGGGAAAAAGCAATAACAATATAAATGTACGTCGAGCTCGGGCAAAGTTGCCTCGGATTCGTATGTAATTAAAAGTAAAATGAGGTTGATTTTCGAGTTCTCGAGACTGAGAAAGTACAAAGGAATTAACAATTAACAATTGATGGATGTAGTTTCAAGTACAATTAAAAAGTTATCTCTAACTTTGTCAACCATTATATCAGCATGTTGACGATGTTTTACCACGTTCAAATGTTCTGCGCCTTTGCTCGAATATAATTGCGTTCTCACGAATATCATATAAGCTGAATGTCCCGAATTGTGACTACCTAAATCCCGCTCGCCATTAGCAGAGGGAAATATCTTTATTTAAATTTGTCAAAGGTCGAAAGTATTAATATTATAGGAAAGCGTAGAATATAAGCTAACGGAAGCTCGCCTTATTTTTATTATTCTTTTAATTATTTAATTAATATATTTCGAGTATTCGAACTCATTTAAATGGCCCCAATAGTGTCCTACTCGTTAGATTAACGTCCCATCTACTGCGACCTATGCAAGTCCCGAACGGTGATTTATACCCTTTCAGTAATATACCCGATTGCAGTGATGCGTACCACCACATCGATGTCCCAAGTGGTGCAGCATTATTCATAATCGTTATCTATCATGAAAAATAATTCGACATGACAAGCATTTAAGGAGATACGATTATTTCTGTGGGCGGGGAATAAGCGGAAACGTTGGCGCGGGTGAGCGCGGCGAGCGAGGAGCACGCATGAAACAAGAGAGAGTCGGAGTTCTGACCATTTTCAACCGGAAAATTGAAACTTTTTTGTGATGTAGTGGTTGAATTTTACGGTGAAGAGTAATGTTTCAATTTTTTTACAATATTTATTTTATCTGATCTATCAAATTTCAGTTTTCCAACGGGTGTAGTTGGATACGTGAGCAGCAAAACCGTGATCACCGCACTTCTGGTTGACCGTCTTCATAAGACGACGTGCTTTAGTAACTCAAACTGCTCGACTTTGCAATTTTATCACGAAAAAACTGAACGGTCAATATAGCTCAAATTTTGGCAATATAGGCGCATAAAGTATCCGTCAAAAACATAAAAATTTCAAGTCCGAAAGTTGGATTCGTAGCAATGATCGTACCGCCTTAAGGCGCTGTCATTTTTAAAAATATATGTAAACTCATGAAACGGCTCTTACGAAAAATCTTCAATTTTCTTCATTTTTCAATAATTATTTATGTTGCTCTTTCTTGACTTTGTCATTACTGAAGTGAGGTTATACATTAATCAAAATCGCGATCAGCTAAATAACATTGTAATTAGAACTATGCATTTTATAAGAATTGTAAATAATATGTTTTATGAGAAAAAAAAGCTAACATAAGTACTCATACCAGCGTATATCGAGTCGACGGGATGAATGGATTCGCTCGGACAGTATATTCGGGGCATACGATTCTCTCTGTTTACCGATTTATGACCTATATATTTTCGGCCAAATATTTAATTTGCTCGTTCATTTCCGCACTCCACTACTTCAATTAGTTGTTTATAATATACTGCAACTTATTTTAACTAAATCGATGATTTTTCATTATTTTTGAGTGACAATATGTAAAATAAAGATTATACAAAAAAAAAATACATTTATTGAACGTGAATTGAATTTATTGTAATAAGAAATAGACTTGACGAACACTATTCGGTACATAGTCATAATTCGGGACATTCACCTTACCGGAAACTCAAATGTAAAAATCATTAACTTTGAATTTCTTCAATTTAAAGAATGAACTGAAATATGAAAATGAAGAAAATTTCAATTGTAAAATCCTCCGATTATCATAATAAATAATTATAAAATCGATTGTAATTTTGATTGAGATCATTGAGTAGCAATTTTTGAAATCGCATATATATTATAATTGAGGAATTTTTTTTTTTAATTGTGCGATGATTCATGAATATTTTTTCCTCATTAGGTACCGTTTAAAATTTTCTTCGTATCTTCAATATAGTCGATTCATTTTTTTTTTTTAATTTAAATTTAATTGCCGAGATGTAGCCAATTTGTCGATGGACTTAATTTTTTGTCGTGACTGCGCGTGATGATGAATCACCGAACAAGAGTCGCACGGTGCGCGATACGTTAACGTCCACGTGAATCAACCTTCGTCAATGTTTTGTTTCCAAATACAGAAAATCACCACTTTGGGACAGAGAAGTACTTCCGTGATTAATGAGATCGAAGTGGGTTTTTTGGGTTGTGGAGAAGGGTCGCGTATTATTGCATGAGGCATTCCGTGCTTATACGACCTACTTTTCAAAATTTATTCAATTAAAAATATCATTGTATTGACTCAATTTTTGTATAAAGTGCTCACAATACACATTCGTCAATTCATATATCCTCTGCCGTGGAATTATTTTCAGTATAACGTGCACGATAAAATTTCAAAATTAAAAACAAAATTTCATTTTCATGTAACACTTACGGATCGCGTACACGTTCGAATGACTTTTTTTTTGCTTTAAATTTGAGTTTATGAATTCAGAATAATTCGATGCCGGTTAACTTTAGAAATTTTCCGTCCATTACATTTTTTGAGACGCTGTGCAATGTGTACGAATTGTATTGCTCGTGTTACCAATATAATTGTCGCCGGAGTCATACATTTATTTGTGTAACTTTTCACTGTATTTTCCTCTCGGTGTAGTCAGATCGTCAAATTGGCACGGAATACCTCGGGTATACGTATACACGAGATTGGAAAACCCCAAGGGTGCCTTTTAGTGCGAGTCCGTGCAAACTTTGTGTTACTTTGAGTTATCCTGGTCGCAATGATGAGCTCGAGAAGCTTCGAATGAAAAATTCTCGACGAACCATTAGAGTTGTGAATCATTTGAAAATTCGGAAATTTTTTACGCAACGATGTATAGATTTGTTCAATTTCAATTCTCTGATTCAGAAAGTACTGTCAAAAAATTAGTCTCAGACAAACGAATTTTTGAAAGTTTCGTATAAATTGACGAACTCATTGGAAAAATTTGGAAACAAAAAAATGTTTTTATTCCTCCTGTTCATAGGACTCTCATGTATACAGGCGCTTTGTGTACATGAGGCGGTGTCGTTCTGGCGGTTAAATTATTCATGCAGCGTGAAAGCTCATTTGAATTCCTCTGGTTTTTGCAATACAAACTCGTTGTTTAATTATCCGTGGCTATCTAGGAGACGATTTTAAATGGTTTTTGGTCGCGTCTCTCTCTCTCTCTCTCTCTAATTACAGTGAAAGCTCGAATAATAAAAGTGCGCATAGCATATCGCATGGAAAAGAGAGAGAGAGAGAGAGAGAAGAGAGAGAGAGAGAGAGAGAGAGAGAGAGAGAGAGAGAGAGAGAGAGAGAGAGAGAGAGAGAGAGAGAGAGGAAAAAGAGACATCTCCATAGCTTGTTGAATTATCTTATCGTGAAAATGTGACTGCGGTTTGACTTTTAAGATTACGCGGTTCCACTATCAAAGCTCCTCGATCGATTCGCGTATAATATTATAATGCTCCGTGTACGAATAATTATAATTTTTCGAATTTCAATAAAAAATTTTCGTTTTGTTTCCCGACTAATACAAACCCGTCACTCCCGAAAAACATAATTGTAAAATAAACAATATTTTAACACGAAAATCATTATTTTGACCTTCTTAAGGTTGCACTTTCTCGGTTTTTTTTCTCGTCAATCTGTAAAAAAAAAAAAAATCTTTGTACTTCGCGTGAAACATCCCATATACACAATATCTACAGCAGGTGTCTGATGGAAATTCGAATTGCTGAATCCGTCCGTTCGTCTCATCGCGTATATATATAGTGCATACGTATTTCATTCCAAAACCCACCCCCGCTACGTTTCTGATTAATTCAACATACCGCGAAAGAGAAATAGCACTCGTTACAAGACTATATAGTGGTGTCCTGTATCGTAAATCAACCCCTACAAATTATATGCCGATATATATACGATTCCGCGATAGCGATTACACCTTGGGGCGTCCTCTTTCTACGTAAAAACGAACCCAACAGAGTATCTCAACCCGGACGGTTCTCGCCGTGTGTCTCATTTATCGTTTTTTCTTTTTCGTTCTTTATTGCACGACGTTTCGAGGGTTGGTTTTTGCCGACCGTCGAGGGGTTTAGTCGGTAAAGCATAGCTCTACAGACACGCCCGATGAAAATACAGAGTTCTTCAGAGTTCTTCCCCCCCCCCCCCCCCCCCCCCCCGAAAAATAAACAAGACGAATTAAATATGATTTTTTTCAATCTCTTTCTCTCTCTCTCTCTCTCTCTCTCTCTCTCTCTCTCTCTTCTAATCAAGGTGAAAAATCTAAATTCCCTCATTCTTTCTAAATTGATATTGGTATGAAATTTTCTCATCTTTTGTATTGTAGGGTCAAAGCGTATAGTACGCATCGATACTGAAAAAACTAAAAAGAGCGCGATTCAGATGAGTTAGCACTCAGAGTAAAGCGAGTTACGTTCATTTCTTTGATGGAATTCGATATGGTACGTAAATTGGATTATACGGCGCTGTGCGCGCAGTCCAAAATGAGAAATTTCCACCCTCTACGATCCGCCTCTCCATGATATATATACTATCGTATAGCTCGCTTTAATGGTATACAGAAATTATGGAAATTCTCGACTCGATGCCGGTTTATTGTTTACCGGCATCAGCCTTTAGGGTTTTTCCACGCAATTCGAGACTAGGTTTATGAACAGGAGGAAACAATTTTGATCGTTTCAGACTTTACTTCCTTCTTATTCACCGAAGAGTCTCCCGTATATGCTTCAATTATCATTTTTAGAGCTAATATCTCGGTTATGAATGTGCGAAAGAAATTTAATCCGCAGAAATATTTTTTTTTTGCTTAAATAATTTTAAACGATAAAAAAATTCCTAACAAATATATATTTCTCTTTTTATCATGGAGGATCTTCCGTAATTTATCTCAAATTTTTCTGAAAGTACTCTGCGACTTTTGTGTTAATTCTCGAGAACGATATATGCGATGAGAAATGAATTTCAGTCAATTTTTCATTCACTCTATTTTCGATACAACTTATAATTCGGGTGAGGGGAGGGGTGGAAGGCTCTTTAAACGATAAAAATGAAGTAAATTTTTCGATGAGCTGTGAAATATTGTTTGCAATAGCTAAAAATTTATCCCAGTTCCTATGAAATATCCCATATATATCCAGTCGAGTTATATATAATATAGGTGTTATATATATATATATATATACTAGGGGGGCTTCGCCCCCCTGCGCGCTTCGCGCGCCAACCCCCATTCTGTGTTTGTAACCTGTGTTTGTGTTCTGGGAAGGACATTAGTCTAGCTACGGTTTACAATGTACCGTATTCTTAATTCCATTTAATAATCCATTCTTTAAAATTATATTATCTTTATAGTATTTTATATTTATAGTATTATCGTTCTATATTATATAAATATATCGCCGCCGCCGCCGCCGCCGCCGCCGCATGTATGTCGTCCGATTCTTTTTGATTTTCTTTCATCTGGTCGTGTATTTCCGGGTAGGAAAGGATGACAGGAATCGGAATCTTTCCGGGTAGGAAATGATGACAGGAATCTGTAGCAAACAAAGGTAAAAGCGTAGTTTTCCGTAGATTGGAACGACCATCTGTGAATCCGTTATTTGTCCTACTTATAATTAAGTCTAATTTGTCAAATTTGTGACGCCCCCCTTTATTTCTGTCGTTATAAAAAAAAAAAAAACATTGATTAAAAATAAATAAATAAAGAGTGAGTTACTTTTTTTGTAAGTGGTATTCCCTTCATTAAGACTAATCCACTATCATCGTGTACCATGAATTTTGAATAGACTGAATATAAACTCTTTATAAAATTTCTTTCCAAACAATATTCTTTACATCTGTGAATTCTTCGGAATCAATTTGTATAAACAATTTTTTTGGATTTTTGCATCGTGAAAGAGCTACATATAATTGGCCATGAGAAAATAATGGTTTACGAAAATATATTCCTACACTTTCAAAACTCTGACCTTGTGATTTATTTATCGTCATAGCAAATGCTAATGTAATTGGAAATTGTTTGCGAAATAGGTTAAACGGCAAGGACGAATATTCTCCAGTGTCTAACGTGACTCTGGGAATGAAGGCAGTTTGACCTTTCTGATGTCCAGTAATAATTATTGCTTGTATGTTAAATTTATATAGTGCCAAAATTTTCAATCTAGTGCCATTGCAGAGACCATCACTAATACTCAAATTTCTAATAAGCATTATAATAGCCCCTACCTTTAATATTAATTTGTGAACAGGTAATCCAGGAAATTTTAACGAATTTAAATATTCTATTGGGTAATTTAATTGTACGTCTTCCTCGGATTGATCAATACCTTTATGTCTCGCACAGTCTATACTATAATAAATTTTTTCATGATTAATAAAATCAAATCGAGTGAATATACCGGGACAATCACCGACGGGATATTCAAGCTCGAGGTGGTGATTTCAAACATAAAAGAAAAAATTAAAATCAGTCCAGGCCAAAAAATTGAGGTTATAGGAGAAGTCCAAGAATATGGTAATACATTTTTTTACAGTCATAGAATTAAAAATGAAAATTAACAACATAAAAAAAAATTGCATCTAATCATTTATTCCAGAGAATAAAAACATTTACCTGAAAATTCAAAATATCGAGCATATAAAAATTATCGAAGTACCGATGATGCCATTGAATGAGCTTATTTTAGGAGGAAAATTAATTCGTCGAAATACAGGATGATAAATTATTATGTGAGTTATATTTTTCTTAAATTTCTTGGAATGATTTTAATATAAAATTGACAACAACCAATGACCTAATTGGTTGGCTACTGGGGATACCAAAAAAAAAAAAATATATACTACCCCATACATAGTATTATTAAAATTCTTTTATAACAGTTCGATTGTAATTCTCCCCTATTTTTATAACTTGAAACAAATATAGAATGATCGACCGATCACGAAAAGGAAGAGTGAAAGAAAGGAAGCAATTCTAAAAACTGAAATGGAGACGGTAGCGGCGGTAATGGAAAATTTATGTGTGCTTAAATTTATGTGTGCTTTAAATAGTTATTTAAACAAATTAGATAATACAAAAACATTTAATGGAATTATTTAAGAACATTTCAATAAATTGTAAATATATTGTAAACCGTATATAGAAATGTCCTTCCCAGGTTTTTAAGTTTTGGTTTTCCCTGGGGCATTGGGCAAATGCCAGGACATAGCTGAGAGAAATCCAAAATAAAAAATAAAATTTTTCCTCAGTAGATACGATAAAAATTGTCATGTTTGATTTGGGTTTGGGTTTGGGGTTTGGGTTTGGGTTTGTTTAAGTTTGGGTTTGGGTTTGGGTTTGATTAAGTTTGGGTTTGGGTTTGGGTTTGGGTTGGTATAGGTCAAGGTGTATTCTTGACACGGCGGCGGCGGCGGCGGCGGCGGCGGCGGCGGCGGCGACGGCGGCGGCGGCGGCGGCGGCGGCGGCGATATATTTATATAATATAGAACGATATATATAAGCATAATATTGTCCAGTCGATGAGTTTGCCTGACATAACGAAGAGCGACAGCGTCATTGAATGCAAAATTCCAACCCGGCTTCCTCTCCCCATGTCCCTTTATTCTCGTCTATTAATATCGAGCTATGTAGCGCTCGCCGTACAAAAGTGATGGTCCATATAAATCGGATTAAAAAATCGTATCAATAAGTGGCTTGTATAATTCGATGAATTTCAATTTCTCGCTTGCTCTGGACATTGCATTCATGCCCAATGTCAATCTCGATGATTTTCCATCGATAAATTTAATTATAACGCGGCGAGAAGCGTCTCGTTATTGCCGGAAGAAAGATTTTATTTTTTTTTATTTTGTCTCTTCCGAGTCATTTCGTGTATATAGTCTCGTAAAGAGCCATGCTCGCGCTTCTTCTTCCGTATAATCGAATCAACCGAAGCCTATTATACACGGTAGAGCAAAAGGGATCTTTGCTCAGGCTCGTTTATCCCTCTCCCCCAAGTCGCAAGTTTCGTCGGGATTTTCTTTTTTTTTTTTTTCAAACTCTCCGAAGAGTTTCATTGTGTTTGGGATTTATTTTCAAAGACTCCATGAAATCCGCGATTGAAAAATTATGTTATTAAGCTCGCACAGGAATTTTAAAAAAATGTAGGATAAATGTTTGATCGGTGATAACGACAAAATTTGTATTTATAATCGAATATTTTATCGCGTGAAAGTCTTAATTTTAGTTTCACATTATTATAACGAGGATACAAACTACGCAAAGATCTGTTATTATTTTTGACTGGATATAATCAGGAAATATTTCATTGTTTTTATCGGGGGAAATATGATAACCAACAGTCTCGATGCGCGTATGATGTAAGAATAAAAATAACACTGACGAGAGGATAAAGTTTCGTCAATTTCTCTGTTCTCGCCTTCACGGTATATATATGAGCCTCCCCCCCCCCCCCCCCCCCCGCGTTTAAACGAGAACGAGCATTTTTCGACTTTGAACGTTTATTTTATTTTTTCTCGGAAAATAAACGGTAAGCCGCAAGTGGATTTCAACGTTAAGTGATAATGTGACGGGTTCGCGCTCATGTAAGAGAGAAAAAAAACAGGCGGGTTATTACGAGCCCGGAAAAATGAGCATTTATGCTCGAACGCAAGTGAAAATTTAATTTCGGGTGAGTGAGTTGGTAAAGCTCGCGAGCTCAAGTGTGGATTCATCATTTCTTCGTTGCACACGTTCCATCAATGTATAATACCGCAAACGAGAAGCATTCTGATTTATCATTCTCCCGATTATCTCGGATAAGAGGAATGAAGGATGTAAAAAAAGTGACGAAAAACAAAAAAAACTTTTAAGTTCAATCTCAAGGAAAGGATTTGTGTATCCCGTGAATCTATTCACTATTTTATTGCTTTGAAATGATTCAATCCGGGGTTTTCTTAATTATTCGAGACTGGGTTAAGGATATATCGGACGTACCTTCCCAACCAAAAGTGACTTTCGTCGACAATATTGCATATACTTTGCGATGAGATAAAAATCGGAAAAAATTCAACCACAACAAAGACGATAAGAAGATTAATTTTGAATAATAATAATGCCAAAAAGTTATCAATAAATTGTGTAAACAAAACATTGGTTAACAAATTTTTAGGGAAAGTTTTTTTTTGACACGTGAAATGAATTCGTTGATTTTTCTGACTACATATGAATTTTTAAAAAATTTTCTTATTATTTTGAAATTTCGGTTTTCGGAAATTTTTTAATTTTGAAAAATGAAGGAAAAATCGTGAATTTTGGATATGTTTTCGTAAAAACGTTGTATATTACAATTAAGAAGTTTCCAGGGCATTGAACGAATAGTTTCGTAAATACAACCTTTGCAAATTTCCGAAAAGCGAAATTTTAAAATGATAAGAAAATTTAAAAAAAATTCATATGTAGTCAGAAAAATCAACGAATTCATTTCACATGACAAAAAAACATTCCCTAAAAATTTGTTAAACAATATTTTGTTTAAACAATTTATTGATAACTTTTGGGCATTATTATTATTAAAAAGTAATCTTATTATCGTCTTTACTGTGATTGAATTTTTTCCGATTTTTATCTTATCATGAAGTATGCAATATTGTCGACGAAAGTCACTTTTGGTTCCGAAGGTACGTCCGATACATCCTTAAATTTCTTTCAACCGAAGAAATTTATAATTCAGGAAATTGATAACGAGAAAATATGGATCGATTTGATACGAATGTATATATATTTTTGTAAATCAAACGAAATTAATTTGTTATTTATTAATTAAAACAAATATTTGCCCCGAAAATTTTTACGAATCTTCGTTGGGACGAAATAATGATCAAATCCACGTTTTTCGATTCCTCTTTTCTTCAGTATTATTTCATAATACAATACTAAAATTTTTCTGACAACTCGTTAATGAATTTTCTTAGAAAGAAGCAAAAATGTGATAGCATTAAGATGGTTCTTGCAAGTAGATCTAAGCTAGATAAGCTGGTAAAAGTATGATGAAAGGAAAAATTAAAATTCGTCAAAGATGCCTGCAAAGTTTCAGATTCTTTTACCGCTTGGTTTGAGAAATATGCGCTACGATAAACGTTGTCAATTTTGTATTGCGAGTATATACGCCTCAAAGCGACAAACTATAAGCTAGAGCGCTTACTCTTCTTAAATTATAATACTTAAAAAGTAGATGAGCGCACGAAACTTTGCTGAATCGATGCAATAAATATTTTTGAGGATTTCAATGAAAATTCAAATTTATTTACCGTATACAGAATCATTAAAAAATGCAATTTCCTAGCCCCGTGAGCGCGGACCGTCTCTCTCTTGTTTTATGCGTGCCTATTCACTCTGCCTATATACGTTTTTGCTTATTCCCCTCCAGCGGTCTCTCTCAAGAACCACCTTAAAAGAGCTTATGCAGCTTACTCTTTAGAAGCTTCTACTTTGGTCAAAGTAATTCGATTATAACACCGGTAAGTTCAAAGGGGTGAAAAAAAGACGTAGGTCCGTGGCATACACGTGACCGGAGCTTTTCGTGTAAGATTCATGCACCAGACTGCTTTTCACGGTTGAGGCCTGGAGCCAGCAAGTTAGTTATTCAGAATCTTTTTCAAAAGGTCTGGCAGCTTTTGCTTGAAGAAAAAAAAATATAAAGAGTGCCCCTGGGGTGTTGGTCTTTCGTACGAAATATCAATACACATTAAGAATTGTAAATCCAGGGTTTTTTTTTTACTTTTAAGTAAAAAATGTCACGACGCATTTAAAAAAAATGCATTCGTAGAGATTCCATTTTTGACGTAGAATAGTAATCACCCATTCGTCAATACAACAATCAGAAAATTGAATGAGGTTGAGTAAGATCCTGATGAACGTTGCAATGAAATTACTATAGACAATCGTTTTCTATACATTTTTGGAGAAAAAAAGTGAAATTAAACTAACAAATACAGCTTAATCAAACGAAAAATAAAAATTACTAAATCACCCACGGGTCCTAGTCCTATTTTATCTCTATTTTTTCCCCCACAATGGGATAACTCGCCCCAGTTTGTTAAAAAATCGAGGTTAATAAAGCTCGCACACAAAAACACTCACACACACACACACACTTTCGCGTTAAAACGATAATTGGGTGATTATTTTGAAAATTAGTAAAACAAACTTTATCAATATAAATTATTTGATCGTCCCTCGAAAAATCGATGAAACCACCATTAGAACTTTTCATACCTTGCTGGCATTTATTCGAAATTTCGAAAATCCCATCTATTATTCTCAGCGAAAGATCAGGTCGATAAAGAATTTCCCCAAATGTTCATTATCATACGGTGGCAATTAGTACTATGGCAGCTGGAATGTACAGGGCAAAGGGTATATATAGGAAAGGATTTTGTTTTCTTAATAGTCGAGAGGAACAAAGCCGGGAGTGTCGTTGGAAGAGAACTTTTTTTTATTTTCGATTTTTTTTGTTTTCTTTACCTGTCGAAACTGTCGAATACCTCCATTGATTCGAAGTGAATCCGCGGCAATTCCGGCTATTCCATCGCCGGGCTCGCGTAGTTGCCTCAACGAGGCTGCGCTGGGCGCTGCACCCGAGTGAAGGGGACAGCAGCATCCCGAGCAGCAGCAAGCCGAGGCCTCGGGTTGAGAACTTTGTCGTATTATCCGTGCGCTCGGCGAAGTTGTGACGAGAACGGGCGGTGGTGCTGCTGGTGCTTGACACGGACAACAGTGGTGACCGCCGCTCTTAACGCTCTCCCTTTCGTAATGTGGAAAAAACAACATGAAAAACAGAAGCCAAGAGAATAACGCGCTTGACAGAGAGAAAAAGAAGAAAGATAGAACTGCATTGTGCGGATTAAAAAAAAAAATCGACGGTTTGAAGTTGGAATATACATGTATACGAACAGATGTGTAAAGGAGGATTCATTTTGAGGTTAAAATGCCTCGTTCTCGTCATGACAGCAGTACAAAATTCGTATTTCTCACAGAGTGAATCCACGATCGTTAATCATTTTTCAACGGCAATTAGTGTGTGGGAATTGGGGGAAGTTTTTTTTGCTTGTTTTCATTCGTAGCTTTTAACTTCTTTTCTACTTATCAGTGTCTCATTTGAAATTCCATTCGGATAATGCTCTCTAGCTCCTACAAGAGTCTCTACGTGACTCGATTTTCATCCTAAAGTGATGCCTACGCTCTGGATTTCAAAAGAACTGGGCTATGCCCACTGGCAACATTGTTTCATGAAATCAAAGTATTGTTTTTTTGTGTTGTCTAAAGTCATCGGTATTCAACGCCGTTTCACTCTTCGTAGATTCTTTCGCATTCTGATTAATAGTCACTTTGATGATATGACCGAGTAATGAAAATGTCCGATGACAGATTGTCCCATTACGATTCCGACCAAAAACCATTTTCCAAAATTTCTCTAGATCCAAAGATGATAATTTTACACCTCACGTATATGACATGCCGGGGAAATAGAAAAAAAGTTAACATCTCTATAACAAAAACTCGTCAATGTTTGATTTTGCCGCCATTCAGTATATCTTCTCGCCTTTCAAGAATTGTTCTGCATGCTTTTATGTATTGGTATACGTATATATCCGCGGATAGGATGTAGTATTATTTATGCCAACTTTAAGTAATAAAAATTATTTCTCCGCGGGGTATCACTCGTGATGCTCACGATTACATCGATCGCACAAAAAGGTCATGCTGATTCCACGCTATACTAGAAAATACCTACGCTCCTCTGCTATACTGCTGGTGGAAGTTCCCTTGGGAAACGTTGCGCCCGGTCTTTTACACGAATATATCGGAGATGAAAAATTATTTCGATGTTAGGCATGAAAAAGGAAAAAGGAAACGAAGGACGTTGGCCGAAAAATTTCCCACCATTTTTAATCCGTAATTTCTTTACTCTCAGAGTTTTCCGAGTCACTTGGGTAAAACAAAAAAACACAAGAACACAAACCGAAAAATTACTCAAGGAGAACCTGGAAGCCACGCAGACGAAATGGCAATTCGCATTGTATTTTTATTTTCTGAACAGACTCGAGTGAGTGAAACGTACGCGAGATCTGACCTTGCTGGAGGCTGTGTACTGAGGGTTACGTGTTACAAGTGTATAAGCCCTTGAGGCTGCGTTGGCGTTCCAATTTCCCAGCCAAGAAGCTAAATTACAAGCTATTCCGATGCTCTTGGTGTGTGCTGTAGGTCTCGGGCACATCTACAGTAGCTTCTCAAGTATGCTAGATATTTTCCAAGGTTGGTAAATCCGTCGGACACAATTGTGAAAACAGCCACAAGCTACGTGTATTATATCATGAAGTTTGGTGTTTGATGAAAATCCGTCAACACATCGATCTATTATATTCAATCACAATTCATGGCAAGCTTACCAAACTCTTGTCCAAGGAAATACGATCCTGCATACTGAATCGCGATACCTTGTTACGGTCATTGAACTGACATGGATCACTAATAAAGTATTTTTCATAAACTACATAAACTCTAACTAATGAACTCGGTTTTTCCCATATTTAAAAATTACGGACGCGAGAATCTTTCCAGAGTAGATTGAAGTAACAGAGGTGGAAAGTCTTTCGAGAAAGTCTTTCCGTAAATCTTTCAAGATTTACGGAAAATACGTTTTATCCTAAATTAGATTTTTATATAAAGATCGTAGCTCACACGTTTAGGTCGAAACTTGGAAATGAAGAAACCTCTCGTGAGTGGGTGAGAATATAAAAGTTCGAAAAAAACAGGAACGTGATGGAAACTTTTGGAAACTTCGATGGTGTTAAAGCAAAGTCATGAGACTATAGAAGCTTCGCGGGTAAAGCCATGAAAAAGTCACGCGTTGGGTCACGCATGGATTTCGGGATCCGTTACCTTTCTCAACTTTAATCTTTGCCATTGGTGACTGTGGCCAGTCCCGAAAATTGCCCGAAAGTTATATCCAAGAAGAAACGTTAAACCATTTTGCGATATACGTCGTAACCCGTAAAAGCTTTATCCACATCAAGAAAAAAAAAACACAACTTGACCCGAATACAAATAACCTTCGAGATCCCAAGCTCGAATAATCGACGCGAACATATCTCCGCAATTTCTCAGAGTAAACCCTGAATTCCCCAAGGAAAATACATCCCGACCCAGTCAAAGATGATATGTTAAATTACTTGACCATAGAGCAGGAGCATACTGAAGTCTTGGTCTTGAAAATCAATTTTAAGCCCGTTGAACTTGTAAGAGGGATCCCCTAAACTAAAATTCAATTGCCTCAGGGGGTTATTTGATCAAAAACATACATTAAAGGTTTTACACAAATCATTGGGTTATGAAACTGTTCGAGTATTCCAGTGGACTTTTCCAATGACGGTATAGAACAAAAATTCGTTTCTTCTGGGTTTAGTTCATGGAAAATATCGACACATTGAAAAATGGTTCAGGCAGATGAGTTAACAGGGTGTTTTCGTGTTTCCGTGTGAGCAATACGGTTAATGTACATATATAGCGTGTCGATGGGTTCGAAAAATGGCTCGTGAAAGTGGCTATTACCTTGATATGCTGCGAGCCAAGTGTAGTGCCGAGGTGGGTGCCAGTGATTCTCTTCTGTCGCAACGACATCGATTGTACGGATGTGCCCCGGACGTTGATAGCTGTCTCATGCGCGGAGCTCCGTAAATCGACGAGGCTGTTGCATTAATGGACGAAACATGAGAATGCTGTTGCACCAATACTTGTTGAGGCTCATTCCCATCGAGACGGCAATGTAACTCGATGTCTGGCACCGATCTCGTCGACGTGTCCTCGTTCGTGGCGCTCTCCTCAGAGCCGCCGAGTCCCGAGACCGATAACTGCGGCGAGGCAACGAGAAATGTCGCGCGATCCTGACGCGTCAGAACGGGTTTACCCTGGGAAACGGCTACCGCAGCTGCGACGACAACGGGCGGTGGTGGTCCACGGGTTATCAGAGCTGCCGTTTCCTCGCTACTGCCGTACTCGCCGTTGTTTCCAACGTCCTCGGAGCCGGCATTTCCATTCGAGTTCATCATCTCGGATGCTTCAACGACGGCTCAAGTTTGAGCTCGGGGGCTTGTACCACTCTAATCCGTTCCGTCAGGTTGCCATTCTCTACAATATAAACACGAGACCAGACACATTAGACTCGTTAGATGGCTCCATATCGGGTTCTCTAGTGGTAGTTAAACGATGTTCTCCTTGACGTATCAGTTAATCGATGAAGTAATTCATAAAAGTCGATATTATTTACTAAATTTTCAATACTAGCCATCGTACATGCTCCACATAACATGCTCTGGCCAATCAAAGTCGTCACTGGAGCCCTACTTAGCTTGAACAAATAAAATACGACAACATGTGCACACTCGATCAGAAATTGGCTAAAGTATAACACTCATAATTTTGGTTAACTTTGAAAAATGGATCATACAAATGCTAGGTAGTGATGAAAATTTTTGTTTTTCCTACTTGCCCAAACTAGCGCTCCTAGCGCTAAAAATATATCGCAAGTATTTGTTACGTGTTATCGAATTTTCTCTGGTCTTCTCTAATGATGTTCTGGCTAAATAGTCGATTTTTTGATCGATCTGCCACGAGGGCTACCTTCAAACTACGTCTTTTATTAATGACATCGATAATGAGACGGAGCTCAATGGTAAAATGTGTTCGATAGCCCAGGTAACATTGGGTCGCGCCACTTGACCGAAGATTCGCCCCCAAATAATCAGCGCTCGCATGTTCATAAACGTGTACGTGACTTCAGACGGGGGATCATCGCATGAATGGTGAACATATATCCTGTATAAATATTCCATAGGCCTTGAGTTAACGAATATAGGGTGTCCATGAACCCAAACTCCGACCTCTTCTGACGGACCTTTCATCGCTCTCATATATCCATGACGCATGAAATATCTTCCTCCGCTGACTCCTAAGGGGTCACTCGTGTGGCTCAAGGCTAACCAAGTGTGTTATCCACAAATTACGTTCGTTGTTTGCTTCATATTCGTTCCGGGCGAAGAATGTGCAAAAATTCGTTGGAAAATCTATGAAATTGATGGGCGAAATTTAACTTTAGGAGTAGGAGCACATTGATTTATTTTCAACGGACGGTTTCTTTCCGGAAGCCACTTTGGATGTAATAAGTGTAGCACAGAGCATAAATAATACATACGAGATGGTAGGAATTTCTTCAAAACGAAGAAGGATGCTGTCTCGAGCTATTCGACGTGAAGAAGATAAAATGGAAAAATGCAAACAAGAATGAATGAGCAGAGGATAATGGTAAAGGGGAGAAAAAATAATTGTGAAGTGAGTGAAAACGAGAACTGAAAAAAAGAATATGAAGCGTTGGTCGTATGACGGGCGCTTGGCTCGACCGTATACGTATCTATCGTCATGTATGCAAATTCTCGTTAGCTCGACAAACACGAAACGCTATGCGTTTGCGCGAATACAGTTCCTGAGCGAATGAGTGAGAGAGAGAAGAGAAGAGAGAGAAGAGAAGAGAGAGAGAGAGAGAGAGAGAAAGAAGGGAGTGATTCTCTCGAGTGCGATAAAATTAGATTTGCGTATTGCCCGGTTGAGAAGCTGGCACGTGGAACGAGGGAAAGAGTGAATGAGCTATAATGTGTGACATGTGCGAGAGAGGGGCATTGTAGAGAAATATTTTTTTTACTTTGGTTGACACAGACGATGACAGGTGCTACGGCGATCTTCTAGTCAACGATTTTCTTTGTCTCTCTCTCTTTCTCTCTTTCTCTACGTTGTTCGTCATTATTCATCAGGCTCCCCGGGTCCCAGGTACATCAACTTTCATACGCATGATTTAGCGTCAAAAAACGACGCCTGCGATGAGTCTTCCCGAGTTTTTCCCAACCTTCTAGTTGCCAGCTTGGAGCGTGCATAGGGGCGAATAATTATTTATTCAAATCTCAGCTAAAAGTGCGCGAGGAAAAGCCCCGTGGATAGAGAGATAGCCGTTCCGTTTTCATCATGCATTTCCGGCTCAGAAAAGACTCGGAGCGAGATTCGGTGCGGAGGGTATATGAGGAAGCGAAAGATAGGAGATTCACAGGAAGGGAAAGAGCTTATAGCCGAAGAAAGGGAGGGAGAGAGGAAGAAAATGAGAAGAAAGAAATGCTGGAAAAGACTGAGAGTTCATCAGAGCATTTATGTAAATTGCTACAGTGAGGATTATTAGAAAAACGTATTTTTTTCTCGAGTTTCATGTTCATTCGAATTCTTCGTTCAGTGAGAACGGAAGGGTGAAAAACCTCCGAGCCCTGTAGCAATTTTCAAGTACCATTTATAAGAACGCAAACTTTTTTTTTATCACGGGTATGAGGTCTTTTGCGAATATCTGCAAGTTTCTCGTACTTATCTGGGCGGTATGCATTTTTAGCGTTTTCGAAAATAGTGAGAGACATTATCCGTGGCAGACGGATGAAAAAGAGGAGGCAAAATATTGGATTATAACACAAGATAAATGGCTTATCCAGTCCTATTTCGCTTCAGATATATAATATATACGTAGACAGCTTACATCCGTATAGCGATGAGATCAGACGGCAGCGCTGCTGCCTTCGGGGAAATCATACGGACGTGCTCCAATTCGAAAAGGACGAACTTTTTACTTTTGGCAGACGTTAAACAAAAATGCTGCGCGAAAAAAAGAAGATCTAAAGCCTAGGAGGATCAAATGATAAAAAAAACTACATACACTCCCCAACGTAAATAAAAAAAGTAATAATTAAAAAAAAAACTGATGGGAAAGAAATATTGAAGGTCTCGAATTAGCGCTGAGACATACACGTGGTAATGGCTTTATCTGGCACATATAATATGGATATACACTTGTATTCCGACTGACTTATTGTTTTTCTTTCTTAATGTTTCATTCTTGCTCCAACTTTTTGTTCATTGTTTTGATCATTTTAATGTTTCTTCGCTGTCTTTTATTTCGCTGGTACGTAATACCTGATTTTGTTATAGTCCCCCATGAAAAAAAGTATACTTCAGATATATAAAAAATATATCTCTATATATAGCGGCAATAAGTTCTATATCTCTTATATATCTTGGATATATCTGCCCGATATATCCTGGAGGATATATAACAGATATATAATAGATATATTACGGAGTTATAAAAATATACTTTGCGGCAATAAGTTCGATACCTCTTATATATCTCGTATATATCTTGTAATATACTTCTTTTCCATATGGGGTGTGCACAAAGAACTCGCCTCGTCTCAAAATAAAGGAATTATTATTTTTTTAAATAATTTTTTCAATAATGAGATCGCGAAGACACGACCATGAAAAAGAAACGTATGGAGAGTGCGTTTAATGACTCCGGGGCAAAAATAAACGGTAGAGCACGTATAGCGTTCCTGCAACGCTGAAGCACTTAAACATATATAAACATATATAAATCTATATATATATATATATATGTATATGTATAGAGCTTAAGCTATAAGGCATATATCTGTCAGAGAGCTTGCGGGAGCTCGGGAAATATTGAACCACGCGCCAAAGGAAACGCTGAGAGTAACGAAGGTATGGGTGGGCTGACAGCTATTGGAAATCAACATCTATTAGGAAATACTAGCAAGAATGCTCCGATAAAATAGTACTTTTAAATGAAATCATCAATAACTATCAATAGAATGAAAGATATTTTTCTTTGAGTAATTTACAATAATTTGGAATCATTATTTAATGAAAACAAAAACACGATTATTATTGTTCTGCCAAAATAGTTAAAAATCAAGATCAGCAATTGACTCTATAGTATGTATTTCGTCCATAGAATAGGATATAGTGTGTATGAGAGAATATACTTGTCAGTGTAATGTCAAGACTGCGATATGCACACAAACATCGTTAGTTATCGTTAGCAGTGAAGACACAACATTTACGAACAAATACCGCTGTTACCTTCGATATAACTAGCGTGCATTTTAATGTTTACATTGGAAACAAACTCCACTGACAAGCATGTACGAAGTTAAACAAGCCAACCGAATGTGTTACCTGCTCTGTTGCTAATAGCTGCGGTACTATATTTGAGGGCTTTTGGCCTCCAGTGCATCATTCACTTGTAGTCTTTACCGCTGTGATACAACAAATGCAATAATCATTGAAAGTCATTATACATGATAAGAATTTTAATATTTTTTTATCGTCTGCTGTTCTGTAACGAGGACAAAGAGTGAATGGAATCTAAAAATGTTGAGATTTTAAAATGTATTCCTAATCTTAATACATTCCTAATTATAATTTCTAATCACGAAAATTCGTGACTCGAAAATATCGTACTTAAAAGTATTTTTCGTCGATTCGTTTGTTCGCCGATTGGCTCTTGAACGAGTCTGAGATTTCTAGCCGCTTTGTACAGTTCCAGTCTTCATATACCGAGCTTGACGAATCCGGAAATTCAAAGAGGTATTAAAAATTCGAAATTTTTACCTCCATTCGAATTTCCTAAAAAAAATTGAGTGTTCTACGAGGCTAGCCGGAGATTTTTAATTTTAATCGCTCTTGGACTCTTCGGCCCTTAATTCATGTTTAATCGTTGTTTGACCCGATGAACCAATTGAAAAATCTTGGGGATCATTGAATGGGAACTTTAGCGAAATTTTTCATTTATGGTTTTTGAAATACGAGTGACATGAATGTCATGCCGATAAGTTAAATTCGTATTAATATTTTCCTAGTACAGGGCACCTGGTGACCCTGTTGGACGCACTTGAGCTATAGCGTTCATAGAAATGAGATTGACTCACTTCGTCATGAGATAAAGTCAGTAACATGAAAGTTGTCAGGAACTCTAGCAGCGTCGTCTTTCCTCGAAAAAATCATTGAAGCTATCGCCTGTGAAGCTCCCTCGATAGATTATTATGACGTGTATCATGTATTGCGCAGCAACGATTCCATTCATTTTACAGCCAGTTGGCAGTAAACACTTGAAAACTACCGAATACTCGGCATACTCGCGTAACCAAGGGTGAAAATATCCAGGGCGTGAATTATACGCTTCCGGCCCCAATAACGATCGACGATTCCGAGCTGTTCCGCTTATTCGATAATAAATTTAGAAAAAACAAAAAAGTATATCCGAGAAAGAAAAACATGGAAGCGCCTGTGGTGAACGTTATGAGATCTCGCACGCGCTTGTGGCAATGGGCTCGAGTGAGAACAAAATCGACGAGAAAAAGATAAACGATACTGCGATACGTTTTGAGCCTCGGTGGCTTGGAGTACGATGCGTTTTATTAGCGTTCTTTCTTCCACACCGTGAGTTTCCTACCTTACTCTTTCTCCTTCCTTCTCGCTTCAACTACCATCCATCCAAAACTCGTTCTCTCTTTCTCGCTCTCTCTCACTCTCTCTCTGCTCTCTTTTATTCTACTCGCCGGGGTTGCGTATACACTATTTACCAAGGGATTTGGTCGGACACCACAGTTAAATGCACTTTATGAGTTTACGAGTGCCCACGTAGCGCCAATAAAACATCACAAAGGATCCCTCTTTCTTTCTTTCCTAGTAGGTCCGACTGCAGTGGGAATTAAGTCGCGTGAGTACTATCACACGACCGCGGGGACGGTGAGTAGGCGCGGTAGTGAACCAGGCACGCATTAAACAAGAGAGCTAAACGGCTCAAGGCTTATAAAACGTGGCTATAGCGCGTAACTTTGACTCATGATACCCGAACAGATGGTCGATGATTCTGAAATTTTTACACAATATCCGAGTAGTGTCTCTCTATACCAATTTGTGTTTGCCCCTCTATTACTGTTTGCTCGGCATCGATGATCTACCTTTGAATCGGACGCTTCTGGAAATACCGGGTATAATGCTCCTCTGGGATAATCCGAACTTGGCACTTCGCTCTCAATGCTGGGTATGTACCGTGATATGCGCTTTACTCGTGGCTCGTTCACAAATCGGAACTGGATATTAGGTAGATACGTTAGAGATATCACGAACGCCATGTTACATCTAGGATATATCGATTAGCTGTCCAGGCTCAAAAGAGCTCATCACGTGTCATCTACAGCCGAAGGGCTACAGACACATCCAACCATTCTTTGAATGAACTATCGAGAACGAGAGGTTTCATTATCATGGCTTAAACAATGTTTGATTTTCGATCTGTCGCAGCGATACCCGATTCTCCATTGCTCATTAATTAACGAAATATGTGGAACAATCGTGAAAGATATTTTAGACTTGAGTATTTTCGGATAAAAGATCATTAGTGAATATAATGACCGAATGTTGGGCCTCAAGCCCTGGCACGATAAGTATGAAAAAGATCTTTTTGTTCATGTAAAATGAAAAGTTATCGATTAAGATCCTCATATGAATACTGATATGCCGTAAAAACGTTAATTCACTCGTGAACCTCAACTTGACGTCATGAATGGAGTTGAGCTATGGTTGCCTCTGCACTCATCATCTTATTTCGAGACTAACTGATCGCAGATTTTACTTAATTCTGCCACTCCTTCATAGCTGTAGACAACCTCAGGCACCTGCATACTTCATCATGCAAACACAATCTTTGTCAACGGAACGAATGAAATTTTGTAGGAGTTTTTGCTCTTTCGATAAATATGAATCTCAGCTCAACCTTCTTTTTCCGTCGTGATCCAATGTGACACGTAGATCAACAATTGAATTTAGCTCCTGTAAATGAATACACACCGATGACTTATAGATCAGAATAGCACAATTAAAAAAGTACTTTGGTAGTCTAATTATTTAATTAACGCAGCCAGAAACGTGTAAGAAGAAACGATGTGTGAGTGGGCACTGCCCTTTTGGGGAGACAAGTCCAGTCTCTCCATCAAGGGTGGCTGCTCACCGCGCTCGACTGAACCTTATATAATCATATGCATGAACTCGTGAATGTAATACATAGCGGGTATGTACACGGTAAATATTCTACAGCTTGCACTCACTACCGTAGTTTGCATAAGGTACAAGCTCACGAGAGTCATATGATGGACTGGAATCACCGCGTGTTTCCCCGAAGCCCTACACCATCAACGAGCTAAATCATCTGAGTACCCTTTCGTCTATATCTGTATGTATCATGTAGACAAAATAAATCTGTAGATAATACGGATACCCGTTCGTACAGATAAATGGACGTGGAAACACTGACGTACATGGGAAAGGGGAATAGATATAGGAACAAGCTTAAACGAGGATTAACTCGGCTGTAGATCTCTCGGTGTACTCGCTCAACTTATTATTTTCACTCTTACACGATTTTCGCGGCCTATCGCGTGTAGTCTACCAGAAAGTACACAAATCTGTATAGCATTATGTCTTTTTATATATATTCTAATAATTTACTACCCAGAGGGTAAAATCACTAAATTAGTGAATTGGGGAATTGGTGAAAATTTAGACCAATATTTCACTTTAGCTGCATCGTCGTTTTAAGAAATTGACCACACGATTGATCCATCTCATATTCAGACGTACGTTGTTTAGGCTTAAAATTTTCAAAATTTTCGTAGATCCGATCGACATTTTTGTTCGGTGAGAAATCCGCGTTTTTGCGTCATAAAGGCAGGGGCTTGAGCTAGGTTGAAGCTGATTCAGATTTCACGATCTTGATCGATTTAAGCTGGAAATCAGTCAATTTACGATAAAGATTCATTCAAAACAGCACATGCACTGCTCGACTTTAGATTGGTGAAAATTTGGACCAACATTTCACTTTAGTGAATTGGTGAAAATTTGGACTAAAATTTCACCCTAGTTGCATCATCGTTGGAAGAAATTGACCACGATTGATCCATCTCATTCAGACGTATGTTGTCTAGGCCTACATTTTTCAAAATTTTCGCAGATCCGATCGACATTTTTGCTCGGTGAGAAATCCGCGTTTTTGCGTCCAAAAGGCAGGGGCTTGAGCTAGTTTGGAGCTGATTCAGATTTCACGATCGTGATCGATTTGAGCCGGAAATTCGTCGATTTACGATCAAGATCCATATCCAAAACAGCACGCATGCACTGGTCGACTTTAGATTACGATATCACTGATCACACTTAGAGGCCGATGTTTACTTCTGTTGTAAAAATTTATACGCGCACAAGAACGAAATTTTTAGTGTGCTGTTCGTAATTTCCGTGTGACCGCCTTTGAGGGTAATATAACGCTTCGTCGATCGTACCGATGCGTAGTTAAGGATGCCCGTTAAATTTCGAATTTACGGATAATAAACGGGACGGTGGATCGTGATTTGTCAGTTGAGGAGTGTGTTATAGCGTTGGTAGCTTATCAGAGCGCTCAGTTCTATCCTAATGCGGGTTAGTCTCTATATCTTCGGATATTGATGGTCACGAACGGATAGATATCAGCGTATATACGTATACATCGTGCAATTAAATGCCGTACGAGAGGGAAATTTGCTGAAATGCGGTAGAGGACGACGCCAAAACCGGGGAGGGCCACACAACGCCCATGAGTTTGTTATCGATTCGTTGGAAGTGACAAGAAGGAGAGAAAGATATACATATATATCTATACAGAGAGAGAGAGAGAGAGAGAATGATAGGAGAGGACGACGATGAGCGGGGCCTTGATACGAAATATTTATTAGATATATAGGACAGTATCGACAAGTCCATAGATATATAGATATAAACAAAAAATTACTCACATTTTTTTCTTTAACTTTTCTGTATATATGCATTTTATATACAGGCCTATCGTAGTGGCAAAAACTTTGAGGGATATCACGAGGGAATCGCGTGAGCGTCTGCTTCATATATTATATACTTACGTATATATATATACTATATACATTATATATATATATAATGCGATAACAAAACATTATACGATCATCGTGACGAAAGACTTTTTTGTTCCATTATCCTCCAACGTATTCCTTCGTCATATCATCGACGAGATTTCGACCATAATTCTTGTACCCCAGACTAATATTCCCTTCATATTTTTATTTCGAGTACGTAAATTTATTACAATTTGTTCCCCTTTCGTGGCTTTTTAGCTTTCACAAGAACTTAATGTTGAATCTATGGAAATACGAACACATTGAATCTCGATTTTTTGATGAGATAATTTTTAGAAAATCAATGAGTTCAACTGGGGTATTTGTTATCGTAGAGTCGTTATTTTCTTTAGCATACAAAAATTATTTTACATTCTACGTTCGTTCGTACGTTAATAATAATTAATGCTATGTTTCTTTCTTAAGCGAGTTAAATGAATATTCGAAGTCCGATGGTCTTTTTGACTTGCATAAAATTTGCGACAGCGACCCGGTACCTTTTTTAATTTTACAATAATCCCGATGGACCCGAAGAAAAATGCGGTAACAGATATTTTTTTTTTATTAAAATTTAACCCATTGCCGGATCAAGCTCACGAAAAGTATCGGTGAGCGTGGAGAGAGGGACCAACCAATGAGCGCGCGGGACAGCGCTGTGTGCGACTGTGGCCGTGTGTTAGTGCGTGCGTGGAGCTCCCACTCCACCGCGCGTCAGGGCCGTATTTGCCGCGTTGCATTAAAGCGATTATTCCCGCTCATTCTTTTTTATGTGGAAGCGCCTAAAATTTTTGAATAAGACCGAGCGCACGGGCCTGAGCGCGCCATCCCCACTCTCGCCGCTCAGCGCCTGGCTGCTGAGTGGGGATTCTCGATGATCCGGCAAAGGGTTAAAGGATGCCGATTATTGAAAGTTTAACGATGATAACCTTCCATTATTATGGACACTGATGCATCATCCATGCCTGCCTAATTTTTGGCTACGTATGCTCGCTCAGTACTCATACATAGTGCAACGTCTGCCAACTCAGACCCTTTATAGCCGTATATGAGGCATTCCACGTCAGCCGAGCCACCTTTATATCTCAGTAATTCCAGCTTTTCTGGAATCTGTCGTACTATCAGATAAAATTAGAAATTTTTTTTTTATTCAATGAATACTACAGCGTGTCCTGATTTCAGAATAATTAAAATTATTGATGTATAAAGAGGGGTCGTTTGACGTGGAATGTCTCATATATACGAATATATATAAATCTTTACACATATATGTATATTTTGGTACTAAACTAGCCGGTAAAATGTTCTTGGAAATGCGTTCAGACGTTTATATATTTATTTATATATATATGAACTTATGCATCCACTATGGCCGATGGTTGCAGGCGAAATTCCACGACGAAGCGGTCTCTATGCTTTCACGAGTTTGATAAATAAACCGTAGAAACCTCTTTCACTCTAACCTAGCATCTGCCAAACTCTTGCCGCTGCCCTGTGCTTCGTCTTTCGTATATGAATCTCTCACAACATAAAATCATATTTACCTACAACGTTTTGTTAGTAAAAAAAAAAAATGTTAGGAGAGTAAAAAAAAAAAAAATCTTCTGAAAAAATCGTTGGACGCTGGTGCATGGCTTCTGCTTTCACCGGTAATGGTTTTTCTTCGCGTTCTCCGGAATAAATCGATATTTTATGGATAAAGGAGAATATACTTTGACGAATATTATTATGACGCTCGGGAAATTCTAACCGACAAGCGATTTTTCTTCCAAACGAAGGAGGAGAAAAAAAAATTAAAAACGATCGCTCACTCTCGCTACTGTTCGAATAAAATTTCCACTTTTTTTTCGTAAACCCCTCGGGCGTGGTGCGATTTATTTTTAATTTTTCGAGCGGCAATATATTCGCTCTTTTGCATCTCTCGGTAGTTCGTGAAAAATGTTTATCGCGCATATGGGAGTTTTCTCTTCCTGCGATATCATTTTTCGACGGTTGGTTTTCGCTTGAAATAACATTTTCATCCCTGAGCCTATATTTAGTTGTATTGGTTTCGTCAGCGGGAATTTTTACGAATAAACTGTCCGAGAAAGTGTCGATTTTGTCGATCTGCTGCCAATTTTTTCAATCAAGAAATTAGCCAGTTCAGATTATTCAGGAAATGAGAGAAAACATGTTACGGGGAGAACGTTATTTTGCGGTTAGTGGATTTCTCTGTTTTCCTCTGTTATACAACTTGTAGTAGTTTCCGCTACTAAATACACCACCTAAATGCGTGTATAGAGCGTATGCCGTATATATTGGGTTACCAGAACAGTATACGAAGGCTGTAAAGTGTGGAGTACAGTCGTATACACATATATATGAGGCATTCCAGGTCAAATCGAAATCAAAGGTTGACTTTCAGAGGGAGTGGAATCCCCAGAAGGTGACTCTCATTCTCCGGGATTCGATCCATAATTTATACAACTTTTGAGAGATCGATAGATATAAAAAAAAAACCATTCAAGCTATATCCCTCAGAGTGGGCCAAGGTTTGGCACATTTACATTTCTACCCTAAAACTTCACTACCCAATAATATCTCAACCAGAATTTATGCTCTCCGAATAACAAGCCTACCAAATTACAAGCCTGCCACAAAATAAGTCTACCAAAAATGTGCAGCACTACCCAAAAACTTCTTTGCCAGAATGAGGCTTCAGCTAACATCTCTAAGGGTACGTTCCACTTAGCGCCCGCAACGCCTGCGACCGCGACCGCAAAATTTTGCGTTCCACTAGCCCGCACAAGCTCGCAAGCGCCACAGGCAAAATTATTAGCGGAACGCATCGCGGGCACACAACGACCAGGCTGACCCACGTACGAATCGCGGGCGTCGTGGGCTCGACGCGGTTGCGATCAATGACGTCATCTATGACGTTGAGAGCGCGACCACTGCGGCCGCAGTCGTTATGTGGAACGGTTTTGCGAGCGCCGCGAGCGTTGCGGGCGCTAAGTGGAACGTACCCTAAGAAATAATATCACTACCAGAGAACGACTCTCCGGTGTGTCTAATGGTAAGTCTGCTTTTGGATGAAACCTTAGACCATAAGGATGAAACAGTAAAAGCTGTCGGTATTAAAGTCGGCCGATAAAGTTGTAAACGTATTTTCAACATGCCGCAGAGTTATTTTCTCAAGCCTGGTATTCCGAATGGTGACTCGTTATGACTCTGGCCATAATTAAATATTGAATAAATGAGCCACGAGTCACCCTTCGGAATACTGGACTCGAGAAAATCGTTCTATATAGCATGTTGAATATCCGCCTACCAACAGCTTATTGTTTTATCCAAAAGCAGACTCACCTATAGACGCACCGGAGAATTGTTCTCTGGCAGTGATGTTATTTGGTGGAGATGTTAGCGAAAGCCGCACTTTGGTAAAGATGTTTTTGAGTAGTGATGTTATGCGCTGCATATTTCTGGTAGACTTGTTTTGATGTAGGCTTGTAATTTGGTAGGCTCGTTTGGAGAGCTTAAATTCTGGTCGAGATATTATTGGGTAGTGAAGTTTTAGGGTAGAGATTTAAATGTGCGTAAGGTTTCGGTTCTGTTTTTTTTTCTTTTTGTTTTCATCCACTTTTGTTTAAAATAACTTCAAAAAATATAAATCAACAGAAGCTTTTTACTCATGTTATTATGGCTAACAGATATTAAAAAAAAGTGATAAGCGTAACTTGTAGACTTTTGACAGCGATATGAAAAATTGGGAACCAAATTTCGGCGGATAAGGGTCACGGACCTGTCGATTTGTACCTGGAAGGCCGTATGTATTGCCGGGGACTAAAGTGCGGGCTAATAAAACCGCCTTATGGTGCCGAAATCTGTGTTCTCCGGTTACTGTGGCAGTGAGTTCTATTTAGGCAACGAGAGAGAGAGAGAGAGAGAGAGGGTGGGAGGGGGGGTATGAGAAACGAGTTAGTTTGATTATGATCGAGTCGTTTATCAATTCTGCATACATCCCGAGATTTATCAGTAAAGAAACTAGAGGGATAAATTTCGTGCGAGTATTCTCGGCAATTGTTGATAAATCATAAATCACAAATCACGAGAATACTCAAAATTTTCAATAAATCATAAAAGACAATCGCAAAAATGTATTCCGAGTTTCCGATAATTGAAAAATTTCAAAATTCACGATGTCTAAAATAAATCAAATTACCCATTGAATTTTTGGCGATTTATTTATCAATTTTTTTTATATATTCACGTAAAAATAATAAGCCTTATCTATACTGTACATATTTTTGCTGTCCTCGCTGTCCTCTGGCTCAATCGATCCAGTTATGGTGAGAATAAAAAAAAAATTAATTACTACTCGAACAGAATACTTGAGAAAAATGATAAGACGGGATGAACAATAAATTTTAAAAAATGATATAACAACACAATTAGTTAGTTCATTTGTTGTTGGTAATCAATGAAAAAAAAACATAGAATCTCATTATTCAATAATGTTAATCACATGTGATCGTGATATTATAAATTAAATTTTTTATCTTAATTCGGGTAATTGTAGCTAATCCGCGTCTATACGGCGATACGAACAACGTGAAATAGACGAATTAACGATAAAATAAGCCGCTCTGGTGCAATAACACAGGTAATCCAAGGAACTTATGTATAGTTATATTCGATCGCATGGCCATCATTCACCGTTGCTGGCTCGTTAAACGTCTTGGGGGCTCCTCAACCCCTTTTGATAACAGATGCGACCTCGGGATTAGCGGATATATCTTGTGCAAACCGGCGGATCGTTTGGACTGGCAAAAGAACAAAAAAAAGGCAAAAAATAACGAGAGAAAGCGAAAGAGAGAGAGAGAGAGAGAGAGAGAGAGAGAGAGAGAGAGAGAGAGAAAGATAGACAGGAATTCAATATTAAGGCAACTCGCGGAGTGGAAATGGCTTCGAATTTATGGCACCGAGGTAAGGAGTACGAGTAAGGAGACTTCGGTGTTTTCTTCCTTCGTCTCACGATGTCCAAAACCCTCTCTTTTATGCCTAGACATCTCTCCCCTTTTTTTCGTTTATTTATCGAAGGATCGTGTCTCTCGTTCGTTATTTATCGGACGTATAGGCATACAGAGATAAACTGGCCTTCGTCCATTTATGTTGTATATCCTATTCTACCTTTTTTCAATCAGAACGAATTACTCTATATGGAGTAATCTCTCTTCTATGGCCTGGATTCTCGTTTGCTTTGAACAAATTCATTCGGACTTTGAGAACCTTTCGAGAGAGCGAATCCTTTTAAATTTGTATGCTAGGACGCTGCGGCGATCTTGCGATCCAACCCAAACGAGATTTTTTTAATACGATACGTTACATTCGACGCATATGTAGGTGATCCTCGAAAACGCCTTTATATTCATTCCTCATTGAGCTACGAAAAATGCATTTGCACTGATTAAATATAATTTTTTTTTCATTAAGATGTGATTTATTTCCAGTACAATTAAATTATTCATTTGCCTCGTTTGATTACGATGGACACGTGCTTAAAATATTCAGACTTCTACGAAAGAAAATCTTATTATTTGCATAATATTAAAGCAACCTTATCAATAATACATTAAGGAAAATTCCTTGTTCAAGCTGTACAATGTAAAATCGTTGTTTGATAATATAAAAATTCAGTTCTTTTCGGAAGCAAAGGATTTTTCGAGCTGTAATATCCTGCACCAAAATTAGAGAAAATAAATATCAAAAAATTTGCAAGAAACAGCGGATTATTCGTGCATCGAACAGATGCGTCTTGTGCCGAGAAAATTATTCGGGTAGAAAATAATTGAAATACAAAGAGAATGAGTCTGCAATGAAAAACTGTCAAGCTCCGCTTGATTTTCTGAATCGTTCATCTATACAACTCGATATGGCGATTATGTGAGAGCAAAAAAAACGACGAGACGTGGGTGAGTTATCAAGGAAATTGGAGCTAGTCTAACGCAAGAGGGTAGATGGCGAGGCACTTTATCTTCGACTTTGACGCCTCTACCGAACGGACCTGTCTCGAACCCTCGTATTTTTTTCCTCCACCTCTCTCTCTCTCTCTCTTTCTCTCTCTTTTGCACTCATATACCTCCATAGAGGACACAAAACCACTGAATGCAGTAATACACTAATGTGTCAGTTAATACATCTTTTTTGCCCTTTGTCTCCCCTTGATTCAACTTTCTGCTCTAACCGTGGCCTCAGCTGCGAGGGATCGCGCATTAGAGAATAAAAAAAAAAATTGGTCAAAGTGCCTCTGGCTTTGTGGGCGGTCAGTTAATTATATAACCTCTTTGCCATTTAATTAGAAGCAAGTAATTTGTTTTTGTTTTTTTTTTCGACATTAAATACAAAAGTTCTTTTACTATCTCTTGATGTTCATTCTTCTAAATTTATCCTTTTACTCTACTTATTGTATTGAAAATAAATATTTTTTAATGCTTATGTACTATATCGATTAAAAAAAAAAATTCTTTCATCATTAAATTATCGTTATTTTGTTTTCAAATAATTAGTGATGCAAAATATGCAATCTCGTTTTACGGCTGCACTCGGCACGTTTTTTTTTCCCCATACAGAAAGCTTTTCGAGACTCTTTTGCTATTTTTTTTTCTTTCATCGACTTTTAGCTCTTCCACTGTTAGGTAATTGGGCTCTAGAAATGTGTATTGGATTTTTTTCTTTTTTTTCATAATTTATTTGTTTGCTCAGTTCTTCTTAAAAGCCCGAGGCTATTTTTTGCTCGCGGTTACACACGAACGCGTGAGTCTTTGCACATTGCCAAATATACCTATTTACTCGAGATGCATACATATTATGAAGTATCTTCTCACGTAACATACCCTTTCGTGGATGCTAATGCTTTTTTAAAGCACTCACAAGAGTATAATTCCCGGTGGCTTTCGACCTACTTTGCCAATCCCCCCCGATTTTATAAACGAGAATTTGAGCTACGGAGCGCTCTATCTCATGGTCTTTTCTCTTGAGATGTGATAAAAAAAAATAAAAAAAAAATAACGCGACAGTGGAGCGATGCTCGGAGAAAATGAGCTTTTTCGATCGTGCGTGCCAAGACTGGCCGCGGATCGATGATGAATCCATGAAAATCTATTATTCTCGATACGCGAATGATTCATGACAGATCGAATTTGACGATTACGCAACTCATGACAGTCATTCGTGTGTGCTCGTACACATATATATTAGGGTGTGTCGAAAATGGACTTTTTTTTTCTTCGCTCCTACCACTTAAAACTTTAGGTTTTGACACTAAAGAGGTCTTCGTCCAAGGAGGGCACTGTAGCTTGAAGTTTAGAGGTCACTCAACGAGGATTTAGATTTCCCATCTAATTAACACGTAAAAATTATTGTTTTTTGTTCCATATGATGTCAGGCAACCAAAAAATTGGCGATATCTGTGTTTCTTGGCTTATTTGAAAGCATGACTCATCCCCTAAACGATGATAGGTCGTTTTTCTACTTACCTTATTCTAATTTATTTTTACGCCACTTTTCGACCACAATAGTCACTTTTTCAAGTTTACAAAGTCTCCGAGTGAGTCCAAAATGAATTGCTGCAAGTATTGATTATTGATTCCAATATAAGTAACCAATTCCAAAAATTGGTAAAACATACAAAATTTCTCAAAATAAACATGGTTTTTTGAATAAAATTGGAGATACGGAAATACGGAATTCAATTTTATTAAAAAAAAAACATGTTTATTTTGAGAAATTTGGTATGTTTTACCAATTTTTTGATTTGGTTATTTATATTCGAATCAACAATCAATACTTGTAGCAATTCATTTTGGACTCATTGATACTTTGGAGACTTTGTAAACTTGAAAAAGTGACTATAGTGGTCGAAAAGTGGCGTAAAAAAATTGGAACAAGGTAAGTCGAAAAACGAGCTATCATCGTTTAGGGGATGAGTCATGCTTTCAAATAAGCCAAGAAATACAGACGTCACCAATTTTTTGGTTGCCTGACATCATTTTGAACGAAAAACAATATTTTCTACGTGTTAATTGGATGGGAAACCTAAATCATCGTTGAGAGACCTCTAACGTTCAAGCTACAGCGCCCTCCTTGAACGAGGGCCTCTTCAATATCGAAACCTAAAGTTTTGAGTGGTAGAAGCGAAGAAAAAGAAAGTTGATTTTCGACACACTCTAACAGATATGTTCCTCATTGTTTTTTGATACACATATGTTTATAGTAAAACGCCTCTGAGCTACGTGTGTCGTTTTTCATTGCGAAGAATGGGAGCGTGGCATTTTAGTTGCATATGCATGTATACAGTCCGCATCGGGTGTGAATCCTGACGTGTTTTCACCGGGGAGTAAAATTTGCAACGTAAATTGGCGTGCTATCAATCAATTCCCGCTGCGACAACGTTTAATTCATTTTTCATTTGTTTCATTCGTTATTTTCATTTTTATTTTTTTTATTTTTCTCACACCACCAGCGTTACAAAATTTCCGTATTTCCAGTTTAACGTGAAACATTCTCATTTTTTTCCGAGTACTAAACGAAATACGAGAACTTTTTTCTTGTACTTCTTGAAACTATAAATTCGCCGTGAATTACAAAAAAGAAAAAAAAAAAACAGCCGATCGATCGAAACAATTCGAAATAAGGAGAGTTCAGTTTCAATCGACTGCATGGAAATGATCGTTTCTATAACCCGTACAAAATTACCTTAATTGATGATTATTCAGTCTTTTGCAAGGCTAACGATCTCGTTTTGTATGTAAGCGAGTCCTGAATTTCAACGTGTAAATTTACCATACCTAGTTACGTAAGTCAAGACGTATATATATAAATATATATACGAAGTCAGAGTTCCATTCCAAGTCCATCGCCGGTGACATGGAAATTAGTTGATGCATGTCTGATCCTTAGTTAACGATATTGCACGTGAAACGTGAAAATTGAAAGGGAAAATAACTGGAATCCCCGAAGTGCAGGTTGAGAGACGAGTAACAAAAGCACTTTCGTCACGCTATATCGACCAAAACAGAAAGAACATATATACATATGTATATGAGAGTCGGATATACAGACACGCGTACAGTTGTATCGAGAAAGAGGAATTAGTGTCAGGGCTTCGGGGCGTCGTGAAAGCCCCATAGTTTTCCATCTTGGACAAAAGATCCACTGCTGCCATTATACGCACTCGTAATTGAGTGTAATCCGACGTTGGGAGTGGGAAATTCGAGCGAGCTTTCTCTCGCTTGCATTATCCGCTATATGCAAACGCGCGACGGATCGAGATTTCCTTTGGGGGCGAAATCTCTCTGTTGCACACCGAAATAGAGCAGGGAACAAAACAGTACCAACGGAGAAGCCGAACGAGAATTTCAAATAACCAGATTTCAACCCCGAATTCCAGCTTCGCTGGGACCGCACAGTAGTATACACTATACACGGGGCACTCTAGCCTAAATTCTCAGCTGACCTGTCACCCTCACGACTTTCTTTAAGCTTCTCATTTTTCAATATTTTTTACAGGGCAGGTATGAAAAAAAGGTTAACACGAATTTTCAAATTTTTTTTCTCGAAAATTGGTTCGATTTCCGTGAATAAAAGTCTTAAATTAACACCGTTGGACGTTGCCGATTTTCGTCAAATATGTTTATTAAATCGGACGTACCTTCCCAAACAAAAGTGACTTGCGTCGACAATATTGCGTACTTCAAGATAAGATGAAAATCGGAAAAAATTCAACCACAATGAAGACGATAAGAAGATTACTTTTTAATAATAATAATGTCCAAAAGTTATCAATAAATTGTTTAAACAAAACATCGTTCAACAAATTTTTAGAGAATGTTTTTTTTTGTCATGTGAAATGAATTCGTTGATTTTTCTGACTACACATGATTTTTTCTTAAATTTTCTTATCATTTTGAAATTTCGGTTTTCGGAAATTTGTAAAGGTTGTATTTACAAAACTATTCGTTCAATGTCCTGGAAACTTCTTAATTGTTATATATAACGTTTTTACGAAAAAATATCCAAAATCCACGATTTTTCCTTCATTTTCAAAATTAAAAAATTTACGAAAACCGAAATTTCGAAATGATAAGAAATTATTTAAAAAATTCATGTATAGTCAGAAAAATCAACGAATTCATTTCACGTGTCAAAAAAAAACTTTCCCTAAAAATTTGTTAAACAATGTTTTGTTGAAACGATTTATTGATAATTTTTGGCATTATTAATATTCAAAATTAATCTACTTATCGTCTTTATTATGGTTGAATTTTTTCCGATTTTTATCTTATCATAAAAGATGCAATAATGTCGACGAAAGTCACTTTTGGTTGGGAAGGTACGTCCGATACAGTCGCCTCTACGTAAGCTGCCGCGTTCGGGACCGTAGGGGAATATTTTTCCTGGAAACGATGTTCCCCCACTCTCGAGCCCAGCGGGCTCTCGACGCGATTTATTTCGTCCCTACGTAAACTGCCACGCGCATCAGCGCACGCGAGTCACGATACAGCGTGCTACAGTTGTATAATTCGATTTAAGTTGCGATAAGTTGATACCAATTTTCCGCGACAAAAATGTTTCTTGTGTAATTAGAGAAAGTTACAGCATGAAAATGTTATAAAAGGCTATCTCAATTAACTTTCTTCGCAAAAATAATGATCTAAAAAAATTAATATTTCCTCAATCGAAGTAATCGTATTTTGAATTTAAAATCGTATTGAATATTCGTAGTAAAAAATAAAAGTCCTTCAATTGAGTCAACATGGATTTAGGAAAATTAGCCCCGGGAAAATTGGCCTTGGAAAATTGGCACCCGGAAAATTGGCACCCGGAATATTGGCATCCGGAAAATTGGCCTCCCGGAAAATTGGCCCCGGAAAATTGGCCCCTGAATCACGAGCTGAATCTTTTAGAGTATTCTTTTTAAATCCTCTAACTGAAAAATATTCAGGCAGATCATATATCTTTTCATTATACACAGTGCAGTATAATGGATTATGACACTATTACAGTAGTTCGAATTTATTTTATGCCTAATCCGATCAAACCTTTACACTTGTGATTTTTAAAAATGTAAATCTATACACGCGCGTGTATATCTATGTCTATCGTAGCGTGCACTCTTATCCCTACTCTTTCGACATTTTAAGACAGGTTTGTCGCGCCTTCGCCTCCATACTCTCCTCACCATGAACCCAGTTAACTTGAGTACTTTCTTTTTTGTTTTTTTTTGCTTCTAAAACCCAACCCAACCCAACCTTTTTTGGTTGTTTTTTGCATCATAAATGTTATTGCTTACTTTTTTTTTTGCTTTTGTGTGAAGGGTGTGTTATGTGTGTGTAATCGTTTAAATAAATAGATTAAAACATAAAAATCTACGTTTGTGACAGTCGGGAGGGCTCCGCCCCCCGAGCCGCCCCGCCGAGGCTTCGCCCCTGGACCCCGGTAAATCGCCCTCGCACGCGCACACACACGCACGCACGCACGCACGCACGCACGCGCACGCACGCACGCACGCGCACGCACGCACGCACGCACGCACGCACGCACGCACACACACACACACACACACGAAAACTATTGCGATGCACCAAAAATAGTACATTTCGACACGAGTACGCAAAGGCTTTTTTGACGAAACGAGAGGATTACGGCACGAGCCGAAGGCGAGTGCTGTAACGAGTTTCGTCAAAAAGCCTTTTCGTACGAGTATCGAACATAATTTTTCCTCATGAGAGCCGAGAAAGCGCAACGAAGTTGCGATTTCGAGGTTAGAATGAGGAAAATCCTTTTAAGCATAGTTTCATATCGTCAAAAAGAAGGTCTGTGCCGAATTTCAGCCAAATCGGTGAGAGAACGGGGGCCAATTTTCCGGGTGCTAATTTTCCGGGTGCTAATTTTCCGGGGCCAATTTTCCAGGGGCCAGTTTTCCTATTACCCATGGGTAAATTAGTGGTTGAATAACGACAATTTTGCGACTCCCGAATATTTGGTCATCGCTCTGGTATCGAGCCTACAAAAAAATGCAGATTAACTTTCTATATTTTCGAAAATTTCCTCGACGTGAAAAAAGATTCTTATGAGAGGAGAACAATTGAATATTTTCGAGAACATTCAAGCAGAAGATTAATTGAATAAGATAAGGATAAATCAAAGTCCGAATAATTTTTGGATTATAAATTTGTTTTGTCCGAAATTCCCCGTACAATTAATGTAGGCAGGAAAAAAGGGACGAAATTAGGCTTTGGCACAACGCACTTCAAGGCAAAGTGCACGCATGCGATCGAACGCGCGAGGAATAGAGGAATATACGGAGAAAGGCGCTAAGGTGTTTCGACACGACCGCTAAACCGGAAGTAATTCTCATCTGCATATTCATGATATTTCGTGGATGGGGGAGCCCCTCGCTCGTTGATACGATTATTTTCATGAACAGAGGGTTGTGTTGAGAGGCTCGATGTAAATTGGGTCATCTTATAAATATCCTCCGCGATTATCCTCTTCTGCGTTCGGACACAATGATCGTCTTTTTTTTTATCGATCGTTTCGGTGCAGTAAAGAAGTTCAAAAATGATCATCGATCCGCGTAAAAAAATCCCTTGCACTTTCAGCACGATGATTATCCAAGCCACACTTTCAAGTCCACTTTTATTTTTGCATGAAATTAACTATCAAGATGCAGTATAAACTTGGGACAAATCCAAATGTCATATGGATGCTCAATTTCTATTATTTATTGAAATTGAGAATTTTTCCAAACCAACTCTAGTCGACTCAAGCAATTTTGGTAACTGACAAAAATCAAGCATATTCATAACACTTTTATTTTATCCAGTTCCATAAGGCACGTTACTTGGGTGTTCATTTGATGGCACAACAAAAATTAACAGCTCTCTGCAAGAGTCATTATCTGTAGCGAGACATTTGGAGGTGACTCTTCTTGAAACTGATTCAAATTTTTTTTTAATTTTCATATAAAATTGATTTACGACTAGAAATATTTCAAGCCCATCGACACGGATAATTTGGAATTTTATTAATTTTTTTTTTCACGATAACTTGTTCTGCAAGCCTTTTTCGATAATTTTCCTTGTTCTGGGATTCACTTTCCGTTACATAATTCGAATAAAATACGTTGGTTTATCGATCCCCGAAGGAAAATGATAATTTAGGAGGGTCGAGGTATGAGAGGGTCGATGAGAATTGGAGGGGGGGGGGGGGGGGGGAAAGAAGAGAGGGTGAGATTGAGACGTTCAGGGGCGTTTCAGTGTTCTAGAAATGTCAGTTCTTACACGACAGTTTTAGCCCTCCAGGACGAGAACGGATATCTAGCTCTTTCCTCCCCCCCCCCCCACTCTCTCTCTCTCTCTCTCTCTCTCTCTCTCTCTCTCTCTCTCTCTCTCTCTCTCTCTTTCCTGTCACACCCTTCTTTAAATCCCCGAAATCGTTTCAGACAGAGGCAAGATGATATTTACAACTTTCGGTGCCTCGTCAGTGACGTTTAATGACGCCGATACGGTCGTCTCAATGGATGAAATAGCTCGAAAGACGTTACCCTCTTTCGTGTTTTCTTCTTTTATTTTATTTTTTTTTAATTTCGAACCTCGATTCCATAATTTATGCAATGTTCTTCGTATTTTTTGTCGTCATTGAGGTCTGCTTTATGCCCGAAAGGAGATACTGCAGCTCGCACGTACAGCCATTTTTAGCACCGGTATATATTTAACTCAGCGAAAATCAATATTTTTTATGGAAAAAGTCATCTTCGTGTAGCTCGAGAAATATTTTAAAAATATGCAAATTCTATAATGAACTTTCTCAAAGTAAAAAAAAATGAATTTGAATATATGGGAAATTTGTAATTGATAAAATTCATAGGGCACGCGCAGTGAGAGAGAGAGGAGAGAGAGAGAGAGAGAGAGAGAGAGAGAGAGAGAGAGAGAGAGCATATTTTAATAATAATTTATAACGCCAGAAGGGCCGGATTGTTTAATCGAATACTCGCTGGTTTTTTTCTCTCCAATTTTTTTCCCAACCTGCTCGCGCATTCGTTAGCAGTACCAGAAGCTTTAAAATCTTTCCTATTTTTTTCTACATTTTTATTATTTTCACGCAGTCGTCAAGGTTTCGTGGGAGCACGAGTATGTTGTATACATTTCGACATGAGGTTTGAGAAAGTACAAGAGCTTTGAAAAGAGCGTGTGAATGAATTCCTGTATAGAGTATACGAGGAATTTTTTTTTCTTTCATAGCGAAAGTTTTTACTTTGCGGAATTTCAATTCAACTCCAGGGAATATTTAATCTTAGAGCTTTTTTTCAAGTTTCAGAGTGTTGCATGTTTTTCGCGTCATGCGCCTTTATCGTGTGAATTTTTGTTCGCGTTCGAGTGTGCGGTCGTGTATGAACGTGCGTGGATTTCGTTCTGGTAATCGCATGTAGAGGTATACATATCGCTCGCACAGAGTCATGGAAAAGGCACACCTTGATTGCTTATTCGTACACCCACGTTTATGTGAATAGAAAATTATGCACCACGATTGAAGAAAAAAAATTCGAGTTCTTGGCGCGAAATTCTTGTGCCCCTTGACACGTGGAACTTGAATCAAATTTTTAATAATGTAAAGCTGCATTTAAGCGATAAAACTTTTCATACTTTCATGTATAGGAAAGGTCTCGGAGATATTTCAATAGAAAATTTCTTCGATTATTGTTTATAGTAAATGAATATGCCGATCGCAAGCGAGCATAAGCATCGATTAAGGGGGGACAGTACTGAAATTGGATTTTTTTTTGTTTGTATATGGATATTTTTCAAATCTTGACAACTTTTATGAAACTTTTGAACTAGGAACTGACCAAAACTCAGGGTGTGTAGGTCAAATATTTTGTGAGTTATGGCTATTTTTCTAATTCTACAGTATACTTCTTAAAAATGTTCCTTGCGCATACAGTGTTATCGCAGAGGGTTGAAATTTGTTCCTCACACATACACTACCAAAATCTAAAAATTTGTGGGAGGAATTTTCAAATACACTTTATTTGGCTATTCAAGCTATTACCAATGTAAAGGTATTTTTTTAAATTATAATTTGTCGTACATTATGTACCAGAAAATGGGTTCTATTGATACTACGCCAAATTCCTTCCACAAAATCAAGATAATCTGCCTTAGAATATGTGTTTCAAAGGGGAAAGTTATCAGACTAAAACCAATGCGCAGGAGATTTTTTGAATACCCAAAAATACAATTCCGAGATAAACGCGATTGAATGAATTTTTCTTGGAACAATTCCTAAGAAGCAAAAAGTGAATGGGAAAGGCTGAATTTTGTTTTGTGAAGATTCCTGACGAATAGTAGTTGATATTGGAGTTTATTTATGGTCATTAAAAGTTATCACCAGTGGAAAAATTGTACAACTCACAAGAAGAGAGGCGTACATCCGGATGATGGATTCAGTTCAAACTCCTAGAAGTTACTTCTTGGGGCAAAAAATGAAACCTTTGCTGTTCAATTCAATCTCATAGGCCTTTCTTCTCTGTACGAGCCCAAATTTGTGATATTATTGAGCGATTCATCGATTACCTGCGATGATCCAATATATGTCATTCTAATTGAACCCAATCACTCATGTTGATAAAAAGCAACTGATTTACAATAAAAACATGTTTCTGTTTTACACAATGAAATTACCATAAGCCTCATCTTTAAAATTCACAATTTCTAGCGAAAGACGCCGCTGTCAAGTTTTTGTCGCTGCATCAGATTATCAGGCTCCTTGACCGGCTTGTCATTATACAATCATTCGGTAATATATTTATACAATAAGCGGTAAGCTCATTTGATTAATATTCATAGCTTAAAAATTTTAAATAAGTGTAACGTGTCGCAAGACCCATCTGACACTTGCGAACCAGCGATATCCAACATCAGTTTCACTATCACTTTATTGACAGTATTGCAGATTCCGCACATTACTACATATAAAACATGAAGCTTTGGTAAATTATAAATTATCATATAAATTTGAGAAAAAATTACACTTTTCTGTTTCAAAAGTTTTCTCAGGTTGTTGGCTGTTCATACGAAATGATTCATATCGCATATGTATATATATGTGAGAAAATCAATATTCTATAAATTCAGGAGTAAACATTGCTGTTCTTTTCATGTTTCAGAAATCACATTTAATCATTGGCGCTTGGTTCACGATTCTCGAATTGCTTTAGATACACAAATATAACCCGAATTTGTGAAAAGAGAGGTTATAACAGCAGACAGCTGGAAAAAACACGACAGATCTTACTTTGTAATCCGCACACCAACTTGGCTGGTGGCAGCACTCTTGTTGCGGAAACGAAGGAAACGAGATAGCCGTACAAATTTTTTTTTCTAATCGTTTGGTGATCGTTGAGTGAAGATTGGTGAACTAATTAAAGCGTTCAGCGGTCAATAGTTTTTTTTATAAATGAATAATCAAAATTTTAACGTATTGACCGCCAAACATTTTCATTGGGCCACCACTCATCATCAAACGATTTCCCTTTAATATAATTAATTTGGAAATAAATTAGAAATGAAATAACGTATTTATCAGGCTAGCTTGACAACACGTAGACATTTGAAAGAAGTCGTGTATCAAGCGTGTATCTTTCGATAAAAGCAATGAGTATAGGATAGGTTAGAGTGGAAGCTACCATATGGCCGCAATGAGGATATACGAATTTCAGCGCCATCTGTGAAGTCGAACTCATGAACCATACAGAAAAGGCGGTAAAAGCGCCATGTATTGTATATACGATATATCCTTGGTATACTCTTTGAATAAAAGCAATATTTAAAAAAAATTACAGATGGGAAAAGTATATCACAAATTGATCATTGCACAAATTATCCACGACGCTGACGACCGATGGAGGCGTTAGTATAGCAGATATGACGCAAATAACGCTTTATTTGGTTTATGGGGCTCAAAATCACCTAAAAAAAATTTTTTTCACTACCATGATATTTTTTATGTATGGAAGAAGGTTTCAAGGACATTTTTCCGACAAAAACGATAAATCGATTTTTTAGTCATTTTGCTCGAATTTTTCAGTACTGTCCCCCCTTAATTTGATTGATTATGTCAAGGCTGGTCATGTTTCGGACAAAATCGTTGAAGAATGAAAACGGAGATAAGACCGCATACCCTTCGATAAATGATTTTGTGGCAATTAAAATTTTCCAGGTTCCTCGTCAAAGAGGCCACCCCTCGATTCTCGTTGATCCTCGATACTTCTCAGCCTCGTTAGAGGGACCCCGCGCATTCTTCTCTTGATCGTCTTCCCCCAGTCATTTAGTCAAAAATAATTAATGTCGCGAAGCTGTACAATACGTATACAGAGTGTGTACAGTATACAGGGGTGACTTTCTCTCAAACACACTTGACCTACCTCGCCAAAACCCAAGGGAATATAATTCCCAAGGGAAGATATCCACCTCCTCAACCCCCCCCCCCCCCCCTATATTCGAGTGCGTTCAACACACTCAAACTACGTATACTCGTGTTGAACTCCATTACATGAATACGCAGGCTTATCACGTTCAAAGGCAATCTTGGGCTCCTCGCGAGTGAGCTCTCTCCCCCCATACGGGAGAAAACCAAAATTTCATTGCACGTAATAATAACGTTGTACTCTATACTAAACAATACAATAATATTGGGATTTCTGAATTTTTATATCCCGTTTTTTTTTTAATTTCACATCAGTAGGGTCCTTCAAATTTGTGTACATTTTCGATGTACGATAAGGTAGAATATTGTCCCGAAATGTTACCGATACGGTAACTTCGATTGCCAGATTCCCGCCTAGCGATTCCCAGCAAAGCCCTTCCGGGCAAAAGTCGCGTAGTTCATTTTCTCTCTTCGTTGAGCTTCGATCGACATTGCAAAAGAGCGGATGCAGAGATCATATGTCTGGCTCACGTGTACGATAAAAAACAAAGTTTCAGTGATATCGGTATACATGTTTATGTATATATACGTACCGATTACTTTCGAATGAAAAAAAATGCCCAGACTATTTAACACGTAAATTTTTGTGTATATTATACGTATATTCGTATTTCGTATATTCATATGTATATTATCGTTCTATATTATATAAAGATATCGTCGCCGCTGCCACCGCCGCCGCCGTGTCAAGAATATTTTATCTTATCTTATTTTATCTTATATTATATTATCTTATCTGATCTTATCGATCTTATCTATCCTATATATTGATATATCTTATCTATTCTTCCTGTCCCAACTCGACCCATCTAAAAATTTGATATATGGGGCATTCCGTCTAAAATCGACATGCCTAAAAACATGATATATGGGACATTCCGACTAAAATCGACATATCTAAAAACCAGATATATGTGGCATTCCGTCCAAAATCTACCCATATAAAAAACTGATATATGGGGAATTCCGTCTCAAATCGACTTATCTAAAAGCCTGATATATGGAGAATTCCGTCTCAACTCGACCTACCTGAAAACCTGATATATGGGGAATTCCGTCTGAACTTGACCTATCGAAAAGCCTGGTATATGGGGAATTCCGTCTCAACTCGACCTATCTAAAAGCCTGATATATGGGGAATTTCGTCTCAACTTGACCTGTCTAAAAGGCTGATATATGGGGAATTCTGTCTCAACTCGACCTGTGTAAGAGGCTGATATATGGAGAAATCCATCTCAACTCGACCTATCAAAAAGCAATATATCGATGTATCGGACCGTGTCAAGAATCGATATATCGAAATATCGAACCGTGCCAAGAATTGATATATCGAAATATCGTACCGTGTCAAGAATGATATATCGATATATCGAACCATGTCAAGGCCTAATGGCCGGATAGGGCCTAATAGTCCTAATAGGAAAGGGGATACCACTCACAAAAAAAACACATAACTAACCTCATTTTTAACCTTCCTTATTCTTTTTTTAATCGATATATCTAACCGTGTCAAGAATCAATATATCGATATATCGATACATCGAATCGTGTCAAGAATCGATATATCGAACTGCTTCAAGAATCGATATAACGAACCGTTTGAAGGATCGATATATCGGTATATCGAACCGTGTCAAGAATCGATATATCGATACATTAAACCATGTCAGTAATCGATATATCGAAATATCGAATCGTTTCAATAATCAATATATTGATATATCGATTATTGACACGATTTTATATAGCGATATATCAATTTATCGATTCTTGACACGATTCTATATATCGATATATCAATGCAGGAGGCAAAGCCCCCCTGCATATCGATATATCGATATATCGAATCGAGTCAGTAATCGATATATCGATATATCGAATCGTGTCGAGAATCGATAAATTGATATATCGATATATCAAACCGTGTCTAGAATTGATAAATTGATATATCGATACATCGAATCGTGTCAAGAATCGATAAATTGATGTATCGCTATATTAAATCGTTTCTATAACCCGAGTAGAAATTTAATCCTAGCGCTGCCTAGTACCTGGCCAGTTTTACATGAATCTGGCCTGGCAATGGCCAGTTCAGCTGGGCTGAGCCAGTCCTGGCGCGTTATACGTTTCTACGCAGTGCCTAGCCAAAGATCTGGCCAGAAGATCTGACTAGGGTCTGGCCAGTAAAGTTAACAGGGTCTAGCCAGAAACTGTGCAATTAGCTAGATACGTTCAAATTAGCATAAAAAATATAATTTTATTATTTATAAATTAGCAATTGGGAATAACCGATGAATGAATTAAAAAGTGCTGTTCCATTATTTTTGAAAAAAAAAAGTCATTGACCGGGGATTGAATCCGCTATCCTCCAATCGACGAATTCAGCACTTTCGATCCTTAAATAATCATTAAAACAAGAAATTAAAAATGTAGAGATTTTTATTTTTACGAGCGTTTCCGGCTTTGTAGTCCGGACGTTTCTCCGTCGAAATTAATTTTGAACCTACCTGAGATTTTACCTGAGACCTATCTAACGACCTACCTAACGACTAACACGCTACCACTACGCTGTTATTTCCTTATTATTTTTATGTATTTAAATAACATTAGTCTACGAGTTCTGATGGAAAGTGGAAAGCATTTTTCACTTGCATCGATTTAAATGAAATTTGGTTGCCGAAGGTTTTTGGGGTCACTGATTACGAATTTGGCATCAGATTTTCAAAATTCAAAATGGCGGATCCAATACCGTGGACGTAAAATCGAAAAATGTAACCAATTTTCGAAAAACTCTGTACTCGGAGGTTTTCGGGGTCGCTGATTACGAATATGGCATCAGATTTTCAAAATTCAAAGTCGCGGATCCAATATGGCGAACCTCAAATCGAAAAATGGTAACAATTTTCCAGAAACTCTGTACTCAGAAGTTTTTAGAATCTGGGATCAGATTTTCAAAATTCAAAATGGCGGTTCGAATATGGTGGACGTCAAATCGAAAAATGGTACCAATATTCCTGACACTCGGTACTCGAAAGTTTTTGGGGTCGTTGATTGCGAATATGACATCAGATTTTCAAAATTCATAATGGCGGATCCAATATGGTGGACGTCAAATCGAAAAATGGTACCAATTTTCCTGAAACTCTGTACACGGGGGTTTTTGGGGACGCTGGTTACGAATCTGGCATCATATTTTGAAAATTTGAAATGGCGCATCCAAAATGGTAGACATAGAACCGAAAAATCTCATCGATTTTCCCATAACTCTAATCTGGGTGGTTTTTCGGGTCAAAAAATAAGAGTATGACATCAGATCTTCCCAATTCAGTTACGAAGTCAACCCCACATTTTTAAAATTTTAAGTGAATCATCTAAAATGATAAAAAATCACGATATAATACATTTAGAAAAGATGAAGTCAATTGCAGTTGAAAGAGAAAATCAAATACAGTCGAAAAAGGATTCGTAATCAGCGATCCCAAAAACCCCCGAATACAGAGTTTCATAAAAATTGGTACCATTTTTCGATTTAACGTCAGCCATATTGGATCCACCATTTTTAATTTTGAAAATCTGATGCCAGATTCGGAATCAGCGACCCTAAAAACCTTGATGTATCCAGAGTTTTGTGGAATTTAGTGCTGTTTCCGAAATGGACATGAATTTTTTTCACAAAATCAGCATTTTTTGGGTAATTGTTAATTTATAACACCGATTATTTTTTAATCGATTTTAATTTTGAACATCGCCCATTCCTAGTGACCACTGACCAGTTTCTGGGCAGTGTTGGCGAGAGAACGCGGAATTGGGCCGAACTCGCAGTGCCAGGGCAGGTCCTAGACAGATTGCGCTAGCCAGTAAATTACTATACCCAGGCGCTAGACAGTAGCCTGGCATTCCAGTTCAAATTTCTGCACGGGATTGATATATCGATCTATCGAATCGTGTCGAGCATCGATAAATTGATATACCGATATATCCAATCATGTCAAGAATCAATATATCAATATGTCGATCTATCAATCAAACCCAAACTCATAACCCAAACCCAAAATATATCGATATATCGATATAGTTTTGATATATCGAACTGCTTCAAGTATCGATATATCGATATATCGAATCGTGTCAAGAATCGATATATCGAACCTTTTCAAGAATCGATATAACGAACCGTTTCAAGAATCGATGTATCGAACCGTGTCAAGAATCGATATATTGATCATCAAACCGTGTCAAGAATCGATATATCGAAATATCACATCGTGTCAAGAATCGATATATCTATATATCTCGATATACCAAATCATGTCAACAATCAATATATCGATATATCGATATATCAATCAAACCCAAACTCAACCCAAACTCATAACCAAAACGCAAAAAAACACAAATATAAAAAATAAAAAAATAAAATTTCCAGAATGTTTTTCTGTAAACACTGACACAAACACAAAACGGGGGGCTGGTGCGCGAAGCGCGCAGGGGGTCGAAGCCCCCCCCCCCCCTTAGTATATATATATATGGGACATTCCACGTCAACTCAGCCACCCCGTTTTTTTTATTGTCTCGAAAAAATTATTCAGTATGGGCATTTCAAAGGACAATATATCCATGACATTTTACCAAAATTTCATCCCCCCACTATTGTTGGTTCTCGAGATAATGATTAATGAAGTCTCAATTTTGTAAAAATCATAACTTCGTAACTACTGATCGGATTTAAACGATTAAAAAAAGAATCTTTTTTATTTTTTTTGCCCTTTTCGAAAAAAAATATGTCATCATCGGATAAAAGCTCATTAGACAGTTTTCGGGGTAAATTAACAAAAAACAATTTTTTCCTCGTCACTGATGCCTTGTTCCATTTTGAAAAAATTTTGCGGAGTTGTGTATTGCCTTCCTCTATCAGAAACAAAAATACTGAGTAGAATTCCGATTGGCCCTTTCGTGGAAAAAAAAAAAAATCGAAAAATTTCCCCGAAAACTGTCTAATGAACTTTTCTCCAATGACGGCATATTTTTTTTCAAAAAGGGCAAAAAAAATAAAAAAGATTCGTTTTTTAGTCGTTAAAATCCGATCAGCCGTTACGAAGTTATGATTTTCACAAAATTGAGAATTTATTAATCATTATCTCGAGAACCAACAATAGTGGGGGGACGAAATTTTGGTAAAATTTCATGGATATATTGAACTTTGAAATGCCTACACTGAATAATTTTTTCGAGACAAAAAAAAACGGGGTGGCTGATGAGTTAACGTGGAATACGACACGTCAACGCAGCCACGTCAACTCAGCCACCCCGTTTTTTTTTGGTCTCGAAAAAATTATTCAGTATGGGCATTTCAAAGTACAATATATACATGAAATTTTACCAAAATTTCGTCCCCCCACTATTGTTGGTTCTCGAGATAATGATTAATAAATTCTCAATTTTGTGAAAATCATAACTTCGTAACGGCTGATCGGATTTTAACGACTAAAAAACGAATCTTTTTTATTTTTTTTGTCCTTTTTGAAAAAAAATATGCTGTCATTGGAGAAAAGTTCATTAGACAGTTTTCGGGGAAATTTTTCGATTTTTTTTTATTTCCACGAAAGGGCCAATCGGAATTCTACTCAGTATTTTTTTTTCTGATAGAGGAAGGCGATTCACAACTCCGCAAAATTTTTTCAAAATGGAACAAGGCATCAGTGACGAGGAAAAAATTGTTTTTTGTTAATTTACCCCGAAAACTGTCTAATAAGCTTTTATCCGATGATGACATATTTTTTTTCGAAAAGGGCAAAAAAAATAAAAAAGATTCTTTTTTTAATCGTTTAAATCCGATCAGTAGTTACGAAGTTATGATTTTTACAAAATTGAGACTTCATTAATCATTATCTCGAGAACCAACAATAGTGGGGGGATGAAATTTTGGTAAAATGTCATGGATATATTGTCCTTTGAAATGCCCATACTGAATAATTTTTTCGAGACAATAAAAAAAACGGGGTGGCTGAGTTGACGTGGAATGCGACATATATATAAATGTGTATATGGTTGCGAGAGCACAGAGATTGCTTCCTCGCTATAATTCTATTATTAGACGAGAGCATGGCCTCGGGTCATTACTACTACTTGATGCTGCCTCTACTGTAAGAAAAAAATTGCACTCTCGTTTGGTATATCTGGCAAGTTCACGTGCTAGTTGCTTCTTCGCGTGCTGGAGACAAGAGAGCTCAGAGGCATGAAAGACTCATATAAAGATAGTGAAAGACAGAAATAAAAATGATTGTGATACACTCGGGAAGAACAAAAACAACATTTAACGAACCATTTTTTTTCCATTTAACGAACTGTATTCCTGCTCAACGCATGTCAGTATCGCTTAACAAATTTTACTTCTGCTCTATAGATATTCTTTTCGTCCTATTGGACGTAATATTGGATTACATTTTCTAATTCTTTATCCTGTATATTTGGCCAATGAGTGTGCAGAGGAGTTGAAAGATTAACCGTAAAAAGGTGTATGAGACTGAAATGAAAATGAAAATGAGAAGGGATTGAGGAATATTATATCACTTATTTTTGGAATATTTTAATTTTCGTTCTTTCTTCTCTTCTTATTGATAGACTGTGAAGAACCTAGAGATAGTAGAGGAATGTGAGGCGAAGTGGATACTTTTTTTTTTATTTTTTCTTGATAGACCGTCGAATTTATCATAAAATTTGAATACTTTCATAACAATTGCCTCGGGGAAATGCACGCGTGACTAGTCTTCAACAAGCTCACAAATCAATGATATTCTTATTCTTAATTACTAAATGGCAATTAAGGCTTATATCAATATTAGAAAACGATAATATAATAAGAACATTGGGTTAAATAATAATAATATTAATCCTGAGAATCATAATATTGTTTGTTTTTTGTTCTTTCTACTATTAACAAGGCCCAAATTTCGTGGAAATTTATTTCAATGAATTATACGAGATATAGAAAAATTTCATGTTTCATTGAAAAATAATTCGACTGAAAATCGTACTGCCTTCTTGAACTCCGTATTCCCCATTTGCTCCCAGAAGGCAATGTATATAGTATAGGCATTCGAACTTGTCTCATTTCCGAATACACCCGATATAGTGAGGTCATGCGGGGACGATTTATAATAATAATAATAATAATAATAATAATAATAATAATAATAATCAATATCCAATTATGCCCTTCAGTAAAACGATGCCAGGGCAATTTTTTATTAAATATATATTTATGTACAAGTACGTATGTATAATGTGGTAAATTAATATACGACTTGTATGCCTATAACGCGAATACGATCATGGGTGTATAAAGACAGCGATGATGGCCAAGCACGTAACGGATATTGCGAGTCGATGTATAACCAGGATTGGTGGGGTGAATCAATGTTTTTCCCCCGTCTCTAGAGTATACACTGAAACAGCACGAGGCATTTTAGAAACGAAAGGTCGACAGACGCATGTTCAGTCATTATGTGGCAGTGCGCGGAGTTGCCAATCATCCCCTCCCGACACCAAAATAAACAAACCTAATTCTTTATAATCGCATGAAATATAGTCTCGTTTAAATTTCCTTGAATGAATTTCGAAAGTTTTTCATCGATAGATCTTGTCGTATAACTCAATTTTATGTAATTTTTTTTTTAACTTATCGAATGAAATTTTCAAATTAACGAAAAGTCCTTTCATTACGTCCAATAGTTCCTTACTTTATTAAATCCATTATTTCATTTTACCGAGTGTACTAATCTTGTTTCTCCGAATGAATTTTCAACGAGTTCAGTATACGGAATTTTCTCGGCTATACGCATAATATATTGTCTTTGCTCTCTCTCTCTCTCTCTCTCTCTTTGTCTCTCACTTTCGTTGGTAATTACGTCCATATTTCTCCATTAGGTCCATATATAAACTTGTAAAATCTGACGCTTCTCTCGATAAATGGCGAGGGAGAGATAAGAGAGAGAAAGAGATCGAGCAATGTTTCCTTGAGTTTCTTTTTTTTTCTTCATCTCCTTCACCCCTTACACGACGAGGTTATTACTCGGCTATTTTTACAATATCGTCGACATATGCTCGCAATTCTAATTTTATGACATACTGACGTACATACAGCAACAAGCATACACTATACCACGAGGAGGACACATTTCAACGAGGGGACACGTGACAAAAAGTTATACCCTTCTGAATAGTTGGCCATTACATGGGAGATGGTGGCGCTATAAAGGCTATATAGCAAATGTAAGTGGTAGTCGAGAACGCGGACTAAATATTCTTGTTTCCGTATACGGAATAATACAGAGCGTTATACTTGCATTTCTTTTTTCCGCCTCGTTCTTTTGATTCTACGTCGACCGTGTTTTACGTTTGGGAGCAACTTTTCGCGAAAGGCCACAAGCCAAAAAAATTTACTCGATAAATTGTGTTGTTTACGCCCTTTTGTTCGTTAGCTGTTGCTAACGTGTGCGTGGACATATGTAAAGGGACACAACGAGAGAGTTGCAGTACGAAATTGGCGAATGTATATATTACTTTGGTGCATGTGCAATATCGCAATTTCGGAGTACTGCTCGAGGGTAATAATTCCACGTGTATGTGACATCTTTCCCAATGAGCTATTATCGTTTATTTTTCTTTTTTCATAAAAAAAAACCCGCTTAGATGCTTCCTTACGTAGTTCAGGCATTACCTTATTGGAGAATAGATAGTAAATAATTTAAAAAAAACAGTTAAAAAATTTCGTGACATTGGACATAGATTTATTGTGAAATTTGCCAATAATTCATTTGCCAAAGATAGTGTGCATGTAAAAGTTATAATTAAGCATTTTCTTCGTAAAAAAAAAAATCTTACAGATAGCTCGGTCGTTAAATTATTATTTAAAGGAATTTGTAAGTGTTTAAGAAATTTTTGTTAATATACATTTCTCATTCAGACAATCATGCGTACGGGAAAATTTTCTGATTGCCCTTTTTTTAAAATTAAACTGAAACCAACAATATTTTCTCTCGCCTTTTTTTTTATAAATAAGAACTTAAAATTGCTAAGTCATGCGCAATTTTATTCATTTCTCAAATAGATTTTGAATTATTCGAATCAAAGTTTTCAAATGCATTTGCATGTTTGATTAAAATACAAGCTATTATGGAAAATATATTTTTTATGATATGATTAAAAAAAAAAAAAAAATTCATGCATACCGTTATCACTGTTATTGTATGCATTTTAACGCGATAGCCGACGCGGACTTTTCAGCACGTGTATACGCAATTGCATGCGAGTCCATATCGCCCTGAGCGATTCACGTAAGTGCTTAAAAATGGAGCAACTATAACGGAGTGCATGCATATCTAATACCGCGCGTAGCACAGTAGCGGGAAAGCATTTTTTTTTTGTTCACCAAGTTCCATCGTTCTCTCGACCAGCTCCCCGTGCTCGTGCACGGGGTCACGAAATTTTTGTAGCAATGAATTCGGAAATTACTCGTTAACTCGTCGTTATTCCGCGATTTCGGGTTCAATTTTCGATCGACCGTTCTGATTCGTAACATTTTCTTTCCATCACGACAATCATAATCGCTGTACGAATAATTTTTTGACTAAAAAATTGCATCCAATTATAACAAAGGAGAGAATGAGGTCACTTGACGCTATGGTGATATCTTTCTCATTGGACTGAGTAAAAATGGAAATAAAATTATTATAATGGGCACGATAAAACCCTAAAAGTACTTTGGGAGTTCTAAAAAAAAATCGTTCAAAGTATAAAAGACGGAAGGATTTCCTGCGAGTCGCATCCTTGCCCATTGACATTTTCATCCTTGCACTTTGCCACAGTATGGTTTCGGTGTTAGTTAATTTTTTTTTCTTTCAAATTTCTCATTACTTGCGATATACCTTGTCGTGTATGGAACTTTGAACGAACAAAAAGGTTATCATCGTTTGCGTAATTTGCCAACCGCGGTTGATGTTAATTTCTTTGTTTTTATAATTTTGCCATTACTCAGGATATCTGATCACATGCACTTTAGAAATAATTAGAAAATTAATTAATGGATTTCCACGAAGAAATGTTATTTAATGTTTTCCGGCACATTGCCCATTTCAACGCATTCATCGTTGATAATACAAAATGAAAATATTTTTAATACGAATAATTTGAAGCTGAAATTATTATTAACAGGGCTTCAAAGTATGACAATTATTCGAGGGTAATCAAAAAAATCGAAGAATAGGATATCGTATTGTGCTTGTGGATACATATCTATAAGAATTCTTATCACGCGAATAAGCTACATTATGTTTTATTGTTCATCATCACGAAATTTTCAATTATAGGAAGTGACGTTCATCTTGAGTTTAGTTGTATGTGCGAGTGTATGCTATTCTTTTCACAACAAGTTCCACCCTATTTCCCGCATTGTGTGAGAGTGGAAGAGAGGGAGAGAGAGAGAGAGAGAGAGAGAGAGAGAGAGAGAGAGAGAGAGAGAGAGAGAGAGAGAGAGAGAGAGAGAGAGAGAGAGAGAGAGAGAGAGAGAGAGAGAGAGGGAGAGAGAGAGAGAGAGAATAGGAAAAGCGTACTGCACACGTGAAGCAACAACAATAACTCAGAGGGTCAACATGGCGTAGATCTCATTACGACCCTTAACTGAGCAATTTTGTTTTTCCTTTCTTTTCATACACAATTGGATTTTTTATTTTTTGAAGTGAATACTTCTTATGCGACAACGACCCAGCTCTTGGTAACGCTAAAAAGTGTCCGTAAACCGGACAAGAGAATGGAGGAATAGAAGAAGAGAGAGAGAGAGAGAGAGAGAGAGAGAGAGAGAGAGAGGTACAGTTTGTAAGCAAGAGAGCGAGTGCCTCGCCATCCACAGTACTATGGCTTAGTTTCTTCATTCATACATATAGTATACCTGGGTATACGTGTATTTGTAAACAGCGGCGGGTATACGCATGCATGCCGTTCTATCCGTTGAATGTGTGAGTCCACCCTATGTGTGGGCTCACTGCGCTTCGTGCGGCATGTATAGACAATGTTCACCACCATTCGATAGAACTTTCGTTTTACCGGAAAGCAGGTAGTTGGTATCGGAAAGATGTTTACGAATAACCCTTTTCATATATACACACCAAAAAACGTCTTTATTAGTTCAAATCAACGGATAACAACTATGAGAAAATTACTGATGGTACAGAATGTTGGAAGAAATATTAAGGTTGATTGATAGGTATAATGTGGAGGTATTTTCAGGTAATTAAAAAATGTGCTTTCGCGGAGAAATACGCTCTCCGGAGTTTTCCTCCGTTAAATCGTACGATGTTAGGTATTTTAACTACCTGAAAATACCTCCATATTTTACCTATCTATTAACCTTAATATTTCTTCCAACATTCTGTACCGTCAGTAATTTCCTCATAGCTGTTATCCGTTGATTTGAACTAATGAAGCGTGCATAAATGAAAAGAGTTATTCTCTTAAGTGAACACTTTAATTTATTCAGCCCGACACGAAATGACCAGACTGCGTCAGAATCCATATATCACACTGGAACAACAGTTTTTTTTATTTTGTCAGCTCAAGGAGGGGCTTATCAATAGTTTCATTCAATTGTCAAAGCTTGAACGCCCACTCAAATGATCTCATGGATAGAGTGTTTCAACATATAAAGATTATAAAGCTGTGTCAGAAACGTTTATGAAAGGAAACGAGCCATGATCGGTCCCGAATTTTTATTTTATTGTACGCGAAGAGAAACGGAATTCTGGAGTGGCCATTATCACCATCAACCCGACGAATGTTACGTTGCAACGCCTCACTTGCAAGTTAAGGCCCCTTACTCCAGTGACCGAGAGGTCACCGTGTCGAGTTTTGGAAGAATACACTGAAAAAAAAGGTAATGTAACGGCAACAAAATTCGTTTGTTGCCTGCGTTTTGTTACGACCAATATATAATTTTGTTCGTAGGACAAACATTTTGTTGCGACCAATGAATAAAAATAATTCTTTTTGTTGGCAACATCGTCCTAATGTTGTTGATCACATTTCATTGATACAACCAAAACTGTTTGTTGTTGGAACAAAACATACTTTATTTTGTAATAGAAACAAAACTATTGGATTGGGCGAACGATACAATAAGAAGACCTTGACCCATCTGTATATTTGGTTGAGACAATAAAAAAAATAAAAGTCGACAACAAAAATGTTTTGTTGTAACAAAAACTTCATGAACACCGCAACCCGTGCCCGTTAGACACACTATCGGCTTCTAACCAAACAGTATAGTTGTCGGAATAAAACGTTTTGTTGGCGCAACCAAACGTTACGTTCGCCCAACAAATTTGTCACGCCGGCAATACTGTAGCATCTTTGGTATCGCGTGGTGTGCAACAATCGTCCTACGACCGCGTGAATGCTTCGAGTGTGCATATATATGGTGATAATATATTTTTTCGAGCTAACAGTGATATTCAAAAAATCTAAAAAATTAAAAAATCTTCATGAGATGGATGACCTCGTGCAAGACTTACTGAACCAATGGCAGTTTGGCGATTTAATCGACGTCTTCACTAAATTTTAAGTTATACACACTGGCACATACACAGTGGAATTTTACAGCGAGGCTAAGCACGTAAAAGTGCGAGAGAGACAGCCAAAATTTTGAAGACATTTTTCTTCTAAATAACCTTATGAAAACAAAAAAAAAAAGCGTCTAACAATCATTCAGATGGGCTCATTTGTTATTTTTCAATCTAACAAAGCATCGGCGCGAAAAATCTGTTCGAAGGTTTTTGAGGTTATGTTGATCCTTAGCCTCTCGCCTCAAACATTCTGTCATGAAATTCTGAACTTTTTTCACGGAAAAAGCTTCCTCTGTGCTCTGTGAGAAAGCATTTTGGAAGTTAATTAGAGAACCACATTTTTTAAATATTTATTAACAATATTATAGCGGAGAGCATTGATGATCCCCATGCACTATACGATTATTACTGCAACAAAAATGATTTGCTCTGTATGCAAAATATGTTTGTTGCTGCAACAAAATTGCTTTGTTCTATATACATAAAATATAGCGTTTCGAACAGCAATGTTTTGTTAAGCCAACAAAATATATATGTCCGTTCAACAAAATTTTTTGGTTAAGGTAACTAAATCATTCCATAGCGCAATCAAACGTTTGCTTGCGGCAACAAAGTGTGTTTAACAAAACGATACCCATGTCGCCAACAAAACGTTTTGTAGATCACATGTTAACAAACGAATTTTGTTGCGCCAACGAAACTTTGGTTGTCACAACCAAACTTTTTTTTGAGTGTAGGAGACCTATGTGCAATTGAATGCAAAATGGAAGATAGTTCGGATCAGAAAATTACCTTAATAGCAATTTATATTTCGCCCAATACATCGATTAAAGATCATCGCTAAAGCGTTATTGCCTTTCAGTTCTCAAGTTTTAGCCGATATGCTAGGAGACCCTGTGCATTACCGTAATGAATCGGTAATTCTCGCAAGAGTTTTAACGTCAATTTTTCATTGCTACATGCTGAATCACTCCTTCAATTTTTAGAAAAACATTTCTCGTTAAAAATGATCAACGGCAGGAATGATCCGACCACTAAAGGTGGTACAATGATAGATACCGTATTTGCAAAAAATATCGAATAGCTGTGAAACATTTTATGTCATATTTGAGTTATCATAATCTCATTGTTGGTATTGTAGAATTACACGATTCTATAAATAATAGACATGATGGCAATGAAAATAGTATAGAATAAGAGAACAGAATTAATTTATCCTAATTTTTTACTTACAGAGACAAATACTTATGTGCACAAATAAAATTGATTTCATATCTATTACTAATTCTTACTTCTTTGCTTACCCTATCAATTCTCCCCCCCCCCCCCCCCCCCTCTATACAAATAACATTTGTAACGTCAACGTCAACACGAGGTATGAAGACGAAGTAAATTCAGCTGTAAACTCATGCATACAACGGCTAGTACAGTGTGAAATAAGGACAATCCTGTGATTTCGTGTTTTTATGCATGTTAATCTCTCCTCTTTCCCTCTCACTATTCTTTCATCTGATGAGAATAACAAGCGAGTTCCGTCGATCACATATACGAGTTTTCACTTCTGATGCGCGTACCGTGTGTACACGCACCCGGTTTTTTTTAAATTCATGTGTTCCAACGTATACCTTATTTGCGGGTTTTTACGTATCACTCTTCACATTTCGTCCCTCCTATCACTCCCTAACCGCACTTCGCTAAGCTAACCTAACCTCTGTAGCATTCGCATAGCTGCTTTTTAGCTAACACTGTATCGGATTCGCCGTGGACATGTGGAAACTGCGTTAAACCCATGCCGATACAGACAGGCTCCCCCGTGAAAAATGATAGAACTCTTACTCTCGCTCTTACTCACTAAATTTTTTTTGCCTCAAATTTCGTGCTCAAGCGGAGCAGCAAATCCCCCCATATTTTCTCTAACTTTCATGCAAATAGCTTGTTTATTTGTTATTTTATTGTACCATAAATTTTTCGAAAAAAAAGTCCGCGATCATTCAAACCTTCGTAAATTTCCCAACTATTTTTCCAGGATCTTTTTACAAAAATAATCTATGAGGATGAAAGATCCTCGGGCTATTATAAATTCGTCGAGAATCGGTAAAGGCGCGTTCACATTTTATGATTTTTAGGTTTCGAAAAAATAAAAATCTTCATTGGTCTTCTCCCAAATCGAGCGAACATTGAGCTATCGAAATGAAGCTTTAAAAAAAAAAAACTAGAACGACGACATCCAAGGCCGATAGGGCAACACTAAAGCGTAAACGGATCGATGAAAGTAAACCTCTCTTATACATGATGTCGTTGGGATATCAAACTTCGCTGTATACGTATATCTAGGTTGATATCTACATACACATATATAGATACAGAAAAGTATTCGGAAAGTTTCAAAAACGAGCAGGAACGACGTTTGACGACAACGAAGCAAAATTGGTCGCTCGAATAATTATTCTCCTTCGTAAACGTTGAAAGCCTTTGCAAATACAAGTTCATGTGTCTGTATATATGCATGAAATTTAGCTTTATCTGCTATTCAACATTGTAATAATGACAAGAGACAAAGGACGAGGCGTAATTACAGTGAGAAGACGATGCAAACCGAGTCTCGGCGCAGTCAGAAGACAAATTCAGCCACTGTGAGGTATATATTATACGGGACACCCCTGCACGCTATATGCGCATAGGACGAACTCTCGTACTCCCATTATGTTCCTCGAGATAAACACATCAATGCGCAACTCACCCGACCCAAATGACAGTACTCAATTTTCGGTTTTCGTTTGAACTATTCTAAATTTAACGACGACATAAAGTCAACGAATCCAATTAAATTTTTAATTAATCGTCATCCACTCTCATTCTGGTGCAGATTATTATTTATAAATAATAAATAAAATCTGCGAAACTATCGATTTTATGTATATAATAACGTGAGAAAATATAAAATATGTGCTTCGGGCGATGAACAAAATACATCATCTAATTGCTAACCGAGAACTCGATGATGTAACGAGGAATTACTGAAAATACAGGCTATTGATCACTTTAGTTTGCCAATCGATATCCGTATATCTGTATTGTCGATCGACGTGGCGGATATGGTTTCATTTTTTTTACTCCACTCGCTGCAGACTTCATTGCGAGCATTTTGATCTATGCCGCTGATTTAGCTCGTGCACCGCTGACCGCTAGTATGACTCTCTCTCGCTGTGCTCGCGATGTATCGGTTCGCCCACTGGGATAGTACACGATGATTCATAATATAACTTGCGAACTCGTTGGTGGTATAGTTCCGAGTGACTTAGGAATTCATTTCATTTTGGTGAATTCATAAAAGTCAAAATCTTGAATCGTTTTCTCAATTATTTTTTTTTCCAATTTCTTCAATTCCTAACGATATCCCTTTTACTCCAGAAGTCTTTTACTGGATTTTTCAATCTTTAATTTGATCGTACAATTGAAAAATATGGTCCAAAAAGCTTAATAAAATTTCAATCGTCACCTAAAAGTGTATTTTCGTTGGTGACTTGTGGGGAATGCTTATTTCGATAGTTCGTTTAAAATTGTGCTCTTCGCATCCTCGAAGCCCTTATAAATTCATTCTGAATAAACCTGTATACATGAACGAACCCCCATCATCGATGACCGCGCCTATAACTCTGCCAAAGAGATGTATATACGTAACCAAAACGAGCAGATTGGTACTCCTGCCTTTTGATTATACGATAATGCGATTACTTTTTCATTGAAACGAGAGATTCAAAGGCCTGCTGGGGGGCTCGTTTCACGAGGTCGACATCATCAGTGGATTAGGGACGTTGAGCCAAGTTTTCAAGGAGATGCTTTTGACTCTCACTCACATAGCATTTCGCTGCAATCAAAGGCATGTCAAACCTTGATAAAGCGAGACAAGTCACTTGTCATGTACTTGTCGCCCTCTGTTGCCTGTTTTAGTCATTGATTTGTTGCTCTTTCACTCGCTTACCCTTGCCCTCTCTCTTCCACCACTCGCACATACCCTCGATTTTCCTCTCATCTCACTCTCGCTCTACAAACGTATAGTCGAAGCTAATAATGGGTCCATGCATACTACATACGACTCGTTTAGCATACATGCAGTGTACACAGGAAAAGTAGTAGAGCATTGGGAACGCATTGAAAGTGCATTGAATCAATCACGATTCGTCAGTGCGAATTAACGCTATTTTGAAAGTAACGGTCTCCCACCTCGCTCATTAGCGCAACAATGGCTAACTGCTATTTCAGAGCTAAGCATCATTTTCATCCCCTTCAGCGAGCCACTGTAATTGAATAGCTTTCCATTTTATTGACCTTTCGTAATTCAACATATACGATCCCCATTGGCTATTTATGAAAAACTTCCTTTTCATAACACGTGCACGGAAAGTGGGTCTTTTTTGTCCTCGTTTCGGAGCGGAAAATAAGTCTTTTCGAGCCAGGATTCAATTCGTTAATTTTTTTGCCCTAGGAACAAAAATGCTGGTCAAAAATGAAAATAATTGTCCTCTAGTTCTAAGCGTCACCGCGCGCGTCGACACTCGAAAGTCTCAAATAAGTATTTTAATTTTTGACCAGCATTTTTATGCACGGACAAAAAATTAACGAATTGTATCTTGACTCAAAAATAATTATTTTCTGCTCCGAAATGGGACAAAAAAGAACCACTTTCCGTGCACTTGTTACAAAAAGTATAGTATGCAGCGCTAACAGATCGACAGTAATTTTTGACTCGGGTGAAGTTGGCTGCACTCGACTTCACCCTGGTCAAAAATCACTGTCGTTCCGTCCTTGCAGCATAATGTAATATTGCTCTGCGTGATTTCGTTGTACATGAAAATGATAACTGCAAGCAGGGGATGAATTTACCGGTGAGTGTGTCTGCATTAATCCTTGAGCCTTCGCGTTCAGGCTAATTTCGATCTCAAACAACCATTCCCAAGAACCAAATTAGTCACATCTTTCGCTGCGGCTGTTTCGTGTCTTCATTGGCCTTGCAAAAAAAAATTGAAGAAAAATTCGATTTTCAAGTTGAATATAGTTCGCAAAGAGATAGGCAGGAGAGCAGTTTCACGACTCTGGGGACGATTGGCGGTGGGATCTGCCGAAAATGAAAGAACATTCCGGGTTTCCGGTCACCGGGGAAAGGTGCGCGGAGATTCCCCGACCCGATGCTCTTAACCCATTCTTTCATATACTCATTAGTTCATGCTGCTTGCTTTATTCACACGAAATTCCCGAGTCCTTGTCCCCGAACGTCTTCATGTATGTATATACTAGTAACACGAGCAGTCGAAAGCGAAGGTCTGCGCACACCACTTGATCTTTCCACCGACATCTCTCGCTCTTTAATTCCCCAGGCTATGCATATATGTAGACGTTTTTATGCGGATCTTTTTTTCGTCCGTTGTAAAAGTGCCCGTGTAAATGTGTGTCCATGATCAACACACAAAAAATTCAGGTGGACTCTCCGTGTATACATTTTTTTTTGCTTTGTTTTGCTGCCTCGCTAAAGTGCGAAGGTGAGAAGGTGACGGAAAAAAAGGAGAGAAAAAAAAAGAGTGAAACGATGATCTTTGCAGTATCACTGTATCTCTTCCTTTCGCAAACTCCTTCACTTTCGAGCCAGAGGGCACGAAGAAACCGAATATATCTCGGGTACTTGACACACGCTGTAGGATACCAACACGAGCACAAAACAAGATGCACATACTATATACATCGATGTTTCGTTGTGAAAAATGAGAAAAAAAAACTTTTTAATTCAAAATGGTGGGTCATTCAGTCCGGCAGCGCCAATTGCTTGAAAGCTCGCCCGAAAAAGAAAGCTCCGTCAGAGACACTCGAGTGAATTGCACCCTGTTCTAAAAAAAAAAAAACAGTCGCCTGAAATTATTTTCTTTTATTACTTTGTCGCATGAAATTATTCAACACCTATTACGATTATTACGCGAAAATTAGAGTCTTCGCGCGGCGCGCAATCGGATGAGTATGCTCGTTACAGGGTTGATTTGGGTTAAAATGAATTTTGGCGAATCGGTTTCACAGTCTACAGCCGGGAATCATCCTTTTCCCATTCTCTTAATCATTCTACAGCGTTTTTTTTTGTTTCTTTTCCAACATCGCAGCCTCGTGTGTTTCGCGTTTCAGTTTTCTGGCACGTCAGGCCAAACTCACACTTATACGATTGCCAATGGACGAGTTATATATTCTTCGGGTGTTTATCCAAGTCATATAGATCATACACGTATATATAGAACTGTGGAATATGCGTTCGGTTCATTTAAAAATACCTTCGGGCATTTTTGGCACGGCGCCAAGTAGTCTATTTTCATAAAATTTATTGATAGCCTCATAATGACGATGACGCGTATATGAAGAATTTTAATTTTCGTCATAATGATTCAGCCTGGAGACGAGGAAAAAAAATCTAATTTTTCAATTACACTTGAACGCTTAAATTTTGTATATCAATTTATTCTAAAAGAAAATTAACAAACCTTTAACGGGATATTCGTAATTGACACTGATAAATAATGGGATTTCGGGCATTTACGAATGAATTTTTGCGAACAAAAATATGTCGAATTTTGCTATATACGTGACGAGATATACACGAGCCTGAATGAAAATCATGAAATTCAAGGAGATGTAGATCGAGAGAATGAAAATCGGCTCTACAATTATTTTCACTTCGTTGATCGTGAAAAATAGTTGGTATAGAACGAGGAATATAGTCGAGAGGGCGCGAGGCGGCGTACAGCAATCGTATAATAGTTGACTCTTGACCGAGTTTTGCGTATTTTATCATTTCTCCATGTATACGTCCATCGAGAATGAATGGCAATGGGCGATATGATTGTGGGAATTCAACGAGGGGAATTCGAAGAATTAGAACTCGATCGATCGCGACGATATTATTATATAGTATAAAAAAATAGGGATAGCATCGCTCAGCGAGCCTGAGAGGGAAACCTATCGGCCTTTCTCTCGGCCAATTTTGCCTTCAAGAACGTTACATTTATCCTTTGAAGAGCCTGTATCCTCTTGACTCTGACCACCACTTGTACAACAACTCGAATCGTAGCGATTGTAATTGGCTATCGACGTATATAATACCTCCCTTAAAGCTTCACTGGGATTTGTATAGACACACCCGAATAGTTATCATCCTGATGGATTTAACGCAAATCTCCAGTTATTTCGATTCGGGTTCAGTGGAAATTTTACGTCTTGCCCTATTTTCGTAATGACATCTGCGTTATAAAACGATCCTTGTGGCAGACCAGGCCAAGTATTTGACTCTATTTATTCAATAATTTCGTTTAGGTATATATTTATTAAATTTGACAATCCGAGTAAAAATTCGTCAATTATTTCTACGAATTTTTTAGGGTAAAATATCTGAAACCAGGATCGACGAAATTTTTTCTTTTATTTGGCTTTATCGATGCAACAAAAAAAAAAGAAGTTCACCTGTGCAAGCCATAGATAGACAAGTCGGGGTGGTTGACATTGTGTACCTGATGCCTATAACGCTGTTTTTTTCCGACCAGCTGGGCAACATGGCGCACGAGTTGAGCGCACTTCGTTAATCGACCTGTTCTCACGTATATATCGGTATTCGACGCCCGACGTATATTTACATAGGAGATATAGATACGTTACGTTACAACTCCATCGTGATGAATGTAAAAATCCATTTTTGTTTTTCTCTATTTTTTTCCCCTTCGTTTCACGATGATACATTGACCGCTGGCGAGTGAGGCATCGCTAAATTTTCGCTTTACAGTGAACCGTGAACGTCGAGTTCGGAAGTTCTGACGGCTCGAATCAAGCGCTTTTTTGTATTACAGTGATTTATTTATTTCGGAAGTATGAAGCAAAAAAAAAAGTCCTAATCCAATCTATAACGCCCATCAGATATTCCCATGAATGCTTCCGTGAACGCTTTATCACCAATTTTCGAGCCACGACTGAAAGGACTGAATTTTACAAGACGATAGAATCGTTCGAATCTTATATACAGAGTCATTTCCCTTAATTTATAATTTGCCGAATTTTATTTTTATTCGATGAATGAAAATTAGAATATTTTCAGTCTGAGCTACCAGATTATCCTCTAAAGTCACGTGATTGAAGTTTAATTTTTGAAAATTCGGTTAATGATAAGGGTAATGTCGAGTTAATTCAAAGATTTTTTAAAATTGAAAAAAAAAAGAAATCTTCGGATGAATAAAGTATAATTCCAAAAAGGTCAAAACACGGACATGGCACAGATCGTATGAAAATCGTAACTGAAGTTTTGAAACTAAAACGTTCTAGCCGGGAAGGAGCACTTTGAATAGACAATGCATTTAATTGCATGCACGATGTATTTATTTATTTTGTTGTTTTTTTGTTTTTTCAAAGAGACTCATCTATAGATGAGAAAAAATTATAGTTAACGTGACTATATTTTAACTATATTGTTGAGTGGAAAAAGGCCTCGAACACATTTTTATCGTCCGAGGAACATGTGCATTTATGATACCAAATACTTTAAATTGTGGTTCTACCGACAATCTCAGTGACTATACATCGATTGTAGTCTGAACTATACAGGTTTTACTATATTTTTATAATAACGATCACGCATATATTAGGATAAAATCAACTTAACTATATTGTCATCAAGCTTGTGAGGAATAGTACTTTTCACTATATGATTCTCGTGCATCTTACAATATTAATATTTTTTGAATAATCATCTTATGTAATGAGATTCACCATAAACTATAGATTTGTCAGTATCTCGTGTGAAAATGTTTATTTATAAATTAGCAATTAGGAATGATCGATGAACGAGTTTAAAACTGTTATTCCATTATTTTCGAAAATCCTGTAAATTTTGAAAAAAAAAAGTCATTGACCGGGATTTGAACCCGCGATCGTCCGCAGTAAACGAATTCAGCACTTTCAATCCTTAAATAATCATTAAAAAAAAATTAAAGATTTTGAGATTTTTTTTTACGAGTGTTTCCGGCTTCGTGGTCCGGACGTTTTTCCGTCGAAATTAATTTTGAGCCTACCTGAGATTTTACCTGAGACCTACCTAACGACCTACCTAACGACTGGTACGCTACCACTACGCTACTGATTCCTTATTATTTTCCTGTATTTACCCAGGCAACACAGTTTCGTAACAAATACATTTCAATTATGTTACACTCGGTTCCTTAAATGTAACAGGTATGTCGTATGTAACGTGAATGTGGCAGTCCAGAAACTCTAAAATGTCCGCCACATATGAAGCTACAGTTACGTAACAATCGCGTTGAATGGCTGCATGCCAGTTACGTTGCTGATGCATAAATTTTACAGAACAGAGAAGTCACAATGTTACATTGAGGATACGTAGCAATCATGCATCACTCCGAAATCGGAATTACATGGCCTCCATGTCACTAGGATGTTTCAGGTACCCCGAGTCGAAATTTCAGTCCTCCTTAAAACCTTTTTTAAGCCTCCAATTTTCTCCGAGAGTTGATCAAATTTTGGGAGTATGGAGGGTCAAAAGAGAAAAAAAATATAACAAGAAAAAAAAACTTATATTTCGATGTTTACCAATTACACAATTTCTGCTTGAGCCGGGATTCGAACCGCCTACCTACAAGTTTCCTACCTAATGTTTGCTTACTAACCCGGGACGCTACCTATTGCGCTATCGACTACTATTGAAGTTGGTTTCATCAAATTCTGACACCAGGCTGAAAGGCTGAAGTGACGTGAATACCGGTGTATCTTGAAAAAATTTATATCCTTATATAAATATTTTTATCGTTCAATGTGTTATTAGAATAATTTCGTTCCGTTTTCTCTTTTTGGGGCAGAAATGGTGAAAAAAAAAGAATTATATACTTATATGTGCGCCTTCATATATATATAGTGGTATCGTTCCCCGATCAAGAGGTTACGTTAGTGTATTTCGAAATAAATACTGATTAAACAGCTATTAAATAGTGTTTAGAGTATGAATAAAAGAAAATTGTGTTTTTTTCCACGATATAAAATTTTTTTTTATCAAAAACGAAAAGTCGTCAAATTAATATTGTGTTTTTTTCCCCGTATCGCTCCCCGATCAAGAGGTTATGTTAGTGTATTTCGAAAGAAATACTGATTGAACAGCTATTAAATAGTGTTTAGAGTATATGAATGAAAGAGAATTGTGTTTTTTCCCACGATGTAGCATTTTTTTTTTTATCAAAAACGAAAATTTGTCAAATCAATATTATGTTTTTTTTCACAATTCATCATTTTTTGTCGAAAAATAAAAATCGTCTAATCAATACGAAATACTGATTAAACAGCTATCAAATAGTGTTGAGAGTATATCAATAGAAGAGAATTGTTTTTTTTTTATACGATTCATCATTTTTTCGTTAAAACAAAATAAATTGTGAAATTCTGTAGTATTGTTTTTTCCACGATTCAGCATTTTTTTAAATCAAAATACCTATTTACGACTTTTTTTCAACACCTTGTGATTTGAATTTTGACATACCAACTTTTGGCACATGTTTTAGATTATTCATTTTTTAGTATTTTTTCGATCCCGATCGGACTGATAGTTTTCACATTTGAAACTTGGCAGGGTAAATTTTACCCGTGTGTGACCAATAAGTTATTCTACAAAGATGTGACCACAAAGGGTTAAAAGTGACAGCATGTAAACATAACCTCGAACATAATCCTGCTGCCCGCAAGTTCCTATAAGTGAAGCATACAGCATTATGCTCACGTGTCGTGTGTTTTATTTATGATTTCAATACCAATTTAAAATTATACGTATATTAGGTAAGTTGATATCTTTTTTATTCAAGCCCAGAGTCGTCAGCTTAACTATTATGACTCGGTCAAAGGAGTGAATTTGTATAAAAATAACGAAAAATTTAAGAAACCGAAAATCTCGACAAGAATAAGTTTTATTGTAAGTGATAATTTCGATAATTATGCTTCCGTGCTGTCATATTTGAGGAAGGCACAAGAATAGTTACGCTGCAACATGGATACGATGGATTACGGTTACAGCATGCATACGTTATGTTAGTTACACGTCACACTTCAATCCGCAAATATTATGTAAAGTATATATCACACTGCTCCATACACGTTATGTTACACTGCTCCATACACGTTATGTTGCACTGCTCCATACACGTTATATTACACTGCTCCATACACGTTATGTTACACTGCTCCATACACGTTACGTATATGTTACACTGCTCCATACACGTTACGTATATGTTACACTGCTCCATACACGTTACATATATGTTACACTGCTCCATACACGTTACGTATATGTTACACTGCTCCATACACGTTACGTTAAGTATATGTTGCACTGCTCCATACACGTTACGTACAAATGGTTCCGTATCGCTTACATCATTTCTATGGACAGCATTATCACAGTGACACCATAGCATATACTTTACGTAACAAGCTTACATGGCTGTGACAAGTTATCGTTACATGGAGGTTACGTTTCAGAGACGTTAGTTCCATCTTTATTACGTAACGATTACGTTCACAGATGAACGTATTAGGATCATCACAGTATAGACGTCACATTTATGTCAAAAGATTAAATTGTTACCTGGGTAAATGACATTAGTCTACAAGTTCTAATGAAAAAGCGCTGTCTCAACAGGTTGAATACAATAGCGTGATATTCAGTAAAAAGGTGATACAGTCCGACCTCCGAATAAGAACGGTAAAGCCCCCAAGGGGAAGAGTTTTGTCTATATTTCTGGTACCCCCACCAGGCGCGCGCTCCACGCTCTCGGACTCGCTCTGTCTCTCTCTCTCTCTCCTTTTCGATTCACTCGAGCGTGACTCGAGCTCGGAGTTCGAGTCGGAGTGGGGGAAGCGCTCGAACGAGAAATAGGGGAACCGTTCTTATTCCGGGCGTTCTTATTCGGAGGTCGTACTGTATACAGTAAAACAAAATTTATTCAATTGTTAATTAAGAAATGGATTTTTTAAATAATAATTGTTATTATGTAATATGGCTGGATAGAATAGTGTGATATTCAGTAAAAAGGTGATATACAGTGAAAAAATGTATTCAATTCTTAATTAACAAATGGATTTGTTTAATAATAATTTTTATTATGTTGTTTAATAATAATTATTATTATTTAATAACGATGATAATAATTGTTAATTAACAAATGGATAACACAAGAACTGTGGAATATTGAAAATGTGAACAGGACACGACAGGACAGGATATGGTGTAGAAAAATTATAATATTCATGTAAACAATTTACTTAGTGAACCTTAGCTAACAATTAAATGTCTCAAGATCCATGTATAGTTTAAAAATGAAAATTATTACTTATCAATGAAATGTTATTTTTTCCTTTCGAGTTCACGCAATCTCCAAATATGATCATTTTCAGCCGAATATTTCGCTGAGCTATTGGCCTCGAAAAGGTGTAACGCGGCGATATTTTTTGTCCACTATCCGCATCTCACTCTCACGTACAGATTGTCCAGTCGTTCTTTCTTTCTCTCCACGCTATGCTGTACGAGCGAAGTTTTTGCGATTGCTACTTTGTTGCTTATACATACATATGTACACGCATAAACTTGCTACAACACCTTACCACTTGTTACAAGTTATACGTTATGTAGTAACAATGCTTTGTATCCCAAAGATTAATCTACGTTCGTTAGATTTTCACTTTTATACACTTTTGTGATTAAATTTCATTCTACCATTTCAAATACATAAAAAATGATTAAAATTTTCGAATTTTTTATTTCTTCTGAGTTATCCGAGTTTTCGCTTATTCAAGGTACCTCCTTCCTACATTATCTCGGATAAACGAGGTTTTATTGTATATCATAGGTATATATAGGCATAGCCACGGCACTGCTCACAAAAAAATATTCCCTTTAATTATTAAAAAAATAATTGGGATTAAAAAGAAATTTTGAATTAATTAAAAATTTTTATAAATTAAATTAATATTTTAAAAAATTTTTTCCAAATTTTTTTGGTAAATGGCATGGTACTAACTATACTGAAGGAGAACGTTATATTATAACGATATCGTTACTGGGTTACTGTTACAAGATTCATAATCGTTCGGTATATCATTTCAATGCTCGAGTCTCATGAACTATAAGTATTATAAAACTATAGTAAACCGTATGGTCCCAACTATAGCAGAAATAGTGTGTTTTATTATGAGAGTATGGTCACGGTAACCATAATTTAAAATTCTCTTTACTGCGCATGCGTTAACTATGCAACTTGAGTTACTTGGACTACTGACATATAGTCAAATGAAATGATATTAGATAGTAATCATGACAATTTGCATATAGTGTATTCATTGAATTGAAAATATAGTTACTTATACTATAAATACATTGGAAATAGACTACGGTTACAGCGACTATACGAATATAGTGCCTGGGATAATAATATTGTTCTACGAACTATAATTATGTTCACTGCTACCATTTTTTTTCTTACGATGCCATATCGTCAGGATAACCTCACACTTTTCTCTCAGTGTATCTTTGCATTTTGTTCCGATATTTTTCCAGCTATATTTTTCATTCGTTCATTTCCATGTAATTTATTCCAACCTTCTTGAAGCAACAGTATGATTGATTCATAACTTTTTTTCCATTTTAAATAAATAATTTTAGCTTACGAGACAAATTACGAGGCACTTTGCCTTTTTTCAATGAAATCCAAGAATTTGTAAATTTCAAAGTCTCATTGAAATTTCTTCGCATCACCGGACTGCTGCACAATTTTTTCTATCGGCTTAAAAAATTTATCCAGCTTTACGAATGAATAGATGAATATTTTTCCTGAACTCGAGCCTCGTCGGATATTTTTCCAATATATTATACGATTTTTTTCCACCACGAAATGGACGAAGCGAGAGTGTAGAGGAAACAAAAATGCACGAGTGCACGCAGATAGAAAATATTTAATCAAAAAGAAGGCACCGGAATTTTCATAGAAGGTACGAGTGATAAGGGAGGTAGAAGGGAGAGAAAGAGAGATAGAAAGAGAGAGAGAGAGAGAGAGAGAGAGAGAGTGCAGGATAATAGATTCATCTGTTGTACACAGCTACTTCGCGTATAAAAACTTTTAAATGGTTTTATCAATCACAATTGCATTCCCTCAGTTGTAGTGCTCAGAGCTCTGGCTTGTCCATTGAAATAACATTTTTATATAAGTGTGTATGTGTATCATTACGTATATATTCAGTCTTTTTTTTAACATTTAAATCCAAGTTCTTCATACGCCTACGCGATCCAGAGCTTTTATCATCATGAAAATTTATTCTTTTCTCGTTTGTTTCTTCATTTTTTAATCGAAAGTGACGTGCATTTTTATCGCAAGAAAAAATGTTCATCACTGCAAACGAAAACTTTTCCTATATCTTCATCCTCGATGCCATAGTTTTCCCGACCTCGTGAATTATTAATACAATTCTTCAAACTGTTATTTCCCTTCATTTCCCTATAATAAAAAAAAGACGAATGAAGCTCGTATCCACAAATAGTATTCGCTTTATCCTTTCAGTCACAGACGCCACTATAGTGGCGTCATTTTATTTTCAGTCTCACAATTCAATTTTTTTTGACATGGAAGAGTAAAAATATGTTTCCAATATTTTTTTTTATTTACGCTGAATCCGAATCCAATGTCGAAATGACAGTAAACGTGACTACAACCCCTAAAATGGGGTCACGAAATCAAATTGTTTTCGGCAGACTAATGCAGATATTCGTTTCTAATGTATTTTTCGACGCTGATTCTTAATTCGATGTGAAAAATATAATAAATATAAAAACAACCCCTAAAATGGGGTAAAAACTACCCGTATTGTTACGAAGTCAAATTATTGTCGACAAATAAGTGCCGATATACGTACCCAATGTCTTTTTCGACACTGCATTCGAATTCCACGTCAAAAAAAACATAAACAAAAAAAACACCTAAGGTAAGGTGGAAACTACCTCTTTTCTTATGAAATTTAAATTTTCTATATTTTTTTGCGTGCGTGTGTGTGTATCTGTGTGAGCGCATGAATTTGGTAGGTACTAAAAAATGAAAAAGGGTAGTTTTTATCCCATTGGTTGCTTTCGGCGTTGTGTCATTTTCAACATCGGCTGTGAATTCAGCGTTGCAAAGTCCATCTGAAAAGTAAATCTACACCAATTGGTCGAAAATATTTTTTTCCTCGTGACAAAAGAAGTAGGTTTACCTCCCTTTTTACCCCATTTTGGGGGTTGCTTTTGAGTATATGCTGTTTTCGACATCGGATTTGAATTCAGCGTTGAAAAATACATCGGAAACTTATATCTGCACTGATTTGGTGAAAATGATTTGATTTCGTGACTAAAAAAGTGGTTCTTACCCTATTTTAGGGGTAGATTTCATTATTATTGTATTTTCAACATCGCGTTCGTATTCGGCGAAGGAAAAAAACACTGTAAATCAATTTCTGCACTATTTGTTCAGGACAATTTTATTTCTTGACAAAAGGGGTAGTTTTTGCCCTATTTCAGGGGTTGTTTTTCAGTTTTTTGTATTTTGAACACCGGGTTCGGATTCAGCATCGAAAAATACTTCGAAAGCGTATATTTACTCTTCAATGCCAAATAAAATCGATTTGCGTGACTGAAAGGGTTAAGGACGTACGATCGACCTGAAAAAGGAAAATTCCGGATATGAAATTTTGACACATTCTTGACGGTGTTTCACAATCGTCGCAAGTGCAAATTTTTCCACTAAACTTTTAGGTCTCTCAGCCGTGAAATGGCATTAAATCGATACATAGAATTTTCATTTAGATCTGAGACCCTGTGTCTCGTCTTTCGGAGGGTGAAAAGTGAATTAAACTTTTACGAGACACTACTCAAACATTTTGAAATCATGACTGCAATTTTTTTTTAAATCGAGACACCAAAGAAACGCTTGCGGCAACATTTAAAAAGCGCGTGATACGAAATGCCTTCGATCTTTGGCCTGTTTCAGTAATGCCACTTTTCCAGAGCACATATGTTCATGAATATACCGTTTATCTGTAAAAAAAAAAGACGAATTCGCAGCTCAATTAAAGAGGCAACATTTTTTCCTCTATCTCGGTCAAAGTTTGAAACTTAAATATCTATGGTAATTCGGTAAATTGAAGACCACTTCGTTACATTTCGTGCTCGCACACTTCAAGCGAACCGTGAAATTGGTACAAAAAAAGAACCCGTGGATCTTGAACTTTCCGGATATCCCGAACCGCACTAATGCGAAATAGCGAAGCCATTAAGGATTTCTGCATTTGAAACTCGTATCGTCATATAAATCATCGTGAATTACCGCAGTTGTCGTAAATTGTTCCCACGGAGTTTCTGGTCTCGACTTGAAAATTATAGCTTGCTAAGATTATCCTCGATATCTTCGGTCTTCATCTGGACATCTGCTATTGCTATTATCATCTTTATTTTACTTTTCTCGACAACTTCCTGGTTATTCATCTTTAAGGAATTCATCAGGCAACCCGAGATCAAATAAAATTTTGTCATCAGAAATTGTTAACTCAAGTTTAGTTTACTAATCGTCAAATTTGACAGTCAGTTTTACAGAGAGACTGACTATAACGACTTTTTTTCGAATACCTGAAATATTTCTGGCAGAATTTTTCTGATGATTTTCGGTCCGAAAATTTCCATCACTTTCGCACTGTTATTATTATTATTATTATTATTATTATTATTATTATTATTATTATTATTATTATTTTGTAACTGTTGGGATATATGGATCCTTGTCGCGGATGCTGTTCATGCAGGAACGTCTGAATAATGCATGCAGCGAATCTATGGCCTACATAATACAAGCATTTTGTTTTTGTGTCTTTTGTCATTGAGCACATTCTTCAGTTTTTTTTTTCGGTGGCGTGTGTGTGTGTAAAAGGGTCGAGGAACACATTTTTCTTTGTCACTCGATGCCCCGCATGAGTTCGCAAGCCCGATTCTCCTTTTGCCCTTTTGCCGCTCACATTCGTGACCTACAAAATATCAGCTAACGCAGGTGAGGGGAGGATGAACGAGACTGATCGAAGTGTCCATTACAAAATCGAGTAGGTGTCTGACCGATACTCTTTCCCACTGACCTATCTACTCATAATCTTTCTCTCCCTCCCGTCTTTTCTCTTTTCCCGTGTGTCTGAACACTTCACAGCTATATCCACTTCTCCATACTCCCTGTGTCGACAATGCTCGACAATCCCATCGATTCTTGTAGCTCTTCGATTCGTGTTCGTTTGTTCTCTCTCTCTCTCTCTCTTTCTTTCTTTCTCTCTCTTTTCTCTCTCTCTCTCTCTCTCTCTCTCTCTCTCTCTCTCTCTCTCTCTCTCTCTCTCTCTCTCTCACTCTCTCTTCCTGCGTTTGTTCCCATAACACTTTCATTCAAGAGTATATTTGCACGACCCCGGAGTACGGAACCAACACTCGTTCAATTTTTTTCTCTCTTCTATTTTTTTCTCTGTTTTTATTTGTTTAATCCCGCGCACTGAACAAAAAAAATTCCAAAGGACAATGTACGAACGATTGAAACGCGGAATCGTTTCTTTCGGTGTTCTCTATAGATATTGAGCTCGCTACCCGTTAACCGAGGAGTATGTACGTGTGTGTGTGTGTGTGTATGTGTGTGTGTGGGATGGACACGGTACAATTTCGTTCTTTCCATTTCCGTTTGATTCGAGGCCGCGCGATTGTTTCGACCACTAATGGTTTGGCGATGTAATTTCGTTGGCAATATATTTTCCATCTTTTCCCCCCGCCTATAATCTTTCCATACGATAGTCACTCTCATCATGAAATAAATTCTCTCGCTCGTTCAAATGTCAAACCTTCAATCCTTTCGCTTTCATCGGTAATCCCCGAGAAAATCTGATTGCACAAAGTTCAGGAGAGCGCATTTTAATTTACTTTTCGTAAACGCAGACCTTCCAATCTCGTGAATTCGTGTCATTGGTGGTTCTGTTTTTTACTCGAGTCACCGGCTCGAGGGATGATTTATCTCGTACGTACATACCTATGGATTTTCTTTAAATGGTCTAAAGCATATTAGTACGTGTGCAGGATTGCCTGGAGGATAAAAAATCTCGTCGAGACTCACACATACACACACACACACAGCTGGCATACATTGACAAACTTTGAGGCTGTTGTGTGTGGATTAGTAGCACGAAGGTTCATTAGCTTTTCGTTCACCCCGGTTGCTTTGACGTCAGGGGGTTGCGTGCGTGGTTTTCGTTTTCTTTTTTCTACTGCATAAGCCGCCCGGCAATGAAGGAACGACGCTGAGAAGCGTCTGTTGCAAGCGGTGCTCATATAAATTCCGTTGCTGGATGCGACTCGATGGAAAGTCAGACTGTACAGATTAATCCCCTCGGTGAGGATATCGTTGCTCATGATTTTATTCATGATTCCTTTATTTTATTGTACACATTGTTATTTGTTAACTCGGCACCCGAAAATTCACTATCCTGTAATGACTTTACTAGAATTTAGGCTCCCGGAATAAGCCTATCAAATTACGACTCTGCCACGAGTAAACTCTACCTGAAATATGCACTGCTTAACCTTTTTGACCGCCGCGGTTTTCGTGACTTTTTTTTCAGAAAGTTGATGAAACTTGTTCATATTTCTTGGGTTTGACCCTAATAAAGTTCCGATCACAGGTAGCGTCTTATATAAAACTTTCCGGCGATCAAAAGGTTAACATTTCTATCCAAATGTCTCTCCGCAATCAAAACTCCATTGAATCTATAAAAAAAGAGAATTTATAATCCAGGAGACTATTTCGCAAAAAGTGGTTTTCTGCAAGAATTATTTTCCGGAGAGTTGTGTCCGGGGATAACTGTGCCAGCCTCAACTATTAATCACCGACGTAGCCTCAAGCAAAACTTTAAAGTATCTCTAGGCCAATTATTACTTCTCTCAGTGTAGTTTTATATTGTTTTCTACCTCTTATCTGAACATTCTTATCACTGATATCAAGGTTAGAATCGTGGCATATTTTTCAAGCGCCATATGTAACAACGATAATATTTTTTTTAAATATTTCAATAATCGTTGTGTGGAAATGTTGGTCGGGAAAAAGTGTAGCCCCCGATCTGCCTTCCCTACTTAATATCAGGAACTGACCGGGTTCTCCCGTCTGGGCCTGGCATCGCCATGTAACGGTCATCGAGTCAGATTCTGATCTGCCTAACCTATCCAGGGCACTCCAGGGATAGAGCCAGGCCCTTGAAGGGCCCTATATAGAGCCAAATTAAAAACGCGGGCCAAATTGACATAATAAATATAGTTTATTACATATTTATAAATTAGTAATTAGGAATGATCGATGAACGAATTTAAAACTGTTATTCTATTATTTTTGAAAACCCTGTAAATTTGGCAAAAAAAAATAAGTCATTGACTGGGATCGAACCCGGTATCCTCCAATCGACGAATTCAGCATTTTCGATCCTCAAATAATTATTTAAAAAAAAATTAACGCTTTCGAGGTTTTTTTTTTACGACCCGAGCAGAAATTCATTCAGGCTAACTGATGATTCATCAGGGCCTGATCAGGTATCAATAAGGGGAGCCTGATCCGGCGTGCTTTATTAATGCCATATAAGGGTCTGATTAGGTACCAATAAGGCGTGTCTGATCCGGCGTGCCTAATTTGTGCCAGATAAAGGCCTTAACAGGTATGAATAAGGCGTCCCTGATCTGGCGTGCCTTATTTATGTAAAATATGGACCTTATCAGGTATTAAGAAGGTGCGCCCGATCTGGCGTGCCTTATTTGTGTCAGATGAGGGCCTGAGCAGGTATGAATAAGGCGTGCCTGATCAGGCGTGCCTTATTTATGTCAAATATGGACCTGATCAGGTATTAAGAAGACACGCCTGATCTGGCGTGCTTTATTTGTGTCAGATAAGGGCCTGAGCAGGTATGAATAAGGCGTGTCTGATCCGGCGTGCCTTATTTATGTCAAATATGGACCTTATCAGGTATTAAGAAGGCGTGCCTGATCTGGCGTGCCTTATTTGTGTCAGATAAGGGCCTGATCACGTATCGATAAGGCATGCCTGATCCGTAGTGCCTTATTTATGTCAACAATTACTGTGTATTATTGTGTTTACGCAGTCACGTTGTTCTATCCAGCCCGTTGAGACAGCGGCTTTTCATCAGAACTCGTATACTAATGTCATTTAAATACAAGAAAATAATAAGGAACTAATAGCGTAGTGGTAACGTGTCAGTCGTTAGGAAGGTCGTTAGGTAGGTCTCAGGTAAAATCTTAGGTAGGCTCAAAATTAATTTCGACGGAAAAACGTCCGGACTATGAAGCCGGAAACACTCGTAAAAAAAAATAATCGCTAAATTTTTAATTTTTTTTTAAAATGATTATTTAAGAATCGAAAGTGCTGAATTCGTCGATTGGAGGGTAGTGGGATCAAATCCCGGTCAATGACTTTTTTTTAATTTTTTTATTTACAGGGTTTTAAATAATAATGGAATATAAAAGCTTTAAATTCATTCATCGATCATTCCTAATTGCTAATTTATAAATAATTATATCTATAGCCGGACGAAATTTCTACTCGGGTTTTATCAGGTCCAGATAAGGCGTTTTATCAGGGCCGGATGAAGTGCCTGATCAGGGCCGAATGAGGCGCCTGATCAGGGCCGGATTTACCAAAGCGTTACACCCCTGATCAGGGCCGAAGTTATTTAGCCTGATCCGGGCCGGATTTAGTATTGTGGCAACCTGATCAGGGCCGGATTTCACCCTGATTAAATTTCTGCTCGGGGAGTGCTTCCGGCTTCGTAGTCCGGACGTTATTCCGTCGAAATTAATTTTGAGCCTACCTGAGATTTTACCTGAGACCTACCTAACGACTGGCACGCTACCACTACGCTACTGATTCCTTATTATTTTCCTGTATTTAAATGACATACAAGTTCCAATGAAAAAGCGCTGTCTCAACAGGCTGGATAGAATAGCGTGATATTCAGAAAAAAGTTGATATACGGAGAAAAAATGTATTCAATTGTTAATTAACAAATGGATTTGTTTAATAATAATTGTTATTATGTAATATGGCTGGATAGAATAGCGTGATATTCAGTATAAAGGTGATATACAGTGAAAAAATGTATTCAATTGTTAATTAACAAATGGATTTGGTTAATAATAATTGTTACTATGTTGTGTAATAATAAATGTTGTTTAATAATAATTGTTATTATGTAATCATGATAATAATAATTGTTAATTAACAAATGGATAACACAAGAACTAGAAGTATTGAAATTATAATATTCATGTAAATAATTTACTTAGTGGACCTTAGCTAACAATTACATTTCTCGAGATCCATGATATAGTTTAAAAATGAAAATTGTTATTTATCAATGAAATGTTATTTTTTCCTTTCGAGTTAACGCAATTCTAAATATGATCATTTTCATTTTCAGCCGAATTATTTCGCTGAGCTATTGGCCTCGAAAATGTGTAACGCGGCGATATTTTTTATCCCCTATCCGCATCTCACTCTCGCGTTCAGATGCCACTATCGCTCTTTCTCTTTCGTTGCTTCCCTCTCGCCCTCCAAGCTTGCCCAGTCGTTCTTTCTTTCTCTCCACGCATACGCCAATAGTTTCCGAAGAGTCAGCGGACCGCACTATCTCTCTTTCTTTTTCTCCTTTCCACACGCGTGCCATATATATCTACATATGTAAAAACTCGGATAAAACGGATGGAGCTGCTATGCCCATGCTGTACGCGCGAATTTTTTGCGATTGCTACTTTGTGGCTTATACATACATATGTACACGCATAAACTTGCTACAACACCTTACCACTTGTTACAAGTTATACGTTATGTATAGTAACAATGCTTTGTACCCCAAAGATTAATCTACGTTCGTTAGATTTTCACTTTTTTACACTTTTGTGATTAAATTTCATTCTACCATTTCAAATACATAAAAAATGATTAAAATTTTCGAATTTTTTATTTCTTCTGAGTTATCCGAGTTTTCGCTTATTCAAGGTACCTCCTTCCTACATTATCTCGGATAAACGAGGTTTTATTGTATATCATAGGTATATATAGGCATAGCCACGGCACAGCTCACAAAAAAATATTCCCTTTAATTATTAAAAAAATAATTGGGATTAAAAAAAATTTTTGAATTAATTTTAAATTTTCGTAAATTAAATTAATATTTTCTAATATCAAATTTATTAATTAAAGTAATTAAAATAATTTATTAAGTAAAACAATGGAAATTAAATTTAAATATATTTTTTCAAACTTTCAAAAAGAAGTGAAATCCCCTACAAATACTTTTAAAAATTCAAGCCAGCATGCAGTTTTTGGTATATTATTCTAAAAATTTGCAGATAAATAAATGATCACTTATATATTATTATTCATTTGCAATTATGAACGTGCATGATAATTAATTGATTAAAAAACATAACCGCAGCAGTAAAACTTTTTATAACAAATCTGTGGGAACTACATATCCATTTTTTTGCTGGATTTTTTGCAAAAAAAATTCTAATAACATACCAACGCATAAATAAATGAAGTAGGTTTCTACTTGTCGGGAACTGACCATAATCTATTCGGGCAGGGCACTGTGTAAATTTTGACGATCTAATAGATGAAACGCTACTTTTTTCCTGACCAATTCCATGGCAGGGCCTTGTCAGGAAAATCTGATCAGGCAGGGCTGGCCGGGGGCGAAGATTAAACGAGGATGTCCCGGCCTGATTTCCACACGGGTAACGCTCTTTGAGATTTTATCGCCATAGGATTACATTACGAGCTATACAAAAAAAAAATCCAGACGACAGCATTCAAATAACTTTATCGGTAGGGCTATACCTTAACCAGTGATTCCCTGGTGTAGTCACCCTACTATAAGAACATCGATTCTCTGGCGTGTGCTATTCTTCCATATGAATGAGCCGAAGGGATGTATGAGCTTAGTCGTGCGAGATGCGATTGGTCGGAGGTGGCGCATTGTCAACTATTAACAATGGAAGATGTAGACATTCGATATCACGTGTGCGGTGGTATAGGGCAGTGATGACAAAGTTCACGTATCTGCATGTATAAGAAGGACAGGGTGGCGGGTAGCGGGGATCGAAGAATTGCCGCTGGTGGAAAAATAGAAATAAAAGATACATAGCCAAGAGTCAAGGATAATTTTCGTTCAATAATTATCATTGCAGGATGGAAAACGATCGATAAGAGGGAAGAGAGAGAGAGATAGACTGTATATGTATGAGTATTTTTATGTATATATAAATACACTAGGACCTCGATTTAACGGCCAGTGGCGGGACCGGCTCCGCATCGCACCTTGTTAAATCGAGGTAGCGTATGCCCGCCCATGCTGTATCTGCGCATCGGCACTCCGTGCTACGGGCCTGATCGGGGAAACTTTAAGCGTCCCCCACCATCTCCCACCATGCGAAAAACCGATCGATAAATGCGCCATGGTGGGGACTGTCTATTAAATCGAGGTCCTAGTGTAATTGACATTCAGAAGAGCATTGATTCACATGAAATCTTCTGTTAAATACTTTGGATGACCCCTTTGTGTTTCATAGCAGTGGGTGTATCGTGCAAAGGAGAGATATGGGCAGTGGAAGCCAGGGGGAAAATCGGAATCACCCTTAAAAAATATTTAAGTATCACTGCAACGTTAATTCCACATTTTCAATGATATCGGAACGAATTTGGGCTTTATTTGGAATCACATAAGCGCAGAACATTATTTTTCGTGAAAATTAACAATTTTTCGAAGCATGGCTACGACTTCACGTCCCTAATCTTGATCCACATAATTTTGTTCTTCAATTAGTGATTTGGAGGCATCAAAATTTTAATAATCATGGCTCTTTCAATCTTTTAAACCGTAATGCACATTACGGGGCAACACGAGTCTCCCTGAAATCAAATGATGTATATACTATCATATTTCATGTCACTGTACTATCACAGATCGTTATGCCTTGATTCTTCATACATACATATATATATTGGTAGATGTATCCTCATTTTTAAATAAAATATGTCTACTATAAGTTCTATCGATCTATTTTTATCGTAATGTTTTTTAAATGGGCAAATTCCACGTTCTCTTCATAGGCCACGTGTGGCAATCAGGATCATTTCTCCATTTTTTATTCTTACCTGCTGAAGAAAATAACGAGTCGATCGATTTAATTAATCGTCTTTTGATTATTATCCAGTAGACATAACGAGGTTAGCTCGGAGCGTTTTTTTTTCACAGAAAAACTTTTCTTCGGGTAAGAAATGTATGAAATAGATGGAATGTTTTACCTCAAGCGATCCGCATTCCCTTGATATTTCCTAACCGTAAATTCTCGCGTCCGCAAGGGCATATGGCGCTGGGAGGGGGGGGGAATTACATATATCTTATATATATATATATATATATATATATATATATATATATATATATATATATATCATATGTCTTTACATATATGTATACGTGTATATATGCGCGTACATATGTATAAGAGCGATTTCGCTCCAAATTCAACGCAGAGAACTTGGAATATCTAGACGCACCAACGGGCCAAGTCATTAACCATGCTCATCCGCGCGAGACCGAGCCTTATTAGCGGGAGAATATTCGATATTCTCTCGTGGATGTCCTTAGGATGGGAAAAAGATCGAGAGAATGGGAAAAGAGTAGCATAGAGACGATGATGAAGTGGAGAGAGAAAGAGAGAGAGAGAGAGGGAGAGAGAGAGCGAGAATTTTCCGACGGTTCTTTGGTATTTACACGCTCGCGAATGTTACACAGCGAAAGATATACGTCGACAACGAGTTTTAATGGGCATCGCGGAGTCAAAGGGTTCTGGGATTTCTCGGCTATTTTTTTTTATTGTCGAAACGAAGAGAATGGGCTGAGCGATTGAGAAATTTTATACGGGCTTCTCGCGATTACGAGATCATGAATATGGAGAGTAAGAAAAATGGGTTGTTCGAGCCTTCCCCCCCCCCCCCCCCTCAAGATTGGAATGATTTTCCATTGCCCATGTTGGATATTTTTTCAGGAAAACGGATTAACGGTTTGTTAAGGTCAAAATTGCGAAGGCGACTGAAAAAATAACCGACTAAAATCGAATTAGAATATAAAAACAAATGTTCTTTTTTTTTTTGCATTCAATGTGTTTTGTCTGACATGAATTATTATTTTTTATACTTTCATCCTATGGGATCCGAAATATTGAACTTATGAAAAATCGATTTGTCAGATTGAAAAGCGTACATCCTCCATGTTAGCAAGTTCGTTGGCACGAGAATCTCAAAGTTTTTTGTTTCTCAACTTTACTAGCAAAAGAGGGAGAGAGAGGAAGAGAGAGAGAGAGCGAGAGAGAGAGAGAGAGAGAGAAAGTTTACGCATGTAGCAACGTCGTTCGCGCGAGTGCATCGACACGAAGGCGTTTTAGCTCCGAGCCCTGCCAAATATTTCACCGAGCACAACTCGTTTGGCTCTCGACTCGACTTGAATCATCGATGTGCGGGGAAAACATAAAAGAAAAGACGCTCGAAGATATAAAAATAGAACTCCACTGTCACTCGTTCGATTTTCCCGAGCAAAAGTTAACGCCCCGTGACATCATGAAAATAAAAGTCCGTTGGGCATAAAGAGGAAGCCAAAGTATATTACTTTTTGCGTGAGAAAATATATATTTATCTCTTTCTCTTTAACGCTATTTCTCTCGGTTCGGTCGCTAATGGAAATCCTGGTCACATCTCGGCTTATTATTATCATTATAAGTTAAGAATCTCGCGTGACGCCTCTGTCTCTCGCGTCGGCTTTAGCCGGTGAGTTATATCTATGCATGGCTCGTGGACTTGCGTCGCGGCGTCCGACACAACGACGACCGTCACTACTGACCACGATCACTTTCGTTATCACCGATCCGACAACGACACACTACTCCTGTTATAACACGTGCCGCGATAAAACGCATCTGTTTCGAAAAAGCTCGTAGTCTTTTTTTTTTTACTAAAACCTCTGTGAATCATGCTCGGAACATAAAAAAACGAGTATAAATTCAAACTCGAGGTTCTCGAATTTTTCCGATTGGTAGCAAAAATTTCGAAAAAAAATTGAAAGAAAACACTTTCCATCCAGCATTCGTGCGTTTTTAATCGATGCTTACTTCTTTAATTTTTTAAAAATTTCCTCTCTGGACTCACCTATCGGCAGTCAAACCTCCGGTCTTGTTTGAGAATCATCCATGACGAGAATTCGTCATCTCAAACTCTCCCGAGTGAGAGAAGAGAGAGAGAGAGAGGGAGACTAATCACGAAAAAATCGTAGCTCCGTGGATGTAAGCTCCTTGACGTAGAGCATCGTTGAACATTCCTTCAAATTTATCTTTTTTTTTTCTCACTTTTACATACAAACAAACTTATCCCATTTTTCGTTACTCCACATCTCCATTCTCCTCCATACTTTGCCCACGAATTCTCGTAATTAGATGACAAAAATTGAAAACAAAAAAAAAAGATTCGTAGCCACTTACACTGGCACTCACACGCACTCACTCGCGCACGTTACGTCGTTTCCTTGTTCTTGAGTTCGTCTAGCACGGTCTCGCCGGTTTTTTTCGTTCCTTTTCTATTTTTTGTTTCTGTTATTTTTTATTATTATTTTTATTATTACATTTTTTATTATTACATCCAACCACCACCAATACGGTGTTTTATACACGAGGGCGCGTGATCTAGAACGCCAGCGCGAGTTCACAGTTCAACCCGCGCCCGCACGACAAACTGAGGGTAGTAGTAGGCAACGGCGAGAAACGTGGTTGCCCTCGCGACGCAATCGCGCCACTTCGGCAGCAGTCGAGCACCTTCGGTCGCCTCCTCGTGAAGGTGTGTACATCATTATGTGTACACAACTCTGTATTCGTATGCATGTATATATATATATATATATATATGTATATGGTTTATATATAGATAGACGTATATGCTGTAGTATATTCTATATATAGGTGATAACCTGGCGTCTGCCGGCTCTCAGCCTGACGTTCGTATCTATAATCGTGCACTCATACTATTCAGAGTTCACCCTCTCCTACGCTTATTCACTTCCACCCCCCCCCTTCTCTCTCTCTCTCTCTCTCTCTCTCTCTGACTCCCTTCGTGAACCCGTTTACCTTTTTTCTGCCCCCCCCCCCTGTCCTTTTGATCAGTCCCTTCCTCCGTCTCTCTCTTTGTCTATCTCCCACCCACTCAATCGTACAGTCTTCACCTTCTCTCGTTTCTCATTGCCACCTACATTGGCGCTGTAATTAGCATCGCTTCTATTTGTCCTGGCCAATAAAATGACCTAAACCACCTGAATTCGCAAGTTCAATCGCGTGGTTTGCGTCCTTTTGTTTGGAGGTTCATAAAGAGACGTCTGATACGTGGTGGAGTATATATATCTCGATATATATAGTTCAGTCGATGTGCTATGGTAGCGTACCACCCAACGTAGCACACCCTCATCGCGCGCCTCAACGTGTCGTCATGGCGACGTAAACTTGAAAATATACGCGTGATCAGACATCGCCGTTGGCATCGTCGTTGTCATCGTGTCGACGACGCTCTCGGCTCTCACAGATAGATTATCGCTGACGCGCTGTACTTTTAAGACTTTAAAGATCTCGTCGTAAAGTTTGTTTGCGGAACGATGAAGCATCTGCGCTAGCCTCGAGATCTCCGAATCTTTTTGCTTTGCTATTTCCAATATGTCGTTGGCCTTTGTGAATCGAAGCTTGGGAATTGCAGCGAAAATGCGATGATCGGAGGCCGAGATAGGAGACTCTCATTAGTACGAAAAAGAAGATATTCCGTATTCATTTTTTTTCATCGTTTATTTGTTATTAACAAATGTAACAATAAGAGTGCGAATGGTTATTTTTCATTCGCATTTCATGAGAAAGATGCTAAAAAACGAATATATAAGGAACGAAAATTTCAGTCGTTACTCTCGCCGGTCTCGTTATTCGTTGAATTTCATTTTATTTTTCGCGCAATACACTGGAAAAATAATTATTTGCAATGTCGAGCATTAACATATATGCAGTTGCAAATACTGATGATCACTTTTATCGAATGATTAATAATTCGCAGATTGTACGAAAAGTAAACAAAGAATGTTTATTTTTAAATTAATCATTTTGCAAGTCTGCTCACCTCCAAAGATTCTTCAGGCGTTTGAAAACACCTTCAAATAAACGATTGGAAATAATTATGGTAAAACATTGTGAAGTACTTGTCGAATTAATTTGCATCAATGAAGCCGGGAAAAAAGTATTTTTATATTAGGATCGATTCCACAGTAATGCCGAAGGGCTAATGGTGGGTGGCTGGAATTATTCATCAATTGCTCTCGATGAAAATAGCTAAAATCTCCAGCAAGCGGGACAGTCGAACGTTTTTAAATCACTAGAGCTTTTTGGCTCGCTGCTTTTTTGCAATTGCCGCAAGAAATAAAAATTTGAACGAAAGAAATGAATTTACTAACATACTGAATGTATAACAAATATTTACGAACAAGGAGAGAAATATGAGAACACGAGATAAATAAATAGCTATGAGAAATAGTGCAGAGAAGCAGTCTACGCTATATGTGTCTCTTTTCTGCACTCTCCTACTGCACCACCGACGTACTGACAAGGGGTCGATGAACCTGGTTGCATCCACCTTCACCCCCCCCCCCCTACCACCCCCTCACTGTTTCGTTTCCCTCCACCTGTTCACCCACCGCGCGCCTTTCCTCTTGCACATTCTCTCCCTCTATCGCTTTCTACATCGTTCCTACCTCACGTATTGGAAACCTTTATCGGTCACTGCTTCATCCGAATCTCGTTCCATACTTAGTATCACTTTTGCTGTTCAATCGATTTCGAAACGTTGGAGAGCTCTGAATTACGAAAATCCAACGAAGCTGTTGCAGCAAAACCGTTTTGACCGAGTATCCATCTGCAACGTTTCTGAATTGACAATTGAAACTTTGCGACCGTAACCTGGTAGGGTTGAAAACACTGTTCAATGCATCTCGCCACATGTATCATTCGTTAGCAAACAAACGAGCGTAACGCACATCATTTTACTCGATAATTCGCGTGGGTTGAGCCCTCTTGTTTGCTAGCAATCGATATATGGCATTCATAGATATCCATACGTGTATTCAAAGTTTGATGAATTTCACCGAGCTGATATTCGTCATGAAATATTCATCGTATCGAACAAGTTCGCGAGTGCAAATGTCAGACTGTTGGCCTTGTCAGTATAGAATATAGCACCTCCAGTACCAGGCAAATCGACTCATCATTGTAATGGAGAAAAATCGTTGCGCGATACCCACATATTATATTGGTTTAGAAAACAAAAAAAAATGAAGCTCATCTCTCTCTCTCTCTCTTTCTTTCTCTCTCTCTCTCCCTGAATCGAACATCCGGTTTCGTATAGTGCAGTCGAGAAAACGATCAAGAAAAATCTGTAATATTGTCAGAGAATGGTGACAATGAGACCCCAATTTCGTGGTGCAAAGTTTCTCTGCTCGTATATGGCACGTCCGAAATCACTTGACCCGGCTTTCGCGTGAGGGGCAAAGAGAGATGAGTGTCCTTTTCTTTGGGAATTCGGGAATTCACGGGAAACTCGAGTGTGATGCGAAAAGACGCGAGTGTACGCGACAATGGCTTTAAAGGTGATGTGTCAAAATGTTAGCGAAGCTTTTGTGCAAAGCCGAGTTTCGAACAAAAAACGCCCGGACAATTCGATCCAAAAGTCTTATTTGAGCGTGTTTCATATATAGTATATATATAAATGCCGGAAACAACGGCATGAGATAAGAAAAGCCGAAGAAATCGGACACGGCCATGGGCTGCAATTGAAATACTCGTCTTCCCTTCCCTTCGATCCTTGCAATTTCTACTCGTAACTTCAATATAAAACATTGCTCGGATAATCCTGATGAACAAAGAAGGAGTCGTATAGGCTGAGAAAGGGTTCAAGGATTGAAAAAAAAGGAATGAAACCGCAGTAATTACTTCTCTCCTTTTCTCTTTATCCTTTTCATACAAAGTTTTCCAGCACTCAAAAAGATTAGCGATCGTTAGCCAAAAACCGAAAAGCCTCTTTATTACTTATACTCCCGTCAGACCTGCTAAGTTTTGATGAGCTTCGGACTGCATCAGGATTCTAATGGCGGAGATGCTCGTAAAACGAGTGCGCAACTTGCATGCGGAGTGAATTACCATCCATCGTTTGTCCCCTATACATCAGAATTACGTAAAGAGGCAAGAACGGTATCCGGACTAGAAGCAGGATATTGAAGGGGTTCAGTGAGTATTGATTGCGAGATACTTTTGAAATTACGATGATTAAAAATGGCCCCTAAGATTCTTTTGATTTCTCAGTCGGTCATAACTGACCTATGATTCATAACCAGTCCACCTTTAGGTCGGTTTAATTTTTAATGGTTGATATGTTTAACACCGTATTGTTGATATTATATCGTCACTGTGATTTCATCGTGAATTCTACAGGTTCAAATTTCGACGTTATTTCCGCTCGTCAAAATAAAACTCAATTAACTGGCTGGTGATGTAGATGGATTCGTGAATATTCTTGGAAACCCGTTACGTAGCATGGAAGATAATTTAATAAAGTAATTGATGATTGGACGGATTGAAGGGTGACGGAGAAAAATTAGCCAGACCATAGGATTTCGTTGCTCGAGGTTACCGACCTCAGCGAAAGTTCATCCATTCTCACCTCCGCTCTGTCCTCTCACACCATCTGGAAATCCTTTTTCGAGTAATCCACTCGGATTCCTTAATTTTATCGAGTTTCGCACGACCACTTGGCGTAAATGGACGATCCAGGCGGGAGAGAAATTCTATGTATAAAGGTGGCACTATCCATTATTGGTATACATGGCGGTAGAGACGCCTACAGCATCTTGAAAGTCGATTGCAATACTCCTGACGAAGAAAAGACGTCCGCAATATATATTATAGCAAAGCAATTTTACTGAATAATAAGCCGAAGATTCGATGAAACTTCGTTTATGTCAATGGAAATGTTTCGCAGTTATATTGGAGATAATAAATTGAATATATATAATGTACAACGTTTCATCGAAACAAGAGGACAAAATTACTAGATATGGTGCAATGAATACGGAAATACTGAGATAATGGTTTGGGAATCAAGTGACAGCAATACTCCTCGGTCAAAAAATCTATTCTCTTCATACGGAAAAAAAATATCATGATTCATTGGCAATTACTATTATTCAAAGATCATTGATGAGAATCCAATAAGTTCTGAAAGGAACTGTTGGATTGTCATCAGAGAACAGAGTGAGTAGACTCTCGAAGAATCTCTGCGGTATTACGAAATGTGATCATTGTAAGCAAACAAACTGTCAGAAGGAAACGACCACTCCAGCTAATCCGTGACAAAGCATTCTCTCGTGCATCTTTTCGCGGTTTTATGCGACTCGAAATGTACCATTGGATAAATTAACATGCCTCAAGTGTGGCATAGGGGAAGAAGATTAATGGCCGGCTTTTGGGATTCCCTTCTCGCATCTCTTGGGATATCTGGGGCACGCGCGAGCTCAGGACTTTTACTGTGCGGCGAGTATTCGAGGTTGCCGCGTGCAGCTCAAAACAAGCACAGGCTTTCCGAGTCTGTCGTCAACGATATAAACCCTATCTGCGCCCTCTGGTGTCGCATTCGCATAGCATTCAAGCTTCCCGAATCAAAAGCCTCAGCTTGCCTCGCGGCTGGTTACACAATACACTCCACCGATCCTATTGTGTGTTTCAAGCCTCTTTCATCCATGTACCTTTGTATACGATGTACGTTGTACATGTATATTTATTACGGCGGACATCCGCAACGCTGAAGGGTCTTCGTTCGAATGAGGATACATATAACTTTGACGACCCGGACAGTAACGAAAGCTTCGTAAGGGACCTACACTCGGCGCGGCCTATATAAACAGGTATATGTATACACAGAGTGTACTGCATGTGAATGACTGCAGGACTGTTTAAAATGGTCGACCGAAGGATTTCGGGGCTAGATAGACCTTCGGGCTTTTCTTCGAGCGTGCGAAATGCCAGAAACGACGATCGTAAAACAACGGATGGCCCGTTGTTCTTCCATGCTAAATCCTCCTTACCTCGTCCTCTCTCTGCCGCACATGGTTCATCGGATCCTATCTACCGTCGGGTCGTTTCGTTTCCTCTCATCGCGTGCCGGGTGAGCCGGAAGATCGATCGATTATGTGCCATAATGAGACGCGATCATCCTCCGTAGAATTGATTCGAGCATCGTATAGCGCTAACCCGATATTTAAGATACTTGTTCATATCGGACACTTTACGATTTGTGGTATATATTTAATGAACGCGCGTCGACTGCGTTGGTGAGGATTGAATGAGATTAGGCAGTGAAAAAGGTTTGGTGTTTTTGTGACAACTTGAGCAAAAAGCGTTAATAATTTTTTTTTTGTTTCGTCTTCCGTCTTTTTGAGGCTTCATATTGTCCTAACTTCTGGCTCAGGCACATTTTCAAACTTTTATCTTATGCATCGACCACACTAGCAGACTTGAGTTTTATAAATATGTAGCAGAATTTCCTAGCAGAGTCTGTGCTGCATTTCATGGAGAGCGTCAGAACCACGAATTTCAATGTTTTGCATAAATGGCCCGGTTGGTGTGTTCACCGTGATACGTGTACAGCTTGAGGAAATTTCGAGAATTCCATTAAATTTGATACCTCGCATCCTTTTCTAGTCCTTTGCCCTGGTTTGATGAACGATGAGAGAAGCCCCCCCCCCCTGCCCCCCAGCAGAAACGACGCTAGGACTCTCATTCCAGGCCTGGATGCCTCCGCGTTCTGCAAAATGGATGTACAGAGGGAGCGAGCGAGGTGGTTGGGAATGGTCGTTGCAAAAGGGGGTTGGGATAGTTTTGGTGAAAGAGGGAGGAAAAAAAATCACGGTGCCCCGGATTCCAGACTGGTGCTGTCGTGGCAGACCTTAATTGGAATCGTGCCAGGCCATCCACCTCTGGCGTACAACGACCGAGCACATAGGTTAGGTACGTATACTTGCGAGTAGAATAGAATATATACACACGAGAGTTACATAACTCGACTTTAGGTAGCGAAAGAATGGTGTATAGATGTGCACTAAGCTAGTGTAAGCATATATAGATTACATGCGGGGTTCATGAGCTTCAAATTCCCGGAAATACGCGTTACCCATAGCCCATCGTATATGTCTATGTGTGTGTATTTCGTGTTCTATGCTCTCTGGCAAGGGAGACGGGGCGGAATAAATAGGTGGAGAAGGCGAACGATCGGCTGCGGTGATTTATAGTGGCGGTAGGCCAGTCACGTCTCTCACGAAAGGAGTCACGAGGGCAAACCAGTTCGGCATTTCTGCCCTATAGTCCCAGTTTCATTGGTAGATAACATTAAGGTAGTGCTGTGAAAGTGATTTGAACTAAGCCATCGGTGACTTTACCAATGTAATTTGACTATCCAACTTTATGTTGATGTAATTCCAAAGTTCTCTATCGATCAGGGATATTGACAAACGTCGTTTTTATACCATAGGCGCTTAAGGTAGTCCTAGCGCGACCGGCGGGGGGGGGGGGGGGGATCAGCGGAAACGTAGACGCGGCGAAGAGCGCGGTGAACGGGTCATGCATGAAACAAGAGAGAGTCGGTACCCGTGGCTACCGAAAACTCGTCCGGGGCTACCGAAAACTCGTAAAATCTTTTTCAAACATCTGTTGAGCTTATGTTTTTTTTTGTGAAAATCTGAATCCTCAATATTTTTAAAACAAAATGAGCGTTTGGTTGTGTGATTCTTGACTATATTAGTGTATGAATTTCGAGATAATCTCCGCGCGGTCATGATTTTTCCTATAGTCACTATGCTAAAATCGTGATTTTAACTCAATTTTTTTGCTAAAAAGGTCATTAAGGTACACTCAAACTTTGCAGGTGCATTGGAGAGTGCTTTAAGACTAACGTATCAAAATTTCATGCGATTGTGCACTATGTGCAAAAACGCTAGGACTACCTTAAGAAATAAATCATTCAACCCAGCTGAATACAATCTGAATATTAATGTTAGGCATAGATTCGGCTAGAGATAGAGATGTATCAGCGTACTAGATCTTCGCCGGATATTCAGTTTTTTCGTTATCACTGAAGAACAGATTTCCCGGATTTTCAACAGAGTAATTAGACGTTGACGCAGACGCCTCTTATCAGGGAGAGAGGATATTCATGGCTTCTTCATATTTGTACCTTTGGCTTTATGCCATGCGTTTCTTCAAAATATATTTTACTTCGACGCGCACGTGTGTTTAGATTCATACGCCCCAGGGTATGTGAATAGACAGCATTTCGACACAGGCTGTGTTCAATTCCCAAACGTTTCGATTCCTCGTTTCCGACAAAACTACCCAAACGCGGATGAAAAAGTCAAACTTTTGTGTTCTTTACTTCTCTCGCTCCCTCTTTCCCTTTTTCTCTTCGGTTTTTATTTTCGACCTTCCGTTCAGTCGTTTCTGGTACACAACCGCCGGCACAACGATTGTACCAGCAGGCTATGAAGAAACTAGCGTATAAAAGTTTGACGGAATATAAAGTCAAGTTTATACGAAGCTAAACCCCTCAGGGTTTTGTTAATCAGGCTCGTCTTTATTTTTTTTTCCTTTTACTCCCTTTTTTTTCGACAAGTACCGCTTCACCATTGCCCGTAATTACCAGATCCCAAAGTTTAGAAAATCCTACGAAATTGGAAAACTCAACCGGCCCTTTGACTCGCATGGGAGCGAGTGGAGTTTGAAAAAATCTAGAACTTCATCGACATGTTTCACTGATAAAAAAAATGGCACAGTTAAAAAAAAAAAAATTTCGCCAACATTTATTCATTTCAGCAAAACAATATATCTTTGGAGTTGTTCAAATTTAGTAATTTCTTCGAATTCACATGTAACCGCAGTTTCACACAAACCCAGACTTTTTGCGCATACAACCGCGGCAGGGTGGACGAGTTTGCTTATTGTTTTTGCAAACAGTAGGAGATGAACTTTTTGCGGTTTCATGTAAAGCGCATGGTGCGCTCAGAGAGTTGGATTATCGCGTCCTTTTCAGGTGTAAAGCGTTGGGGTTATTGATTTCTCGGTTGGGTCACGTTACCACCCCTGGCCGACTCCTCGCCGGCTCTTGCTTGCTTGCTTCTCCCTGCTTTTGCACGCCTGCAAGCCTGCCCCTGCTATATACTGCCACAATACCGCTATGGTTCTGCACCCATGGAAATTAATTTTTTCCTTTCTATTCGCCCACGTGCTGCTCAGCTCACCGAGCGATTGTGCGCAAATTTTGAAAAATATCCTAGCGAGACAAACAAAAACGAATCTCGAGATTATCAAATTCTCATATTCATTTAACAAGAATATTCCATATGCTTCGATATTTCACCCACAGTCGAGCGATATATGGTGAACGATATACTGTTTCCCGAAAATAAAAGCGTTGGAATAAAAATATATAGTAAATGTTCGTGCCTGAACAGAAATTAAATGTTAATTGAACATAAACTGAGCCATTAAAACGAGGATTTATGGTATTAATTTTCGGATCTCCTCTTATTACTCTTACCACAGATATATCGCGCGCTGTTTCGTGATATATTAACCCCTGGAGCTTGTTGCATGCTAGAGGTGAAAAATAGAGAAAGCTGTTGAAGGATTTACCGCCGTACATCGTCAGTTCGCAAACTTCGATAGACCCCGGAACTCCGGAGATTTTAATCTCGAAAGTTATCCTATGAACATAAGGTTACAAAAAATCGAACAAGTTAACATTGAGTTGAGGAAGGATTGCGAACAATTTGAATTTTATAGCCCAGTCGTTGCATTAAATATTATATAGGCGACCAAGTTTCTGAAACGTTTCATGAGACTGGCAGGAGGAATGGAAAAGTTTATCGTTATCCCTCTTTGCTAATTGAAAAATGAAAATTTTAGATACGATCAACCAATGCCGTGAAATTTTTTCTTAAAGGTTTTGATTAACACCTTCAAAGACTTTAATAATCCTGCTTGACGATCTTTTCAATTTCCATTTTAATCACGATATCTCGAAAACCAAACGGTAAACCAATCTCAAAATTTTTTGTTTTAACATTATTAGCATTATCTCGACTTTTCGACTTGAAAAGGGTCGGGCTCATTTAAATTGCCCAGTCATTTGGATAGTAAATTTAATAATGTGTGAGGTAGTTTTCAAAAAATTCTCCCACAAATGATTCTATGGAGGGTAACTGCCTTAAGGGGGTGAAATTTCGTATACTGCGAGTATTTATATATAAAAAAAAACAGCTAACGGGGGTATATAAGTTGAGGTATGACCATTGAATATTTTCCTTGACATTTACAAGAGGGCCAGAAAATCCTTTCTCATCCGTAAGACAGATAAACTTTCAAAATATTCAAGAACGTGTATATATATAATGATGAAAATGTAGAAGTTGGTTCGAGTATACTCTCCCGATATTTTGCCGTCTTCGGGGAGAAAGGAAATCTCCAGAGGATTTACTTGTGAAATTCTTTCGAGTGTTATTGCCACAAGATTGGCTTTCAAAACAGTTATTTCCCATTCTTTGTTTTGTCAAAGACGAAACTTTGTTTTCATGAAAAAAAAAATAAGGCAGCAATCAGGTCGAAACTTCTTGCACGAGTATTATTCTAGGGTCTAAAGTTGATGTTACAGAATTTTCACGAGGAGCCTAAAAATGCAAAACCCTCTTGCAGATATTGAGCAAAATATTCGCGAGCCAGATGAAATAATGAGAAAGCGATGTGGAATTTTCCAATTTGCATGATTTTTTTTTATTTACCAGACTATCACAATAACAGGAACATATATTTTATTATTATCTGCCTTCAATTTGTTCTCGCCGATGTTGTACTTCCCCCCCCCCCCCCCCCTCAACGTGTGCAACAAAGAAAACAAAAAAAAAAAAGAACTTTCATTACATCAGACAAGCACAATTACGTATATTATCCCTCGCTAATGATAATTAAGCACCGAGCAAACGCTTGACCAAGTATCCGGGGAAAGCGTATATCGCGCATCCAGCCAACATTACGAGAAAAAACATGGAACAGCAGCATAATATTCGCCATCTGTAATAACGGCATACGACGAAGCAACAGGCCTTCCACGGATTACGAAACCAAGAGAACGATGTGTCGGGACGTCTAGAAAGACGGAAAATAAGATTAGAGTCGTAATTCAATTTCTGTGTTATTATTTTAGTTAAAAAAAAAAAAAAACGAAAAAAATGATGCCTCGGCACTACTCAGTCACTTCGAGAGCGAGAATTATACCAAAATCAAAATGGTGGACTAAAATTTGCGCCAAGTTCTCCCATATAGTGACACATGAAACGTACAAACGGTGGATATATCCGTACGGAATATAAAATGCGAAGGCGCGTGCTGATCGATTGTCTCTTATCGAGATTGCTCGTACAATATAGGAATGACATTGCGACTCACATGGGTGGTATAATTCTGGACGATATTATAACGAGTCATGTTTCCTTGATGTGCCAACAATAAAATTGTGGATATGACATCAAAATGAGAACGAAAAAAAAAAAAAAAAGAAAAGATGACCATTCTTAAATAATTGAAGCTTGAACTTTACTCCGACCGCGCGACAGAATTAAATGAAAGCCGAAACAGACTTTGCTTTGGGGAAGATTTATTTATTTATCTTTTGGTGAGCGAAATAGCTTCGTGCAATCAGCTTGTAAAATTTAGGAGTGACAAAGAAAGAAAGAAAGAGAGAGAGAGAGAGAGAAGAAATACTGGGAGCAAACGAAAAACACGATTCACACACGAGAAAAAAGGGCAAAGTCAAATAATAACAAGATCCCTGAGGCTGAGCAAGCGCATAGTTGCCAAGAGCCCTCTCAACATATCCGAGAGCCTATTGCCGTTGCTCGTATCACGTTTATTGCAAATTTCGAAAAAAAAAAGAAAAAAAAAAATACGAAAGGAATATCCCACAAGAATTGAGACGATGGAATATTCGAGGATATTTCATGAGTCTGTAGCGAGAAAAAAAAACGATTTTCCATCGAGTGAACAAAAGGGATTTGCTTCGTTGAAGTGAATTTTATTCGAATAAAAAATCATTTCTTTGAACGAATTGATCGTGCAATGTTTCTCGGATTGATGACCGTGTAATAAGCACATTTTTTATTCAAATATACCCGGTGATATAATATATTTCGCTCTTGACTACGAGGTTAATGGTATTTATGGATCAGGAAAAGCTCACGATATAACAAAGTCGTAAAAAGATTTTTTCGCTTCATTGTAAAGTCACGATAATACTAGAAATTCGGCATCTGGAAATATTCTTGACATCATGAACAACACGAAAATCCTCTTTATATTCTCTGTTTTTTTTTTTTCCCCCACCATTATCCAAACCCGTTCACCTCTGTCATGAAGTTATGACGAATTTTATGTACGCCTAGACGGGCATCATCTCGCGGGATGAAATAAAGTAATCCCGCGGGCAACGATGAAAAAAAAGGCACAGCTGAATGACGGAACTGGAAATGAAAGAAAAAAGGATATATATATGCTCGGTCGTTTCTTTATAGCCTTAAAATCGCGAAGTGTCTCAGCGTGACACGTGACGCTTTCCGGAGAAGAAAATCAACCGGATGTTGAGAAAAAGCTCGTGCCAGGTGTAACGCCGGTTACGAGAACGTATATAAAAGTCGTGCTTTTGAAAGGTAACAGTCACGAGCTCGTGCCTCGTCCCTTGAAACATTTTAACCTTTTCTCACTCCCCCGTATTTCTCTCTTTCATTCTCCTCTCTCGCTTTTTGTCATCAGTTCAATTTTCCAGAACCAGAACAACGTTCGTGTTCACCCTTACATGCGGTATTCCACATGTAAGGGAATTGCCACATCTAATTGGACATACATCTAATTGGAAAAAAAAAACACAAATCTTTCGCAGCCTTTTGTTTCAACTCATGGAGATTTGAGATGTACGTGTAGAGATGATTGAAACAAAAAATTACGTACGTAAAATTGACTCTAATACCTTAAAAATTTTCTTTCGTTTACCCAGCCAAATATAAAGTTGAAGATGATTGGTTCGACCGGTAATTTTTTTTTTCACGATAATTTTAATAATTTTCGAAATAACAACAAATCGAATTTATCTGCAATTGAATTTTTGAAAAATCACGACTCCGAGTCGCGAGGCAGGAAAAATTTTGAAAAAAATGAGCTGACACAGTTGGGTGATTGGTGTGGTAAAGAAAGTTATAGATCGACAAAAGTGTAAAGCGAATTTGGGACAAATTTCCGCATATTTCATCGTACTGTCACCCCACTGTGCAGACGGGAAACCATGAAATGTAACCGTAAATTAAAACTGACAGCCATCGCGTATATAGCTGTGTAACGATCCTAAAGAAAGCAAAATTTCAAGCTCAACCATCAGTTTTGGTGGGTCAGCCATGAATCGTGTGTATATATAGTTGATGTGAGTGTACGACTTTTCACAGTCCGGAATTTACAAGGGCAATGGCGAAATGAGACACGCATTGCCGGAATGGGGAAGAAAGAAAACGACGGGGTAGGTCTCACGCAAGTTTCCATTATCGCATTCGACTCTTCGCTATCACTATTCACTATAGCGAAGCACCGCTGGCGCGCGACGTTTGCGCCATCTCCTGTATGTTCAGCGCAGTAAATCGACGCAATATTTGAAAGGCAGCAATACAAAATGCATGTTGGGAATACATACGATTCACGTTTTATTATTATTTTTATGTCGTTATTTATTTGCAAATCTGGGCAATGAGTGTTATTATAATAAGTAGTGGTTTTCAAGCGGTCAATACCGATATTTTTCGGCGTAAGAGTTTGAATAAAGGCAAAAAATTGCTACGATCGTTTCACGTGAGTGACGTGAACGAGATTTTCAAGGATAAGTCTCGACGACTAAGAGGATCAGTTATGCGAGAAGCACCGGATGCATGTAGCACAAAAAAAAAAGGAGAAAACGTGTATTATCCTATATAGTTATCAGGTAGTCATACAATAATATTATAGCACGGAATCGACATACGCATGAAAAATCCAAAAATGTTATTGTAACAGGGAAAGTGAGCAGCGTTATATGGTGGACCATGTGTCAAACAGTCTTTACATCGGCCTTGTCAACATTTTTTCCTTATCGCATTCATTTTTTTTAGCTGAATCCCGATCGATCGATCTACGATATAAATTGTACTTGCAAGGCCGGGCGAGGTTACTGCAAGCATGCAGCTGCGATTTGTCTTTATGCTAATGAAGAAAATACAATAATAACGTCGCGAATGCATATTCTACGAAAAAATTATCCGTTTTCTGACATATTTAGACGCAAATGCACGAACAGCTGGTACTAACTTGCGTCGATTTGTTGCGCGTAATAATCACCTGGCGGCGTGTCAAGCGATGCTTTGCTAGTGTATATGTAACGGATAGCGTGGTGAATTAAAATTGTGGTATAGATTATGTTATCGCGGTCAAACCGTTGTCTGTCTCGGCCTGCTTGATACTTCGTACGACTGGATCAAGTGTTGAACCTACTCAATACCATTTATACGAATTTAATTTGAGAAATATCGAAAGCTTTCCACCCAATACCGCGTAATTTTGTCAACATTCATTTTCACGGAGACCAATATTCCAATCAAAGATAATTAAAGCTGTTCTAATTTATCTTTAATATCATAATTATCATTAATTGTGTGTTGCTGCTCAATGGGAGTAATAATTGTGATTGAAACGTACAAAGTGTTCGTACAAAGTATAAAGTTGAATTATTTCTTATGGCCTTTAGAGCAATATTGATTACCAATGAATATTAGCATCCAAAGCGACCGACCACCGTAACTCTTCGTGCATAGCAATAACATAGGCATTAATGTTTTGAAGAGTACATGGTCGTATATGTTCATTTTTATTTTTTTTTAAACCGAATTACGAGCAATTCACTCACTTTGGCGGTGCAAGCGGCTCAGGCGGACCTCGTCCCTTGCCGACCGGATGCTCATTCGCCTCTACAGCTGGCACAACAATCATTTCCATTTCCACTTTGCCCTGAAAACAACGTCAACATATGTATGTGCACTGAGAAAAAAAAATCATTGAAACAACTAAATCTCTTTAGTTGATACATAAGTCGATTGATTTAACTAAAATTTGCTAACACTAGATGAGGATCAGTTTGTTCATGGCAATCATCGATATTTTTGTAATTTGAATCAACTAAATCAGTCAAATCAAATTTTTTGTTCAAACGACTAGAAATATTTGTTTGTTTCTACTTGATTCAAATATATTTCCATTATATATTTGGTTGAATACTAGGTACCAAAGTATCTAAACAATTTTGTTGACAATAACAAATATTCATTGTATCGAATGCGACTGATATATTTAAAAAAACTAAATTTGTGTTGAAATCAATGTATATACTTCAGTCAAAATTATTTTTCAAAGTAACAAATAATTTGGATAGTTGGATTTTTTTTTATGTGGCTTAACTAAACTTCATCGATCGTGTACTAGTTCAATTGGTGATGCCAATGCCTAAGAAAATCATTTAACAATTTGATTTAGTCCGTACAAATATTATGAATTTGTTATCCATAAGGCAAAAATCGGTTGCTTTTCACACTACATTTAGTTGGAGCTTTTATAGTGACAAACTTGCATGGTTTCTTTGTTTAAACTAAATGATTTGTTTATTGAACATAATGTATTTATTCTAATAGACTTTATGAATAGTTACTTTACAGAACACAATCTGAGTAACTAATTTTCGTAAGTTGACAAAATAATTTGTCTCATTTTGAACATATTTTTTAAAATCATTATAAACATCTTTTTGCGTACTTTTATCTATGAGAAATCAGAATTTCTCAACGGAAGCCTTTTTTTTAAACAAAACTGCTTTAAGTAGTTGGTCCGTCGCTTAATTTAATTCGTTATAATTAACGAATCAAATTGTTGAACTATTTTGTTAAACCAAAAGCACAAATTTATTACCAAAACCGAAATTTAGTTGAATTGGTTTTGAAAGTGTTGTCTGAAACAGATTTTGGCCGACCAAATATATTTAGTTGTTTGAAATAAGTTTTTTGTCAGTGTACATAAATCGTTGAACACAACTTTTCTTATGACAAATTCAAACGCATAACTCAAAATCGCCTCTTTGTCCTGATTTGTTGAAAAGACGTATATTTATTTCAACTAAACGTACTGCCAGTTTAATCATTCGAATTTTGTTGAATTTTAATCGACACGCAAGGGCAAAGACGTGAAAGTGATATCGCCTCTTTGTCTTGATTTATTGAAAAGACGTATTTATTTCAACTAAACGTAGTACCAGTTTAATCGTTCGAATTTTGTTGAATTTTGATCGGCACGCAAGCGCAAGCGATCATGGGATATTCGTTTGAATTAACTGTTGCCAGTTTGAATTGTAAATGATATTTGTTTTATTTTGTAGTTGTGACCCACCATGCAGCTTATATATGAAATTTAATGTAATGAAATTCACTAGAAGTCAATAGCGCAATAAGTAGCGTCCCGGGTTAGTAAGGCAGGCATTAGGTAGGAAACTTGTAGGTAGGCAGTTCAAATCCCAGCCCAGGCAGAAAATATGTAACGTGCGTAAAATATCGACGTGGCGCTTTTTTTTTTTTTAAATTAAAATCCTGTTACACTATTTATGTCATAATGAATATATTATGATTTTATTGATTATAAATACCATTAGTTAATTAGATTAGATTCAAATGAATTTTTTTCAGTGTAGTTGAAACAACAAATTTTTCCCGTCGAACAAATATATTTTAGTTGATTATACTATAATGTGTGTTGCAACCACAAAACTCTTGAGCGTGGTGGTGACCTCAATTGTCTTTTGAATTGTATGAATAGTTCGATAAGCCGTACGTACAATTTGGTTGACATAAATTTTTTTTGTATGTTAATAGCGACGTACTCGATATAACTGAATTTTTATTCATTGTTATATACTGGTTCTTGTTTATTTTCTCAATTTTTTGTTCGAATAGTATATTATTTTGTGAATTTGATTTTAGGTGTTCTGCGATCACAAATTACATGTACATTGAAGATATAATTATTTTTATACTAACAAAATATTACGTTGAAAGTCTTCCAATATTTTAATGCAACACTCAATTTTGTTGATTTAAATCACGATTTATTTAATTCATTATCGAAATATTTTGTTAAATTCTACAAATATTTTGTCGTGCGTATGGGACTAAATAATTTAGTTGCATCAAACGTATTTCAAGCTTTTCAACCAAATTTTTTTTCAGTGTGTGTGTGTGTACGCGCGCGCGTGTATATAGATCGGTGTTTGCAAATAGGAATCTTGGAGAGATGGCGGATAGGTTTTCGAGGAGATACGAGTGTTGTAGCAAAAGCTTTCCAGCTATACGTTCAATATCCCCCGTGGCATCGTGAATTTTTTACACCCCTAGCATGCCCCGTACTCCAAAACTCGCACGAAACAGAGAATACCGCAGAGTCGAGGCTCTCCGGTGAACAATCTTACTTACGACCTGCGTCCCTTCGAGAGAATCAAGGTTATCAAAAACGGAAGAAAAAAAAAAGTTTTATCGCCTCTCGTAAGATAGTCCGGAATGATGATTTCCTGATTCCAAACTTGCCATAAAAGATGCAATCGCGAGGGACGGAGTAAAAAATATGGCATGTTTACTCCGATTACTCTTGTACAAAAAAGTTTTTGGAGTAACGGTAACTTTTTTTTTGCAATGAAATTGATGAACATTCTTAAAAATCCGAGATAGATCTGTTTCATGAGTATAGTAAAAGATTCCCGAATTAAAAGTTTCGTTGGAACTTTTTTCTCAGATTAATCGATGGAAAAACGAGAAAAAAAAACACTCTACTCCGTCGTAAATTTCGTACAGCTATGCTGGAACAACCCCTTTAAATTTTAGCGTGCTCTCCGATTTCTTCAGGGGGTTCTGATTTCTCTGGGGGCTTTGCGTGGCACAGTTAAAATCGAATCACAGTTGAAATCGAAGCACAGTTAAAATCAAAGAACGTATTATTTTAATTCGTGATAAATCGCGCGAGTATTTAGGCAGGATTAGTTGCCATTATTTTTGTGACTGACCCTTGGCTCGACCACGGTGAAGCTATGTATACATATATATATAATGGTACGTTGAATCCTGTCCCGGAAAAAAAGATTTAGCTTGATGAACACTCGAAATGGCTTCGAGAACGGGAACGAGATTCCGCTCACTGGGGCGCGTTAACGATCGATCTTTGGTGCCTGGCGGAGAATTCCAAGCATCAAGAAAAAAGTACGATTGGCCATGATGGCAAAGATGAGATCAGAACTTATAGCTATTTCGTTACCTATGCAGACAAACGCTAATACAAATAAACTCTGACAGTCCATGAATCAAACGGTGGGACAATCATCAATCCATATGAAATTCCTATCACCTTTTTGACCACGTAACTCGGGTCACGTCTGTACTGTTGTTGATGTCAATATTTATCTTGTTCGTCCCGAGGGATCGACGAGTCAACCTTAGTGCCATCTGGGATAATTACTAGATATTTGTGACCTTAGATTGTAATTCGTCATAAGGGAAGTAAAAACGTCCATAAAAACTGTCGTATGCGAGGAAACAGAGGACTTCTGACCGAGAGACAGCTCTCCCCTCCCGCCCCTCTCTCTCTCTCTCTCTCTCTCTCTCTCGTCTTTCGTGATCAATGTTTTTCAAAGCATAGTTCTAGTTTCGAAGCTTTAGCCATTATCAGTGACTATGTAGAACAACCGATCGTTCATCGCGTGGTGGTCATCAGGCGCGTTAAAAGTGCCAGAGGGGCTGATCGATAGTGGCACGATAGACGGAGCGTGGAGCTTATCGTGTTCGTAAACTAGGATCCATGTGAGTTTGTAGGGGATCTAATCACTCCGGGACGAGGAATCATGAGCGCACGAACGTTACGAACCTGACAGTGTTCGGTAGTTCAAGAAAGTGCCAATAACTGACTTGGCTTATCCGTTTGTCACTACAGGGACCCGCTATTTCCAATCGTACTGAGGATATTATTTTGCACTCGATACGATCAATATGCCACTCTATAGATATCACGCTTTTTATAATGTTTTCTTTCCCCTCGTGTTTGAAAGCTTATGCTAGAAAGCAATTATCAACCAAGTTTTGCAGCAAAAAAAAAACATATCGTGCTTAACTGCTACTTTCTTCAGCATAGTGGAGCTACTTTCTTCACCTTCCCATTGAATTTTCCCATTTTACTGCATCTAAATAGTATTCTCGGAAATAGGTCTTTACGTCGTGTAATAATCGAGTAATGAGACAGCAGTACGTCGTATGTCATTCACTGGCAAAATTTTGCATGCCTCGTGCCATGCCAATATTCTTAAGCTCGTTTGACTCTGTATCGTTGAATATATAACGTCTTTTGCTTGACTATAGAGCTAGCACGGTTCATTGCATTCGTCGTAAGTTCGGTGCAAGGACCGTAGCTTGGCTACGGATTGCTTGCACGCCAAGTCCCGTAATCCTCCCACGTTTTTCGGCTAATCTTGTTCGATTTTCACGAATATTATACATAGTAATGTCCCAGTGGGTTTACCGAAGCGGCAGCGTTGATTCCGCTGCGAATCTCCGTCTCGTGGTATATACGACGATGAGGTGAGAGGATCCCGACTAGGTAATATGCATGGGCAAGTCAAAGCGTGAGGCAAAGACCCCGAGAGGGAACCCCGCCGTCGTCCCGCTCCCAGTTCACATATGAGCTCAACGTAATCAACGTTACCGTGAGATTACATTAGGTAACGAGGAAAAGCTCCCTAACCCGATACAACGAGTCGAGCTTGTTCCTAACGGAATTAGCTACACGAACCGGTAGAGCACGACATAGCGTGCTATACTATAGCCAATCTAATGTAATAGGAAGAGACTCCATGGACTACGAATGGAGTAGCTGATAAACAGGCATAATCTCCAATGGCAATATGCATGGTGATTATGTTGTGAGGTCAAGAAAAAGATCGGTAGCTCACTCCGCAATGGAGTCTCTGGCAAAAAATTATGGCATAAAATTGTCACCACTATAATATTCTAAACGGTAAACAGAATTTTTGGTACATCACGGACACAAACAAATTACGTATACAGCGAGCCTGAACAATGGAATTCCATGTCATTTTCTACCTTTTGGATTCTACATTCGTTTCACTTTGCCTCTAGCCACTTTATTATAAAATCTCATGCCTCATGCGCAACTGGAATTTTCACTTAAGGGAGCTTTCCAGTGTGAAATTTTCAAAAAATCAATTTTTTTTTTTTTTGCTTTATCGAATAGTATACACTCTTCCGAATATTCCCTGAAATTTTCATGCCGAAATTCAGATTATTTCGGTTACTGTACAGCATTTCTTGGAAGAAGGGAACGGAGCGCTACAGCTGCCGCGTCGGCCGTCACTTCCTCACTTGAAACTTTGAACGCGTTTTTCTCGAAACAGCATTTTTTAAAACGGTGTCCAACCTGGAGGGCAGAGTTTTAAAGCTATCGAGTTGAATTTTTTACACAATATTCTTAACGTCATTGTTTATCGTGCTATGGAAGCTTTTTTTTTTTTTTTGACATCTTCCTATTTTTTTGTAAAAAAAACTGCCAAAAAAAATGCTAAAATCGATACTTTTTGTTCAAACCGGCGCCATTTTTGAAAAAAAAAAAAAAAAAAAAAAAAAAAAGCCTCCATAGCACGAAAGCCAATTATATACCGATCAATAATCTTTTTGTGTTTTTTGTTTCAAATCAAAATTGTAACCCCCAACGTGGACACCACATCCAAGTGCATTTTCTGCAACAATTGTTTCATCATTTTTATAGATATTAATTAATAAATAAATCGATCTTTAAAAAATTGTTTTGTATTCTTCAATACCCAATTAATATATAAAAAAAAACCAGACCGATTAGATTATTTTTTCTTTAAAAAAAAAAATCGCGAAAAACAGCGATTTTTCGGGCTGTCACACTGGAAAGCTCCCTTAATCACATGCGGGGGGGGGGGGGGGGGCTTATTTGGAGCAACTGATTCAACAGACTACTCGTTCGTTATATGTGGACGCATAATTTCGCCCCTGTATCTGCCCCATCTCTGGCCCATCAGAGTATTCTAGGGTTGTAAGCTATAGCGACAAAGACCGATTCGTAGCTATACTTGCAGAGCTCCAGGGACAAATGTTGGTTAACGTCGAAATTGAAGCTCCGATTGTCTCGTATTTGCCTCAGTCGAAATCGACACGACTACAGCCGACTCCCATTATTTGCATGCATTGCTCGATACGCCTGTACCAATAAGCTCCAGTCTTGGCTTTGCGTTAGTTCATTATGCATCTTATAGCCCCGATATTCGCTGTGTGCAGAAAGCCAAGTGGCGCCGCGGCCGGCTGTACTCCGCAAATTTTGCTGGAATAGCTCTCATTTATATACATAGATGAAACCTTGTTGGATTAATTTTAATAAACGAACGTTTATATTCGTGCTGCATAGAGTTTTTTTAAGGTGTGTTTGACTATAACTGAGTTGAAAAAAAAAATAAATGGACGTATTACGATGTAATGAAAATAGGTTTACGGCTACTTTTCCTTCTCAATTTGAGGCTAAGCATGAACCTTGTCGGTCTTGTCGTACGAACCAACAAGGCTCGTATCGAGAACCCGAAAGACGTAACTCGGACTTGATTGTAACGTAGATGAACGATTACCCACGAAGTGCTCACTGCATATTCGGGTAGCCATATCATGAGAGCTACTTAAAGGAAAAAAAAATCAATGTATTTGTATTATAATATCCTGACATGAATTTTTCATACCAGACAAAATATGCATGTTTAATCTCAAGAATTTTACTTTCTTTGTTTTTTGCACCCAACGAATCTAGTTTTTGCGCTGCTCAACTTTATAAATTGCTGTCGGAAACGCGTAAAACTTAATTTCCCAAGTTGTGTAGCGGAAAACATTCTTGTATGACTTCACACAACAGTTCAAATTCCCTTTCCGCGACTTCTTTATTATATTGCCCTCAATTTCACTACGCGACTTCAGCAAAACATGTGCATACTCGCCACCATGGGCGCTCTAAGTCGTTCTCATCCGCTATAGTATGGCACTGCACACAGCGAATAAATACGATAGCGATCGTATATACGTTTTGACGTATAAACGTTGGTGTATTGCTATATGTAATATCTCCGGGCTCGGTTGACCCGATGTAAAGGGTGGAGAAACACGCGCCAATTCGAGCCTCGCATTGTCACATTATGATTGCTTACTGTTTGACTTGAACAATCTGACAGCCCGCGCGTCTTGTTCGTAATTGTGACGCAAACGGCATCGTGGAAATGCGCGCGGCAACTGCATTATCGAAGTGAATTGAAACGCGAATTCCGTGTACCCGTTCGGGCAATCTGTTTGAATCGTCGCCGATTTACAGGGGAACTATAGCGAATGCAGATGGTATGTCGTGAGGCTGTATTTACACTGAATATATTGTTAATTTTAGATGCCTAACGCGTATCGGATGATTGAATTTACTGATCGACTTTGAATGCTTGAAAATTCAATGATTCCTCTCGGTGTGGAATGATATCGGCGAGTTAAACTCGAACTAACGACAGGTATTTCGAGACGAATTATAAAAACTGTTGGACCAGTCGTTAAATTTGTCGTTTCGGCCAATATAAAGCGTAGAGTATAATAATTGTTTGGTGAAACGGATCAAGTAAGAAATCCCCAGTTTCTGTAATAAACTATAATGATGCGTGAGTATCAAAGTAAAGTAAATCTTACCGCTTGAACGTATTTTCCCGTGGGCGTTGTGCAAGAGAACGGCCACCATGCCCTCGTGCGCATCACTTTAAATAGATTGACGGTCGGTGACTTGGCGTGCACGACCTTAAGCGTGCAATTTTTCGCGTTTACACTTCCCTTTGGCATTCTCGAGAGGTCCATCGTTAATGAGCCTGTAAAAGACGTCGTCAGTCACCGTATAATATCCGACGGTGCGGGTGAAGTTTAATTAAGCGTCGGTGCGCGGTTCGCGTAGCTCGGAATTGCAAATGAAAATTACACTTTACGCTTCAACAAGATTTTCGTGGGGGCACATACGCTTTCCTTCCCCGTCGTATTCGCCTCAATGTTAAATTACAAACTTGGGATCGCGTCATTACAGATACGGATGCTTTGTACTGATTGGACTTTGTATCGAGCGTTAAATTCGGAGTTATTATCGCTCCAAGAGAACACTTGAAGAATAAAAAAAAGTAAAAACAAAAAATTGGATGAGAGATTCCCTGCAATATTGCCAATCAGGATAAACAAACAGATTAGAATTCGCGATAAGCGTCAGCGTTAAATCGCTTCGCGGATTATTCTAATTTTTGGCTGGTCTTCGCGGTTTCACATAACGGCCGGATATCCATCTCATAGTTTGATAAATGACGAGATTGCGCCTGATATGCACACAAGCCAAAGAGCGATAAGTATACGCGCATAGACGAGAGTGTTCGCAGTTAAAGCGTTAGAGTGTGGCCTCGGGAATGAGGGAAACGACGCTTTGTCAGCACGTGAAATCACAGCCTACAAACAACCCTCTTAACATGGGGCGTCGAGGCCGATAAGAAATGTGTGAGACACGGAGACGGAAACGAGGGAACGCGAGGGAGATGGAAAGGAGGAAGAAGAAATGCGATGTAGAAAAAGGTTCGATGAGATAAAGTTGCTGCTGGTATGGATAAAAGGAAAGTTCGGACTTGTCAGTGAAACTTTTACCGCTGAGAGCATCTTTTCTTCGTGTCGTTTCCCGCTTTTTGAATAAAATTCTCACTCAAGTGTATTATGGTTTGTAGGAAACTGGGGCTTCTTCAACGCAATTTTAACACTTTAATTTTTATTCCTTTGTCGGAATATTCAATTTGTTCGATCGTGTTGGACTCACGATCGGAGAACGACACTTGCCTATCTAAAATAAAGAAAATCTCGATCCGTTCGGTCGATGGTTGGATCTGTCGAGGACCAGCGTGTAGCCTGCTCGAACGAATCGAGTTTTGTAATCCCCGGCGTCAAGAAGCCCCATTTTCCCTCATATTGACCGGGGGAAAAATCGTATAAATATTGTTTTTTTCCTCGTGGAAAATTATGTGAAAAAAAAAAATATATGTATATATATATATATATATTAAAGATATTGTCTGACCCAAAAAATCGTCCGGAGAAAAATGATCACTGTCCCACACTTGCAGGTTCAATTTACAAGGCATCTTTTGCTCGGTCTCGTCCTTGGCGAGAACGGAAAGTTTCTTTCGCACGATCATTAAATGCTCGCCCCTCGCATACTTTACGCGAAATAAAAAACGCCAATTGAAGTTACCCTCGCCGTTCAACGAGTTGTAGTGAACGTCCGTCTTCTGATGATCTTCGTAAATTATCCATCTGCGTCGATGGGAATTTTTTAGTCAGGATTAACATATGGTTCGAATGTATACGGAGAAAGAGAATTATCGATTACTCTCGTTTTCAATCTTCTCTAGCCGAATATATTTTGAATCGATTTTCGTCACCCTTACTTCTGCCACGATAAGAGTATAATGTTGCGAAATTTTATTACCCCTTGATGTATATATCGGAGCATTTTTCGCCAGTGAGAAATTGATTATCAACCAGAGGGACGTCCTCGACGTTCCAGATAATCACACGAAGCTCATAGTCCTCGGGAACTTGGGGTGTAATGTCGATTGGTAGTTTCGGTGGCAGCTCGTCGATGTTGAACATGTCGATCCAAAGCTCCAATTTACCCTGATAAAACAGAGTACCGATTTACGTGTTACAATTGCGATTTTATAGCACGCGCTTTTCCATTAGCATCGATTTTTGTGACTAGAGATACAGCCGAAAGCCTCGGTCCCTGTCCGCTCAGTCCCTGTCCAGCTTCAATCCCTGTCCGGTCCGTAACTTCAGTCCCTGTCCGCCGTTCCAGTGCCGTATTGAAAAAATATTTATAGAAAATTTTCATCGTTTTATGACGCATTTGTGCCCGGGAGCATAAATTCAATCGATACGGACCTACAACTCTTTCGCGATTGGACGAGCGTCTTTCTCAACGGTCAGCTGTTTCGTGGACAGGGACTGAAACCTTCGATCCCAAGAGTGGACAGGGACCGGGGTTTGACTGTATTTTTTTTTTTTTTTTTTTCATGAAATGAGGTAAATCGATGATTGGCTTTTTGTACGCTCCTAAAAATCATCCATGAAATTTGCAAGGATTTTACGACGCCAAGCTATAAAAATTGACAGTTGAAAGAATTCCACCCAATACCAAAGCTCGAGCTTCAAGGATGGAATGACGATGTCCATTGGAACAATTTCATCGTTGATAATTCGACAAAAAATATTACACGAGCGTAGCTTTTATCTTCAAAAAGTTTTTGTATCTTCAACATTATTCTCGTTTTTTCTTTCTCTTTTCATCGCACAATTTGTCAAACGAAATTCCTATGATAATTGAGATATATTTTGTTTTTATTAAAAAAAAAAAAAAAAAATGTAAATTAATAACCTGCTCGAGGCCAGGCCTTATGGCGTTGAAAAGAGGACGGCGTTCGACATGCTCGGGAACGAGGCTTGTGCCACAAATTGGAAACTCTTGCCATTGATGAAGTACGTTCAGTGCCATACACTCGTCCCCCTCTGAAAGTATGATCCAATCAATTTTTCATTCATTCCAACACTCGACCAATTTGCGTATTATAGATCGAAAGGGTGAGAGTCAAAAGGGAGAAACGAAAAACACAAAAAAAAAAAAAAAATCTATGCCCTATTGCCGCGTGGACTGATGTTCCCTACTGATTCTCCAATGAATATCGACTTTTCAATGTAGATGAAAAGTGGGCCACGGTAAATTCTTTCCTTCAGAATTTTTTATTCGCGGGGAAAATGTCCTTTGAGGGCTCGTGATAAAATATTTCAAATCACAAAACGTAAAGTATTGCGTGAAAAAAGATTTTGCTAATGATCGTCGGGCGAAGAATGAAAAGTAAACTATAAGGGGGTCAGTCGATTGTCATTTCAGTAAAACAAAAGGGTGTTTTGAGCTCTGCAATTCAAAAATCTTTTTTTTCACCCCCCTTTAACATTTTCCGTGTGAAACACGAAATCAAAATTTTTGTTTTATTTATTTATTTATTCGTACTCTATCTTTGTCCACCGTCATAAATTTCGGTGGACATAAAATCAATCGATGACCGAAGAAGAAAAAAAAAACACTTTAGCCGCAAACCTCCTTCATCCCCGCATACTCCGAACGACGCGACGAATGGAAATTTATGCCTTCCAATTTTCACGCAATCCTCAAGATATTCGGGCATTGGTAAATTGTTTTTTCTGCAAAGATAATCGAGTATCTCCGTGGGTCTTTCGCGATCTCGCCAAGCGTTATAACCCGTGGTGCTGTAAGTCTTGGCAATTCCGCAGTGCGCTCTGTGAGTGCTGTAAAAACGATTTTCAATGTCGATCCTCGTTTCGCCTATGAGATCGTCGGACGACGCAGCGTCGTAGTCCCATACTTGTATCGTGAGCATGTAGTCCTTTGGGAGCTGTGCGTCAAGCTCGAAAAATCTCAATGGGATTGAATGTTTTTTAATTTTTTTATTTTCGGGTTTAATTAAAATTGAAAAATGATTATTTAAAAAAAAAAAAAATTTCCGGAGTATGAGAAACTTGGACTCACTTGCCGAATACCGGATTCAGCTGATTCGGTATATAATTTTTCTTATCGTTGATATCACTTTTGCCAAGTTTAATTCGCAAGTACGGATCGGATTTTCCGCTCAGTGGATCACTCGGATGCAAATTCATTGCTATAAATGATAAACAATCACGTCAATGCATTGATTATAACCGACGATCCCATTAACCCAGATTCCGACAAGCGCTTAATATATATATATATATATATATATATAAGCTGATGTTAAATTAATATTTGACAGGAGTTTAACCAGAGACTTAGGGGAGGCGTTGTTGGCTATATGAATACCGTGCACTTATGGAAGGTTTCAATCTTGCGTCGAGCTCACGTGACGGGTAAAGCGCGTGATTTAACCCCGCATTGTCAGATCAAATCAATCAAATTTACATGGGAGAGCGAAAGTGGGAGAAGGACGATATTATTTTGCAATTAACTCGTCGGTAATCGCGATTTTTTCCCTTTCAAGAGCATACTATATGGCCGATGATAGAGCTTAATATCGCTTCTTCATAGTTTAATAATCGCTAAACAACAAAAATAAATGAATAAAAAAATAATTATTTACCTAATACAATAATTAACGACAGTTAATATCTCACAGTTGTCATTAATATATTGCATTGATATTAAATTATATCGAATAGATGAAAAAAAAAAAAATCATTCGCGTTCAAATCTTTTTATCATTCTTATGTGGAATTAGACTGTGATAATTTTATTCAAATAGTTCCCGTACTACCTGCGGATCAGAGTTAAGGGTGCGTCGTTTGAAATTTCTTTTTTTTTTTTCTTTTTTCTTTCATTTCAAATGTTCCGTGCACTCGGGGCCAAATACCTTTTACAACGTAAAGCCGTACTATCACTTTGAGGGGCTCTTGCGGAGGATAATCGCCGCATAGGCCATCAGCTGCATTTCTACCGGTTTTCGTTTTGCATCGTAAGTGCTCGGGATGAGGCCAACGGTATATCGCTATGTGACCCTATACACAGTAACATTTTATTTTAATTCTATTGCACCTCCATTTATATTCTCTCCGAGTTGTGATAAAATGAATAATGAAAAAAAAAAAAAAAAGAAAAAAAGGAATTGATAGTGAAACGCAAATAAAAATACGCGACGTTAAATGGAAAGATAAAAAAAATTTACTGCGCGAATAGGTCAATTTTTCTGGTCGAGGAGAACTTTTATTATCAACGAGGCCGGATCGAGGAAAGGAAAATAGGACACGTGAGCTGCTAATTGCTGTATTTTATCATGTGCCTGTTGTGTCAATTATAAATCAACCCCCAGTGTCAGTTACCGTCATTTTATGCCTCTCGGGCATTATCTACGATTGATCGAATGACCTTAAAAAATTTTTTTTTTTCAACCTGGCACTCGTCCAAACTTCCCTGCACGAAGAGTCGTGAAACAATAATTTGTGATACACGCGATAAAGATTTATCGTCGACACGGTCAAATAATAACGAGCAATATATTAACAGAGCAATTTAAATTCCGCTGAAAGATTTTTTTTAAATATCCACGCATCGATCATATTGCTCGAGTCAAAATGAAAAATATTTCATAAAAATGAAACATTGACGTGCCCAAAGGGCGAGGACGGTTTTATAAAAATGAAAAATATTCTTCCAAAGAACCTTGAACTTTCCGGAAAAATTCTTCTCGTCTTCGTCGGGATCACCGGTTTTTTTGCCCTTCCACAATTCGAACGTCGACAGACGATCGTTGAAACCCTCGAATTCCGGCTGCATCTCTAATTCCATTGGGTAAATCTGATTTCATTAACTACGAGGATGAGTTTTAATGGAAAAAATTCTATCGCAAATACCTTGAACGTCGCTATTGGTTTTTGACGTGGCAAAAGGACCTTTGATATTCCAAGCTCGAGATTTCTTTCCTCCTAGAAATTTTTTTTGTTTTTTTTTCCCTACCAGGTTCTTATAAATTCATTCTTGAGACAAATTCATTATTGTACGAGGATACTATATTATTACTGCAAGCAGATTTGTGATATTTGATATACAAAGGTTGTAAAAAAAAAATACGTAGACCCGAAGAATTGCCTCTTAAAAGTTAACCAAGACTCTCGATTAGTTGTCCGATCAAACACACGAAAGTTTCGGCAAATACATTATCGCTATTTCTTTTTCCCCCCTTTCTCTTCGAAGCCGCGTTGAGGGGAAACAAAACAAGGGCGGAATTCGGGCACTTGCCACTTTGCCACGAGGCTCTCATGCAATGCGAAGAAGGTTGAGCGAATTTTCGATTATAGGGGAGGAAAAAAAAACATAAGATCATATTATACCTCGATTGATGCGAAGTATTTGCTCCACCAGTCGTGACTCTCGTCCTCGTCGTTGCCATAAGTCTCTTTCTTCTTTTTTCGAAAAAAATTGTTATCCTTTATGAATTTTTTGAGTCCCGCAAGCAACTTTGCGAATCTCGAACGAGCGTCAGCCCCTGCCAATCTTTTGTATCCTATCAAACCCTTGCTCTCCTCTTTCTCGGGATCGTATTCAATCGGAAGGGGTACTAAAAAAAAAAAACGAAAGAAGGCAAAACATCTGAAAAAGTCTCCTCTTCCGAATATGACGTCAGGACGATCGAATAATATTGCAATTAATCTTGTGATAAAAATAATTCACGAAAACTCGGGATTACCCATCGCAAAATGGTTATTAAATTAATTTTTTAAGCAAATATATTTTGCGGTTGCAAAAAAAAAAAGCAGATTCTTGAAAAATGTTAAGGTTCTTGAAAAATGTCTCTTACGAATAGCAGCTGAATTTTGCTTCTTGCTGCCAAACTTGGAATTGTAATTCTCGTCGTATATCCTCGACTGGTATTCCTCGTTGGTTATCAATTTTTTAAAAAACACATGAGCCGTTGGAACGATGCAAACCCCGGCATATTTGAAACGACCGAATCCCCGAGAGTCGTAAGCTTTGATGATTACCGATGGGAAATATATATCGAGTTCTGGCATATCCTGAAATATCGTATCGACTCTGATGATTTTTTTTTTTCGTTTTCGTTTTAATTTCTCAATTATTTATCGACGCCATTTTCTACATTCATAGATTCATCTTTTTCCTTTTTTTTATTACCAAATCCACAATGACGTGTGTTTCCTCAAAATTGGAAAATTTTTTCGCATTTTCCATGACCTCGGACTTGACGTGAATGCCCGAGCACTCGAGTACGATTCTCGGTTTCGTCACGGGAATACAATTAATCCTCTTCATGTCTCTGACTCCCCAAAAAATGACCTCCATACGATGGCTCGTCATTACCGGTCTTATGTCGTCCGGTAAATTGTAGATCTTGCTTTTCGCCGACGTATTAACCGACGGAAGATCCGCGAGATCGTTTTCACCTGTCTTCGTTTGACGAATGAACGGGAGAAGGGAAACAACCGCGAAAATAATTCACGTGTCTGAGATGAGCGCGTTATATTCTCGTTTTTTTTTCCTTCCTATTCTCGTGCCAAAGTCAGTCGCGAAAAAACGTCAAGGGATTGCACGAACGTGAAAAAATTTATCATTTCTAAAACGTGCATGGACAAATTTTATCGACGCTGCTTCCTCACGATGTTGAAATTTGCATCGTTGGAATGCAACGAAAATAGATTTAAAAAAAAACATTTTCATTCATTGTTTTGAAGTCGAAAATCGTTTAAATCTTTTTTTCGATTTTTTTTTTTTCGTGACCTGGGGCCTAAATATGACAGTAAAGCGTTGACAGTACTGGAAATTATTTTTATTTAATTTAAAAAACCTATTTTCGTTGCATTCTAACGATGCAAATTTCAACATCATGCTTCCTCGACGTTTTTTTATTACAAATCGATCCGCGCTTGAATATTTTATCGTATACCATGAATAAAATGAATGTTCAACGATGTGGCTCGTAATTTTTAGCATATTTCGACGCTGTTAATTCACTCGATGGAGTTCGGCAAAACCATAATTCGTGAAAACATTATGCCGCGATAGGATTTATCAAATTTTCAGGAAAATTCGATCAAATTTGTGCAACGAACGAAACTCATTCGAGTGGCAATTGCTCAATTGCTGAAAGCAAACTTTATTTATGTGTGCGAACATAAATTTTGTTTTACACTCGAGTAAACTTTGTTCGAATCAAATAAATTTGAATTTTACTCGAATAATCATGATGCAAATCGATTAAATTAATTTTTGTTTCGGTTCACTCTTTGTAGCTTATAATGCTTGAAAGGGTAGAGATTAAAGCATACCTCTATAAGCTCAAAAGCCGCGAGGACACTGCCACTATAATCCTTCTGTGACTTGAATTTGTGCCACTCGAGCCTTGGTGGAAATTCCGGTTCTGTGTAAGTTTCCGTTCTGAGTTTCACCACCGGCGTCGCGATACATCGCCCGAATAATTCTTTCGTGTCCTGTACCCGACACCGAGAGGTTAAGTTAGAATGCGAAAAAAAGCAACATACATATTCGAGATTTCTTGCAAAATCGACAATTTAACGATTTTTTATACGCCACATTTTCCCTTCGAAGACCAAAATTGCAGTCTCTGCAGGGATACTTATTTTTATTATTTTTATTTTGTAAGATACCGAAGTAATGGACAAAACTCACACACATGTCTGAATCAAAAGCTTCGATCACGACTTTTGGTGGTAATTCTTTTATATTCTCACGATCACCGTGCAGCTCGATCGGTGGAAATATCAGAGTTTGATCCCAAAAAGGATCGAGACTCTGCTTGATAGTCTGTCAAAAAAATAAAATAAAATAAAAGATAAAAAAAAAAGAAAAAATATTCGAATTGAAAGAAATTTAATGGGCGATGAAATGCACAATTGGGAGTTTCATCTCGTTATCACATTGTTTTATTATCTGAGAATATCTCTCGTCATATCGGAATCTCATCAAATTTATTACAGATAATGATTCTTTTAGTCTAAAACAAAAAGTTTGTAGACCAAAAAATTGCTGCAACACATCAATATCTTTCCCGTGATGGATGCAATTTTTTTTTTGTTTTTTTTTTAAACTTTGGTAAATGGTCGAATTATATTTCACGAAAAAATATATCTGCTGTATAATGCGATGGGAATTTCTTTTTATACCTAAAACTGCCATCTGCCTCAGAAATTTCAATTTTCGAGATCTGCCTCATTTTCACTACCGAAATTTCTTTTTTTTTTTCCTTTTCACACATCAATTCTCGAGATTGAAAAGTATTTACCTCGGTGGTCGAAGCGTAACCGCGAAAAATCACCCTTACGAAAGGATCCATCAAGCCCGATGAGTCCATGCCCGGATCGAAACGGCCTTGAAATATGTGGGCTCTCAATTGAAATTTCTATAATTCGTAATTTAAATTTAATCAATTATCTTGATGATCCTTCGATGGCTGATAGAATTTTTTTTATAACCAAGAAAAACAGAGAGAAGAAAGAGGATCATAATTTATCGGAAAGTTTATTTAAAGATGTATCGGACGTACTTTCCCAACCAAAAGTGACTTTCATCGACAATATTGCATACTTCATGATAAGATAAAAATAGGAAAAAAATCAACCACAATAAAGACGATAAGAAGATTACTTTTTAATAATAATAATGCGCAAAAGTTATCAATGAATTGTTTAAACAAAACATTGCTTAACAAATTTTTAGGGAATGTTTTTTTTTGTCATGTGAAATGAATTCGTTGATTTTTCTGACTACACATGATTTTTTTTTTAATTTTCTCATCATTTTGAAATTTCGGTTTTCGGAAATTTGTAAATGTTGTACTTACAAAAACTGTTCGTTCAATGCCCTGGAAACTTCTTAATTGTAATACACAACGTTTTTACGAAAACATATCCAAAATTCACGATTTTTCCTTCATTTTTCAAAATTATAATATTTCGAAAACCGAAATTTCAAAATGATAAGAAAATGTAAAAAAAATTCATCTGTAGTCAGAAAAATCAACGAATTCATTTCACGTGTCAAAAAAAAACTTTCCCTAAAAATTTATTAAACAATTTTTTGTTTAAACAATTTATTGATGACTTTTTGGCATTATTATGATTTAAAATTAATCTTCTTATCGTCTTTATTGTGGTTGAATTTTTCCGATATTTATCTTATCATAAGCTATGCAATATTGTCGACGAAAGTCACTTTCGTTTGGAAAGGTACGTCCAATAAATCTTTAAGGGAAAAAAAAATTCCGATTCATTTTTCCAATTTTCTTTTTTTTTTTTCTCACGTGAAAAATAGTTTATTTATTTACCGAGCTCTCATTGTATTTGATAAATCGCGGAAACGCATCGAGGCTCGAATCATGATCAACTTCGTATCCCGATGGAATCGAGCTCCAGCAGGCATTAGCAAATTTTGCATTACCGAGCCACATGAATATCTCGAGTTTGCAAGCGCAATTATCCTGAATATCGACAGTATCGTGGTCGCCGTCGTCTCGATTTTTCAGAAACAAATTTATCCTCTCGCCGCACTTTGAGCCACGCGACATTTCGTCCTCGGAATAAATTATTTGGCCAGCCGTTAAACGAGCATACGCGACTCGTTTTGATCCGGCAATCATCCATACAAAAACGTCGGGAAAATCGTCCTGTGGCTGGATATCGATTTGTATGAAAATTCCGCAAAACTTTACCGGTGAATTATCAAAATATTTGTATTGCCTCGAATATGCAAACGGTACAGAGGGGTAAAGATGAATATTTAAAAATTATTTCATATAAATTATTCATTTAGCTCGGACTGAAAATGAATATATCTCGATAGTTTATTCGGTTGAACGAAATTTGTTTAACCGTGTGCGGGGGAAAAAAAAAATGGAAATTGTACGAAATATACTAATTATAAGAGACAATGATTTTTTTTTAAATCGGACAAACGATTATCCGGCAAAACTTACGTCTTCGCAGAGCTCACGAATTTTATGAAGATACTTGTAAGCGTGAATCATGGCAATTTTTATATAATGATTGTTCGCCAGATAACCATTTACTTTGATCATCTTGAGGATATACTCGATTTTCTCACGGCAGAGATTGACCCTGTGTCTATCGAGCTTCGTCGTACCGCCCTCGTCGTCGTAACGTCCGGTGTCCAATATGTGCAGATAATGAGTGCAATAACACTTCAGTGATGCTATCATTTCATTATAGGTTGTGTGAGCCATGCGGCTCTCAACCTTGATAAGTCCTTCCAACTTTCCAAGTTCATTTTCCTGTTTTTTTTTTTTTTTTATTTTTTAATTTTCCACCAATGTTCAACGACTTTTGACAAAATTTTTGACGTATCGAAAACACGCAGTGTCGTGAAAAATATTCGAAATTTTGTATGTTATATATTTGATATGGTATGATGATGTAAATTTTGATGATAAACTTATTCATTGGATCGCAAATTCACGAGTAGCGAGTGTTTTATTGATAAAAAATTCAACTAAAAGCCTAACGTTAATGAATAGTTTTCTTTTTATAAATAATACGTACTTATTATAATTAATTCTCTACCACGAAAGTTAAGATTTAATTTACATTATAGAACGAAACGTACATGTGTAGGATTTGATTTCAAGCGAGAAAAGGCATAAGCCTGAAACTCATCACACAACTTCACGAAAGTGGAAAACAAAGACGAAATTTAGAAGGATGGGATAAAATGAAAAGGATATTTTGAAGAGTGTAGGGGAGACCGGGGCAAAATGGTATAGCGGGGCAAAACGGTACCGGGGCAAAACGGCACTGGGGCATAATGGGATCGGGGCATAATGGGATAGCAAAAAATGAAGTTTCTTGGGTGCTTGATTTGGGGCAAAATGGGACAGAGAGGAGTGGAATATCAAATTGGGGCAAAATGGGACAGAGAGGAGTGGAATATCAAATTGGGGCAAAATGGGACACACAAAAATGAAGTGTCGCAGCCCGCTGAATTTGGGGCGAAATGGGATGACAGGAAAATTCATGCTTCGGCTCTATGAAAGAGCTGTTGAAACATAATCTAAATGGTGCTTGTGGTTCGTTTCAGTCCACATATACGCAGATAATACGGACTGACCGATATATTTGTCGACACATATATATCCGTCGATTTCATGGGGAGCGGCGGTCCTAGTTTCATAAAACAATTTACGTAAAAATTGACAAGAGTTAGATTTTCATCAATGGCTTGAAAATCAGTATCAGTAACGTGCAGTTGGCAGAAAATAAATTTAAAAAAACAAAGGAAGATAAAAACAAAAAAAAACCAAAAAATTGCACGCGTCAGATTATAAAAATTACTTGATTATTTAAATAATTAATAACGACAAAGAAATTGTACCAATCAAATAAGAAGGCTCAAATAACAATTTACGTCAAGTTTGGTACAGTTCTGACCGCAGAATCAAAAGTAATTGTTTAACAAACTTTAATAACAAATGAAAAATTAGTATTTTTTTGAATGTTGAAGTACTTAAATTTATTGGATTCAACGAATCCTGATGAGCCGAGCACGAACTGTTGTTGTAAAGTCAAAAATAATAATAATTGTTTAAGCGAGCGAGTTAACAAATAAAAATTGTCGTCTTCTTTAATGTTAAATTACTACGATTAATCAAATTTCAACGAAATCGAACGAGTCGACCTTGAAACATTGCCTTAACCCTTAACCGCATGTCCAATCATTATATTTGGTCAAACAATGAATATCAAAAAATCAATTGAAGTTTTAGACTGCATTAATAGTCATTAATGCATTAATAGACTACACCAAACTTGCGAAGATTCTAACCGAATGATAAAAAATTATTATCTTAACAATTTCATTAACAATTAAATTGTTCGAATCGAATTGTTACGCTCGATTAACAATTTCCAAGACATTTCAGAAAATGCCGATCGTACAATAAAGAATAAATATTTCAACAATTCAATTAACAAATGAAAACCGCTGCAGTTTTTAATATTAATAAATTATTACGCGTAATCGAATCTCAACGATATAAAATGAGTCGATATCAAAATACGTCTTTAAAAATATGCTAATTAATGCAATTTAGTTAAACGATAAATATCAACAAACTTATCGTATCACCTGGATTGTTAAGCTCAATTAACATATCCATTGTTTTATTGAATGCATCGGCCCATTTTGTCCCATTTTGCCCCAATATCGTGAAATTAGTGGTCTCCGATTTTTCCTGTCCCATTTTGCCCCGATCCCGTTTTGCCCCAACCGCCTCTTTCTGAGGAGCCTGATTTTCTCCGGCCCATTTTGCCCCAGTCCCGTTTTGCCCCAATGACGTATTTTCCAGCAGTGTTGATTTTCACTATTCCATTTTGCCCCAAACCCGTTTTGCCCCGGTCCCATTTTGCCCCGGTCCCATTTTGCCCCGGTCCCATTATGCCCCGCTATACCATTTTGCCCCAGTCTCCCCTACGTATGTGTGTGTATGTGTGTGGGTGAGAGAGAGAGAGAGAGAGAGAGAGCGAGAGAGAGAGAGAGAAAGAGAGACTGAGAAGAAATTTTCAATTGCCGAGTTAAGGAGGTACGATCACTTCTGTGAGCGGGGAATAAGCGGAAACGTTGGCGCGGGTGAGCGCGGCGAGCGAGGGGCACGCATGAAACAAGAGGGAGAGTCGGAGTTCTGACCATTTTAAACCGGAAAATTCAAATTTTTTTGTGATGTAGTGCTTGAATTACACGGTGAAGAGTAATTTTTCAATTTTTTTCAATGTCTTATTATATCTGATCTATTAAATTTCAGTTTTCCAACCGGTGTAGTTTGGATATGTGAGCAGCAAAACCGTGATCGCCGCACTTCCGGTTGACCGTCTCCATAAGACGACGTGCTTTAGTAACTCTAACTGCTCAACTTTGCAATTTTATCACGAAAAAACTGAAGGGTCAATGTAGCTCAAATTTTTGGCAAAGGCGCATAAAGTATTCGTCAAAAACATATAAAAATTTCAAGTCTGAAAGTTGGATTCGTAGCAATGATCGTACCTCCTTAAGCCGGTGCTTGCAGTTCGCTCATCAAGCACCCACACGAGATAATAAGGTCGTAGGGCTGATACGAGTGACGCGAGCATTTTTTTATTTTGTTTTATTTTTTTTTAATTCGACATACATATATTCGGGTCAGCTATCCGGATCTACCGCAATATCGGCAAACGAGACTCATCCCGTGTGTTCTCTGACACGTTGAAAATTCTAATTTTCCCACGATAAAAATTCATCAAGGGGGATGAGAGCCTAACGAGGCGAGAGAAGGGGCTTTCCCCGTACATAGGCTCTCGAATTCCCACTTAAATCTTTGACAACGACGACGAGAAGAACCCCTCTGGCGTATCCATAATCACGAGGGAAGATCTCCAAAGACCTATATCTTTCCTCCTCTCGTTTTTCTCTGTGCTCCGTCTTAACAATACTGGCAATTTCTTATTCACACACAGCGGCGGGGAATCTCGCTTGAGCCAACGGACAATACGTGAAAACGTAGCGCGAATTGTACCGCGGAAGTCGGAAGCGTTAAAATTTTTACGATTCGAAACGGAAGATGTAAAATATAAAGGAGGCGAAATTTTCCTTGAGAAAAGTCGACGCTTTTGTCTTCTCTTTTTTTTGCCCTCATTTCTTCGTATCTTTTTTCTGTCCTATTCCCTGCATTTTTTTTTGCACAGCTTCTGAGCTGAATAATTTGCCAGACACACACACACACACACACACACGCGCACACGCCCACGCACACGCACACACACACACACACACACACACACGCACGCGCACACACACGCACGCACGCACGCACGCACGCACGCACGCACGCACACACACACACACACACACACACACACACACACAGGGTTCTCGGCACTGTATGCAATATATTTCGCGAGATCGAGGACAGAATTTTCAAGGTTTTTTTTTCACGATCTTTGCGAGAAAACTTTTTTTTTGCAAATTCCAATGTTGTCAATTTAAATTCTATTAGAGTTGTTTTACTCACCAAAAAATTGGCTATAAAACGTAGAGTGTTGGTGCTGATGACTCTCCACTCGAGATTCGGCCACCAGGATTTCACGCGCATACACGGCTTGCTCGATCCCAGCGGTATGTAATTATACTTTCTGTCTGTACTACCTGTCAATCTTGGCAACGTCTGACTCTCGTATGTCGGACGTTTTTCCAAAATTATTTCATCTGTAATTGACATTATCATCATATTATTATTTTTTTTGTTGTTACTACAGATGGTTTTTTTTTTTTAATTATTATCGCTAGCAAAGTGTTTGAAAAAATTGGAAAGCTTTCGGTAAGAGTTATCGCTTTAAAAAAAACATGAAAAACGTCACAGCCAGGTCGTATTGTCATGAAGTGTTCTCGTATATCGATTGTTAGTCGAGGAAACGGCGTCACTAACGCTCTTTGACATCTTAAGTGATATGTGAGTTACGCCATTTTTGTTTCCTATCAACTGACATGTACATATATATATGAAATTTTGTGATACATCAAAACTGCTCAAGCTGTTCGATTTATCGACGAAAATTTCAAACGGGCAGCCGTCGATATCACATAAAGACACAAATGCAATATATATATATATATATATAGCTGGCATACCCAAGAGTCGCTATAAACTTCAATTCGTACGGACCATACGTCGCACAAGAGGAAATAATATGTGTCAGTGCATTTCATGATTTCTCTCTCTTACGAAGCGACAAGGTCGGGCACCGGGCATTTCGTCGTGCTAGTACGCTATTTTCTATGTGAAAACTACACCAACTTCATATAAATGTGTGTATGAATGCCTGTGTTGTATGTGTGTGTGTGTGTGTGTGTGTGTGTTACACAAATACACAATGAGAAATTACTTGAAAACCTGATTAACTAGAGCTCTCGCGACAATTGAGGAGAAGTGCATGTAACAAGTACACTTTGCTCGCTTTTGAAATTCGTTTAAAGTTACACAAGTTATAGCTCAACCAAACTTTGAGCCAAAGACTCGAAACGTTTTACATTTTCTCGACTATCCTATAGCATACCCTGCTACACGCACAAATGCAAATGGAAGCAAAGTTATGGCGATTCAAAATTTCGTAATTTTTCAAATTTTTTGAAAAAAAGTGGAAATAGTATATTACAATACAGGGGCAGAAAGTTTGAAATTCCTGCACTGCGCGTGTGGTGTATACTATTTTTCTTTATAGCCGGTCGAAAGTACGATATATTGTAGCCGGTCGAAAGTACGATATATTGATTCGTGTTTTGATGCCTGCCCCGACATTTGCCGGCACGAGCGAAGTGAGTGCTGCTGGTCGGGGGCAGGCATTAAACACAAAAGAAAAGAAAATGTAATCATCGTTTGAACAAAAAATAATAAATTCAAGCCTATAACCTAAGTTAAAAAAAAATGAATAGGTTATATTTATAGGTAATTAAAGAATAAAATTATTATATTATTGATGATGAATTTTATTGCATATTTTAATAATATGATTAATTACAAGCGACCAGCTCCGAGATTTTCATAGATACCAGAAAAAACACGATTAGTGACAGACGGCAGTCACGGCAGTCTGACGTACCGGTGTGCATATAAAACTTTTTGCTCCCGTTGCTACGGAGGACGTGCGTGAAGTTCGACCAATCCACGAATCTTAGGCTTTCTGCCTCGAAATCGATGCCGGAAATACGTACTTTCGACCGAGGTATAAAGAAAATATGATTTTCACATTTTTTTTTTAAATAGCTTTCTTCATTGGTTTCATTTTAATTTTTTTCCTTCAATCAACGAGCAATGAATAAACAATAAATGCGTTCACTCACCGGCAAGACCATCGTCATTCTCGATACACTGACACTGCGGATACATGTGATTGCCGCTGTTTCCCAAACTGATCTCAAAATTTATCATTTTTGTTTTGTAACGCGAACGATCTATCATACAAGCGTCATAAATAATCCCTATGAGAATGTATTCCTCGGTGTCCCACAAACTTTTCTGAAAATCAATACGCATACCCGACGAATTATTCAACGCGAGAAGGAATCGCGAAGCATTCGTTAAACAAAAAATCTTCTCTCAAACATGACCGAGTGTATATGAACGATATGATTTGCATGTAATCGTATAACATGTCGGCATCGTATCGGAGCTTCGTTCATAATATTGATTTATCGCATGACAGCGGAGAACAAAGTATTTTTTTCAACGAAGGGTTGTTGATTGATTAAGACACGAAGAAGGATGATTGGGTGCAAGATGCAGTTTTACAGAAAAAAAGAAAACAAAAATAACAACAAACACAATAACAGGATATTAAAATGATGTGGTGTCGATCGTTCATTATTATTACTTACTTCGATGATAGGCGCCGTGGGTTCTGTCTCTACTCCACTCCCGGTATCATTAATTTCCGTCTTGAGGGAAAGAAGCACTCTGCCACAGTAAATGGGTCGGATCGTTGAACATTTTCCCACGCAACGGCAGCCGCAGCACTTTTCGCCGTTAGGTTTCCCGTAAAGATGAATGAATGATGGCCCGTACGTAGGAAGAAATCCTTTCCAAGGGATAACCCAAAATTTTCGAATTCGAAGAATTGAATGACGAGAATTGAAAAATTGTTAATTGATATCGATGAAATGAAATCAATGAGAATATTCAAATTCATTTCTACTCGATTCATTTGATCGATACATTTCAATCGATCATCGGTATGATCAATCAACCGGCGGTAAGTGCAATCGATCACAATCGACTGGGAATAAAGACGACTAACCGTATTCACCGGAGTTGGAGATTTTTGTCAAGTTCAAAGTGTGACTGGCCAATAGGACGGTGCCGCAAGAACCGCAACAGCAAAAACTACCGTGAACTTTTGACTTTACGGCGATTCTAACGCGGGGCGACAGAGGAGGAAACATTTCCGTAAACAATATTCTCTCGTTGAATTGAGCGGCTGATGTCGATGTGAAATGTACGCTGGTCGATGCCTGCATTTGGACGATAAAAGCGTACGAAATTTTCAATATTAAATTGGAAAAGATTGGTGGTAAAATTAGTTCGATCTGATTTATCAAACAGTTTAAAAAAAAAACGTTACTGATGTTAATGAAAAATTGTGGTTCGCCTAGAATAAGCTTTTCTTCCGGGTCTGCAATGGTCTAGAATTTTACCACCGTCAATTAGACTTGAAGAAGAAATTTAAAAGAAAAAAAAAACGTAGTTGGTACATTAAAAAGTGATCGATACAGTTGAAAACGAGGTCTGCCATTTGGCGTTACCAAGTCTATCGAGCGAGCGGGGGACTACGGTTGAACGATGCCTGAGGCGAAATAAAACGTACTATATACTATATGTATATATCTTTCTATAATATAAAGATATATCACCGCTGCCACCGCCGCCGCTGTTTCAGGAATTGAGCTTATACCAGGTGTCCAATTTGAAAAGGATGAGAAAAACCCAAACCCAAACCTAAACCTAAACCCAAACCCAAACCCAAACATATAAACATATATCTACGAGGGCGCGTAGCGCCCGAGCCATACGAACCCCTAGTATATATATATATATCATCGCGGAGCAATGGAGTATCGATCATTAAACGTAATTACCCCGTTCGTGTGATATTGATAGAGCTCAACGAAAAAGAATGAAATAATAAAATAAAGGCGAAGGACGAGTGACAATACATGGCGAAGAGCTATTTCTAGTATGCTTCGTTGTAAGAGTTTCGAGCATTTTGGACGAGCTAAGGACGCGCGGAGATTCGGCAGCGCCGTCAACGGAGGCGCCATATAACTATACGTGATCGAGAGTGGGGAGCGCGACCAGCCGAATATTTAATTATGCATTCTTTTACAAGCGCATATCCAATTTTACTTTGTAGAACCGATGAGAAAATATAAACTGATTTCCTGACTTCAGTTTTCGATCAATTATTGCTTGCGGATAAATATTTGAAAAAAATGGATTTTTGACTAAGAAAAAAAATATTACGAATACTCTCCGAACGAACAATGATGATTTGGGGGAGGAAATGAAATTAACGAACGTTTGTCATTCTTCCGAATAATAATATGACGATCGCACTAAAGTAACATAAATTTTATATACAGAGGAGCAAATTTTGTACGCAAATATAAATATGATTGAATAAAAATCGGCGTTGAATTCAATGCGAATGAAAATTTACCTTCATACCGGCGAACGATATCTCGACGAACGGTTTTACGTAACTCGAATTGCTCGTGCAAGCGTAAGTTTTCTCGGCTGTGGGTAAACCGTCGACTCGATAAACCGAGAATACGTATCGTGCTCGCTGCCTCGTTGAAGCGCTCGGATCCACGATAGGAAGCAATAAATTCCTGAAAATTACGGCGTTTTAAACGATTGCCCCTTTAAGATAATGCCAGCGTGTCGCCCGAATACACGCGAGATATAAGACGCTGATTTTATAAATGGACGGTGCATGCTACCTTTAAATTATTTTGCATCTGTTTTTTTTTTCGTTGCAGGGAAAAAAAACGTTATCGAGAAATCTTAATGTTCATTACATTTTTTAATTCAAAATGATTCTTGATTACTTGAAAATTTTGTTTTTTTTTTCTATCCCAATAATTTGTGCCCAATAGTGATTATTATTTTTAATTTAGCCCTTAAAATTTAGTTCAACCGAATAATAATCGATTAGGCGGAATAAAGCTAAATAAAATTTGATAATTGATTAAAAATTTACCAATAATGATTACAAATTTATGTCGCTCTATCCAATTACCGATACCCTGACAATAGATTAATTTTTGTCTCAGGGACCTTTTTTTTAAATTTGCATACGAATGAGTGCATATCAATGACCAACCCTTCGATATCCTCGTCACCATCCGACTCCGGATGAGCTTTTAGCTTTTCTCCTTTCGTCGTTACCGTCACGTTACACTTTACGTATCCTTTTGGTCCTCCCGATTGATCCTTGGGATTCGTCAGCATTGCCCATTTATGGTAGTATTCGTGATCTGAACGTGGATATATATATATATATATCGAGGGCTTTGGACCAGAAAGGCGTAACCCACAAAAAACGGACTATACTGCCATAAGGGCGTATCCCCAACTTTAACACGGAAGTTCCATAAGAGTCAGCCTACAGCCAGAAGGGTCCACACTACAATACTGCCAGAAAGGCGTAAGCCACGAAAAATAAAAAAAGTGGCTTACGCCCGTCTGGCAGATCATTCATCATTTTTTTCCGGGTTTAAATCGCCTGATTACAGCCATACGGGCGTAACCCTTTTTTTTTTTTTATTTTTCGTGGCTTACGCCTTTCTGGCGGATAACTGGTCAGTTTTTTCCGAATTTCGATAGTCTACTTACTGCCAGAAGGGCGTTATCCCAAAAAAATTGAAAACGTGATATGTGTGTGTAAAATTTTGAAAATGTTGAAAAGATTTGAAAATTTTTGAAAAATTTGAAAAAATTTAAAAACTTGAAAATATTGAAAAATTTGAAAAATTTAACATTAAAAAAAAAAATTTTTATTTTGAAAAATTTGAAAATTTCGACTATTATGCGACAACGACTAAATATGCGCATGCAACCATTTTGCAAATGATATATTTCGTTTTTGTTTATATTTCGCATTAAAAAATATTAGCAAATAGCAAATAGTTTCCTGACCAGCAACTGCCGAGTTTTTCTGACCAGCAACTCGTCAGTCTGCCAAGACTGGCACTGAACAGATTTGCGTTACACACCTAGTCTGGAACTCGACAGTTTACTGACCATCAACTGGCCAGAAAGATGGAAAACTGGCCAGCATCTTACACACATCACGTTTTCAATTTTTTTGGGGTAACGCCCTTCTGGCAGTAAATAGACGATCGAAATTCGGAAAAAACTGACCGGTTATCCGCCAGAAAGGCGTAAGCCACGAAAAATAAATAAAAGAGGGTTACGCCCGTCTGGCTGTATTGTAGTGGGCTTACGCCCTTCTGGCTGTAGGCTGATTAATTTTGTTTTTACGAAAACATACCCAAAATTCACGATTTTTCCTTCATTTTTCAAAATTAAAAAATTTTTGAAAACTGAAATTTCAAAATGATAAGAAATTTTTTAAAAAATTCATGTGTAGTCAGGAAAATCAACGAATTCATTTCACGTGTAAAAAAAAAACTGTCCCTAAAAATTTGTTAAGCAATGTTTTGTTTGGTAATTATTTACTTTGAGGACTTTTCCGAATTTTGCAAAATCTTGGATTATTTCGGTGTCAATACGTTCGTTTTGGTCCCAATAATGATAATCAGGCGGGGGAGCCCGAAAAAATTAAGGGGTTATGCATGAATATTCAACATTTGTTTTTAATTGTTTACTGTGACGAATTCTTAGAATTTTACAAATTCTTGGGTTTTTTTTGCGTCAATACGTTTTTTTTGGTCCTAATAATGATAATCAGGTGGCAGAATCCGAAAGAATTAAGGGGTTATACAGGAATATTCAAAATTTGCTTGTCGGAAGCTGCTATGCACGTGGAAAGTTTCTCGCACGCGAAAGATGTTTGCTACTGGTGTGTGTGCGCGCGCGCGCGTGTGTGTGTGTGTGTGTGTGTGTGTGTGTGTGTGTGTGTGTGTGTGTGTGTGTGTGAGGGTCGGTCCACTGGGGTCCAGGGGCGAAGCTCCAGTGGGGCGGTTTGGGGGGGGGGGGGGGGTGGAGCTCCCCCGACTGCCGCAGAAGTAGATTTTTAAGTTTTATATTTCATTCAAAAGATCACGCACACACGCACACGCATACATACACACACCCTTCACAATATTCTTCACGGAGTACGATACTGCAATTTTACCGGATTCGTGGTGGGGAGAATAAGGAGGCGAACGCGCGAAAAACGTGTCCTAACATGTCGAAAGAGTAGGAATAAGAGTGTCGCTAGAATAGATATATAGATACACACGCGCTTGTTAATCTATCAATTTACAAAATACGATATTTCGAAAACTATTGCGATGCGCCGAAAATCCTTTCAGGCGAAGTTTTATATTGTTAAAAAAAAGGACTGTGCCAAATTTCAGCCAAATCCGTGGGGGGACGCTTTCGGAAGTTTATCCCACAATACTCACGTATTGATACAATAAATCCAATAAATATAAATTTTGAAAATTCATATTTCCCCCCCTTAATTTTTTTCCCTCAATTTTTCAGGCTCCGCCACCTGATTACTATTATTGGGACCAAAACAAACGTAATGACACAAAGAATACCCAAGAATTTCCAAAATTCCTAAAATCCATCAAACTCAATGATTATAGACAAATTTTGAATATTCATGTATAACCCCTTAATTTTTTTAAGCTCCCCCGCCTGATTATCATTATTGGGACCAAAACAAACGTGTTTGTCGAAAAAAACCCAGGAATTTACAAAATTCAGAAAATTCATCACAGTAAATAATAACAACCAAATTTCGAATATTCATGTATAACCCCTCCATTTTTTCCGGCTCCCCCGCCTGATTATCATTATTGGGACCAAAACAAACGTATTTGTCGAAAAAAAAAACCCAAGATTTTGCAAAATTCGGAAAAGTCCTCAAAGTAAATAATTACCTTTTGCTTAAACTATTTATTGATAACTTTTTGGCGTTATTATTATTTAAAATTAATCTTCTTATCGTCTTCATTGTGGTTGAATTTTTTCTAATTTTTATCTTATCATAAAGTATGCAATATTGTCGACGAACGTCACTTTTGGTTGCGAAGGTACGTCCAATACATCGATAAGCTCGGAACTTTTGAAAAATTTTGATGAAAATTGCAGCAATTTTGAAAGGTCCATAAAGCTATACTCGTGTCCAAAATTTGAGCACGCAGTTGCTCGAGCCGTTTTCGAGATAAAGCCGTTCAAATTTTGCAAATCCATAAAACACATCGGAATTTTTTTTTTTTCAAAATTTTTTTTCCCTGGACAGTTTGTGGCATAAATGAGTTGGAAAAAAAAATCCCGATAACCAAGCTACCTCTGTGAGAAAGCCGAGAAAAATTTGGCAAGGGAAACATGAATCGTAACGACTCTTATCGACAGACGGTATTTACCAGCAATCGTTGCCTTACCATCGTCGGATGACAAAGTTCCTTAAACGGTCGAAGCCCGATAAAAAAAATAATTGCGTTAAACTTTCCTAACTGTTGTCACCCTCCGTCGCTAGATAGCGATGTGTTTGGATCTTTTCTCAATCGATAATCATCCACCCGGGGATGTTTTCTCTCGTGGTAAGGATGAAAAACGCAAAAAAACATCACTTTACCTGGCTGATCCCAGACGATTCCAGCTTCGAAAAATATTCCACCCCAAAACTTGAATTGTCTCATTCTGTTTCGCAGATAGACCGATATTGTTATTCTTGTGTTCAGCAATTCGTCAAAGTGACACGTAAAATTGAATACGAAATACTGCAAAAAGAATGATTTTTTTTTTTTTACAATTGTAACGTAAATGTTTCAAGTTTTTCAAAAAACTCGGTAAGTTCCAAAAGGCTAACCTCGTTGTAATATGGACAGTCGGTCCTCTCGCGAACATTCGTTTTTTTCTTATGACTTCCGACTTTAACGACGATCATTGGATTACTATTCTGCGGCAGATGCTTAGCTTCGATGATCGTAACGCTTATTTGAAAAGAACCGTACTTTGATGGATATTTTCCTCCGTGATAAACCATTATGGATCAATGAAATTTCCTTTGGAAATCGCGTCACAAACGTCACTGGACGAACTTATATACGAACGTCATTTGTTTATTTTTACGTTTAAATTATTTCCCTGTGCCAATTTATATCTAGCCGATTTTGATATTTTTTTTTTTTTAATTTTAGGTACAATGAATTAACGTAAAATTAAAAACATGCGAAATTTACTTTTATTTATGAAGTAAAATTGAGCAATCGTTTTTCAACAAATGACATCTTCTGCCACAAAATTAATTAATATTCCTTTAAACAAGTTTGGATGTAAAAAGAATGTATATCTATATAATGTTCCTCCCACTCTTCCCTGTCAAATTCCAACGGGTGTTGCAGACAGTCTCGAGTTTTACCTCACCTTTATCTGCGGACCGCGGTCTCCGCGAATCCCCTCTGGACGAAAAAAAAAGCTGTTAATATATTGATCGACGGTATCGAGGCTCCGATGCTTGTACCGGACCTCAAAAGAACGTATAAGCTCTAGACTGTATGTGTGTGCGTGTATATGTGTACCGTGCCAGGACCACAAGCAGCAGCAAAAGTTTCAGTGAGGACCGAAAGATAGAGATAGAGAGAGGGAGAGAGAAAAAATAAAAAAAAATTGTCATGGCCAAAATTGGATTTATTTCGCCAATTTGTTGGGGAACAGAGCTGCAGGTGCGATTTCGAATGACCGTTCTCGTAGAGAGCGCGAACTTAACTTGTGCAGATCGATTTTCGGTGGTATGTCTAAATTGGTTCTTTCTTTTTTCACTCTCTCTCTCTCTCTCTCTCTCTCTCTCTCTTTCTTTGTCTCTCTCTCTCTCTCTCTCTCTCTCTCTCTCTCTCTCTCTCTCTCTCTCTCTCTCTTTCTCTCTCTTTCTTTGGGGCTTACGAATAACGGCGAGGCGAAGAGATACTTGCCACTGCATCTAGATCCGAGTAAAGGAACCCCAGAATTTACTTCGAAAGAAGAGAGAGGGAGAGAGAGGATTTTCGGTCCAGTAAGAGAGACAGAGATGTCGAATGACTCGAGAAGCGACGACCCAATCGTCCCCGGACGACAAACTATTTTAATAAGGCAAAGAACGTTTCCCAATTTCGTATATACCGAGACCGCAAATCCCTCTCGAGTCCCCGCGATGAATCCGTACGAAATCTCTTCTTGAGTTATGTTTATTCCGAGGGTTCGGCAGTGAATCGAGAGAAATCGAGAGAATTCACTCCTGTTCACCGACGCGCAAGGCAATGCAAATTGTATATATAGGAAACAAATTGTACATATCGCGATTTGATATATCCACAGGGACACGAGCTATACACGATCGACTGGAAAAAAGCCCACTCGATTAATTACTCCGGGAGCTTTAAATTGGAATTAAATTATTCTAAAATACTAAAAATTACTTTTTTAATTGTCAATCGATTGACGAATAGTCATTGATTTTTTCATCATTCGATTTTTGTGCAATGTATTTTCGATTTTTGAATAATTATTCGCGCATTTTTATCGATTAAAAAGAAAGCACAAGTCGAAACGTGTGCAAACCTCTCCCTCGTAATTTTTTTAGAATTACTTAGAAGCTGCAGGGAATTTGGAAAAAAAAAATAACTTTTGGGTCAACTCCTCGGGGCTGAGTAATAACTCTCGATTAGCGAGTGGCAATAAAATGCGATTATCTTCAATCACCCCGCGTGAAAACAATTATCACATCAGCTTTAGGGGAACCAATTAGTGAAATATGATACGAGTTAAGCGTGCTCGTGCGAGAGGAGGAGGACCCCCATCATATATACATAATAATCGGATATATCGAGTTTCTCTCGTCGGTGTTGCGGCCGTGAAAGGACCGTGATTTTTGTTCGTATTTTATTTTTCGTGTCATCGATTTGATATATTGTGTACCATGCATCCTTATATTTCGTTGACGATTTTGTCGTGCCCGATTCGAGCATATATCGGGCAGCAATTAAAAGGCTACATGTTACAATTTGTTCGACGATACAAGGGGATGCAATCGTTCACGAAAATTAAACGAAAAACATTAATAAAATTTTTCATAAGAAAAAAATTGCATATAACAAGGAAAAAGTGATAAAGACGATGGGTTCAATTTCAAATAACTATTGTGCTTAATTCGCAGATTTTTTTAAAGGTAATTTGGTTCAATTATTGTGCATTTTTTATAGCTGACTTTTGGTATAATTCCATTAAAATTTCATTTTTATTATTCAACAGACTGGGAAAATAAAATTTTCGAGATATACTTTTGCTGCTTGCCCACAACTCCCCGGGGCTTTTGTAACGAAATTTCTACGATGAATATCTACGACAAAACCTGACATATTAAGTGGAACGTCCATCTTCACTTATTACAGGCTTGTAGATTTTTGTTATTCGTCGAATAATAATATTTTGAGTGGCATAACCGACTCTCCTGACACGTAAATCTATCCCTAAATATGATATTGGACAAGCATTATGCATTGTGTAGGTGTTAGCGACGACACGTCTCGATTGTACTGCGTTGGCACGGAAAAACAAGAAAGGGAAACCATAACTGACAGACCCAAGTGTGAGCTTCTCACGTCAATCGAGCGGCGAGTCCTCTTGGCTCATACAACGCTCAATGCAAACATCGAAAATACAACATGAAGCTAGCGAGAAAACTATCGAGTGTACTGAACCAACGAAAAAAAAAAAAAAAAACGAATAAAAAGTGTCTCGTCCTCTGGTCTCTCTATCGAGGTGAATAACAGCAGGCTTGAGTCCGCTATGCTAAAAACGTCATTCTTGACATTCTTATCACAATATCGACTCTTGCATATCACGACAGCCCAATAACAGAGAATAAATTATTTAACGCTCTCATACGTATAATACTTGCATAGGAATACGAAAAAAGAAATGCTCCCTCATGATTTTAGGGCATTTAGAAACTTTTGCTTTGTCGGCAAGTGACTCGCACAATTTTGTACCTTTTTCGATCTTCCACAGTTGCAATATTTATTAAATAATTATCAAAATTACTTATCGTCGATGCTTCTGCTTACTTTCATCGTTCAAAATTTTTGATTTATTTAATTTTTTTCTCGATTAGCAATATTTTTATCGTAAAGTTGCCAAAGTTTTATAAAATTTCTCTATACACGTTTTGGATATGATTTATCCGTTCATCGCAGCAAAAAAAAAAAAAAAATTAAATTGGTCAAAAAATGACATTTTCAAAAGTCCCCGGAAATATCTGACTTGGCTAAAAACAGGCGCGCTTAAAAAATTGACAAAAATTTACGAATTTTATGGGAAGGTGTCCGAAAAATTCCAGCATTGTCGAGAAATTCGTGGTGTACAAATAAAATACGCGGTTTTTCGAAAAAAAAAAAAAGAACTCCCCTACCCATACGTGTCATCGTTGATGCCTCTCGCGGGCAAAGGGAGTTTTGCCTGAAAGAGATCCGCTATCTTTCTCGTTCGATCATCGGAGCAAAAGTATGCATTTCTCCGTTTCGCGATTCGAGTCCTGATCCGCGCGAATTTTGCTCCCGTGCGTATAAATACCTGCATTTATGTATACGTATGTGTATATACATATAATTATATATGACAGGTTTGGAAGAACTTTGCGGTGGAATGTCGTCGCGTCGGGCGATATAAGGTCGCGGTAGTCCGGGAGCAATTTCGCATTCACTCGTCCCAACCGCGGGTATATATATTATGCAGTTAAATAAATCGGCGCATTAAAGAATTTACGAAGTAGTAATGCGTATAACGTGGCGGCAAACTTTTCAGATTTTTTTTTTTAAATCGTATAGTCTATGTATATACGAGCGACATAAGTAACGCTCCTCTATACGTCCATGTGTCGTTTCTTTCATCCAGCACACATATACAGTCATTGTTAGATTGATCGTCGCGTCGGTTAAACATTGCGCTCGACGTATATAACACACTTTTGCCTGTATACCTCAAGCTGATGCTGCAAAAATGCAACGACAAAAAGCACACAGCCGTTAGCATCGAGAAAAATATGGTTGATTGCAGAAAGTTTGTTTTCGGTGTTTCTTAACGTTTAATACATGTATAACATACGACGCATGGTACATGTCATATAATATATATATATATATATATATATATATAACTCTGGCATCAACCTCCGTTGCTGCTGTATTCTAGCACATGGTTTTTTTGCTTCTTTTACGTGATCGCGTCTCTCGCGTTTCGACACAACGACATTCGAGCAATTTTCTTTGTACGGTATACCAATTAAATGGGGGGGGGGGGGGGGTGAATTGAGTCGATACAATTTTTACATAAATAGAGAAATAAAACATTGCAGAAACACACACAGGGGACTTTTCATGAAAATTCATTGGATCGATTTCATCAAGAAAATTTAAATAACGAAGCGACGGATAGCTTAGATTGAAAACGTAAAAACTAAAGAAGATCCACATACTAAGATCTTACAAGATGAGCACATGCTGTAAAACTTGACGAGACTGTCACAGAAGGACCGCTTGAAATACGATGTTTCCTAATTTTCGGAAAGATTGCAATTGTATGAAATAAAAATAATCGTCATTAATCATTTTTCTATAGGGTACACGGAGAGAAAAGTCCTAGAAAAATTGCCGTGCTTGCCACTGTAAAGTGGGGGAGAACGACATTTTTGGGACATTTTCATTTTTCGTCGAAAATGTCCCAAACATGTCGTTTTTGCCCCCACTTTACAGTGGCAAGCACGGTAATTTTTCTAGGGCTTTTCTCTCCGTGTACCAAAATATTCATAACGATCGTGATATTTCGTTTATTTTGTCTGGGAAATCTATGGTTTTTGTCCACTTTTTTTTGGTCACAGAATCAAAGCACTAAAATTTTCCTGTGACCATTAATTTTTTTCCCGCCGTAAACGGCGGAAATATTGATAAAGTCGAGGAATAATTGAGCCGCGGTTCACACTTTTTTTCGTTCGTACTCTCCCGGTCATTTCGATCCTCCGAAAGGGCATGGATATTACATCTCTGGTGTACAAAGTGATACCCGCGATTTTTCGATCGTTTACGATTTTCAGGGAGCAATGAAAGAAGTCCCGGGCAATACAGTCGTCATTAATACCGTGTCAACGCACCCCAAATGTTTCTAGCTCTATGGGGGGGTTACGTGTCCTGTGGCAGGGTCATTCAGTATAGGGCGAAGGAAACCTCTCGCAACACCAGAATCAGTAGAACAAGAGCCCGTCGGAGGGTGCTGTATACATACGTATGCCAATCCATAAACCATTATAGGCACGAGTGTTCTCTCGTTTGGTCACGTGTCCTTACAAGTGGTAAATTGCCATCATTTGGTGTGTACGCTGATAAAAGAGATTTTGGCATCGACTTCGTAAAAGCTGTGCGCAACGTATTATAACGGCGAGATTCGTGGCGTGTAATCCTCTCGTGTATTATTTGCTCTCGATATACCAGTTGAGTATGCGGAGTTGTATTTTTTAGACAGAGAGAAAAAATTTGGAAAAACAAAACGAGGATCAATGTGACGACAGCCCAACATTTTAAATTTCTCATTAATTGCAAGAAACGATCAATCAGTAACGATAATCCCTAAAAAAAAAGAACATTGAAAATAAAATTACATATTTTTGGATTAATATAATTAAAAAAAGTGAATATGACTCATTCTTCTGCATTCTCGGCTTCGAGACGCTAATTATACAGTGCATTGATTGGAAGAGGATTAATTTTCAAGCTCGTATAAAAGAAAAACGACAAAACTGGAGTTTAACATTTCTTTTTTTTCCCACGTGACCCAACGAAACGCGTAACTTCATCAGACATACTCTTGTATTCCGGAGTCTGTGATCCATATGTATATAAATATATACCTATGTGTATACGCGTATCGCGAGTGCGCGCATTGTTTCGTTTCATAATACACCTCATATAGATCGCTGTATTATACGAGTATATATATATATATATATATGATTGTAGTATAAAGAGAGACAAGTGTATGAAACGCACGGTGAAAGAGCGAGAGAGCGAGTGATATATCGGTGGTAGAAACGAGAGCGCAAAACACACAAACAACGGATTGCAATAATGGACGTGCGTGTTGTACAAATACGATATCGGCTTGTAGGGCTGGCTGACGGGGGGTGAAAGGGGGATGATAAAGGGTGGGGGAGGCAAGAGCCGGACGGGCACGTGACCCATTGAAAGGACTTACTTGGAATATAACGAACACCCCCGACAGTGGTGAGCCCCCGGGGCGCGTACACTCACCCCATGAGCCCCCCCCCCCCCCCGAACTCTCATTCTCGTATACACCCTCAACAGTTAGCAGGGTTAACTTACACGCACCACTAATACGACGTGGAACACACGTTTTTTTTATTCTCTCCACCTTTTTTTTTTTACTTTTCTCCCGTCGTTTCAATTCCCCTCTGCCCCTCAGGCTCCGACTTTGCATTCTGCGTGTTATTCGATCGCATATTTCACGGATAGCCCTTCAATTTCAAGGATAAGCGATAGGTTTTTTTTTTTGCAAACACTGTGGAAATTCAATGAAAGAAGTGAAACTCTTCGAATTTCTCTTCTGTAATAATTGCAAGATACAAAGGTGTTACATTATTCGGTGATGCGCATTTTTAGGCCCGAAGAAAATTTTTTTTGAAAAAAATCTCTGTCACTCTGCCTCTTGCTCGATTACGCCGCGTTAAACTGTCGGGGAGTTCTCAGTAGACTTTTAAACAATAATTTAATTCCCAGTTTTGTGGCTTTATATATTTTTTCATGAATTTTTCTTTCTTTCCTTTTTACGAATTTAACGCCCTCCCCATATATATATAATATAGAGTATATATATCAGTATATATGTCAGCATATATGTCAGTAAGTAAGAAATGAAAAATAAAGCATGAAAATTAGAGGTCCGTATCGAAATTATTTCTTGTATTAAAAAAAAAAAAAAACGTCAAATTAGTAATTCCACACGAGATTTTCTATCGAATAAAACATTCACGTACTCGTAAAGTAGAATTTTTGCACATCAACCACAATTAATCGATTAAACGAACTTACTTGTAAGTGAAGTTCTATCGTAATTGTATGAAGCGCCTCTTCCGAAGAGATAAACAGTGTAGTACCCCTGTTCCACGCCAGTGATGCCACAAGTTTAAAGCAAAAAACTTTTTGCCTGCGCTCCGTCGTCATGACAACGCGTACTACGATATTTCTCATTCTTCAAAGCACTGCCGCAACAATCCTAGGGTAATCTCTGAAGGGAGATGGGTAATGAATTAAGGGAGGGAGCTATCTCTTCGGAAGAGGCGCTTCATACAATTACGATAGAACTTCACTTACAAGTAAGTTCGTTTAATCGATTAATTGTATTTCGCGCCTCTTCCTCGAGATAAACAGTGTAGATGTTTAAAGTATGTTGCGGTAGATAATGAGCATGCATGACCCATGAGTCGTGCGTATGCTAATCTCCGTAATTTCTTATAATTACGTTGGTGTATATAATTTAGTATAAATATTATAATATATTATGATATCAGATATTACATTGCAGAGACTTCGCAGCAAAATTGTAGTGCTGCAATTAAAATTAGATTTCAACAATGTTTCTGAGACCTTGTTGCAACGTTGCTGGAAAAAACGCTGCAATGCTACATGCTGTATGGGTATTTATTGGTATAAAAATCTTTACGCCATGTGCAGAGCAGTCGCCTCTGCATTATTCATCAATATTAATATTCTATTGAGATTTGAAGCGAATTTATGAGAGGTCTTTTGATCCCTTTTTAAAAAAAAAAAATGACCCATACGAAGCTCAGTTAACACTGATAGGGTATTCTCTGACCCATCAGTGACTTGTCTCATACAATTTGCTTCATCATTTTTAACTCATCATTTTCATCATTTTTAACTTAATATTTTTTTTTTTTTTTTATTTATTTATTTATTTCTATTTTTATTTATTTATTTATTTATTTATTTATTTATTTATTTATTTATTTATTTTTTTATTTTTTTTAATTTTTCGATCACGCTATGAAATATCTAAAATTCTTGACTTGAGATATTTTCAAAAATTGTTAGTTCAAGGTAACTCTAATTATGCCAGACTCATAGCGTCTTTGATGCATTATTTATTTGTAATCCTTTCGAGTCTGAAGTCCTTAAATTATCAAGAATTTAAGGCAATAGTAATAATAACCGTTTCAAAAGAGAGAGCAGTGGTATAGTGGTAGCATGCTCGGCCCACACGCAGAGAGCCCTGGTTCATTTTTCACCACGGGTACCATTGGGAAAAAAATTTCCTATGTGCTTTTTCTGCGACCTCGATGGTTAAAAAAAACCCATCCGAAAAATGCAGTTCTAAAAGCAAGGTGCAGCGCTTTTGTGTGGTAGCCGAAAGACTGCGAGATACCTCAGGTTCGATTCCCGAGAGTTTGTAACCTCGAGGAGCCAACCTTTGTCTCTGTCGGGTGCAACCCAATCCAATTTATCTTTCCGAATTTATAAATTAAAATAAAGCCCCGAATGACGATACAATTCCTTCTCCGTTGTGGGAGAATTTTCCGATTCAAAAGTCAGTGGCTAGCTTACCATTAAGATTATTAATATAGATTTGCAACGATATTAGACCTGTTGCTAAAAGTTGTCTAGGCAACCGTGACATAGTTAGACTGCCCGATTCTTGAATGGATTAAATTTTGAATCTTTGAAAACATCGTAACAGGTATCGATTCTCAAAGTCAATATGACAATCGGAGATTATTTACCTTTTTTCTCGATGGTGTCATCAACTTATTGTTACAGAAAAGTGTTCGCCCCATTTCCAAACAGAATCTCAGCTCGACTCGTGACTATAAGTCACGGTGATACAACTCCGGCAGGCTATTTTTACCCACCTGTGAACTTGCGAAAGCGCCAACTACCTTTCCTTGCTATAAGTATGATTCCTTGATATGAGTATCAGGACATAAAAATGTCCATATCGGAGATGCCAAGGAAACGAAGTCTTTGGTACTCTTGCATCTCTAATATCAAGAAACTGAAAACTGAATTTACTTTTGTCAAAATGCATTAATTGTAATAAAGCGATCAGTCACTTTAGTCTCAGAATTCATGATTGCGGGTAGTGGCTGCTACGTGATGACTCGTAAAACCTTTGCAGGTAAATGATTTAGTTCTTTCCTCTTGTCTCTTGTATTCCATTATCTTGTATTCGTCTTTTCCTTTTCCTGCACCAAGATGATGAAACTTAATACAAGATTCAGCCTTGACAAGAAACGTTTCACTAAGGAAGATTTTAATGAGTAGGTAATTATTTCATAATGTACCCGATACCCGCATTGCTCTTTTTTTTTTTTTTTTTAACTTTTAATTTTTAATTTATTATTATTATTATTATTATTATTATTTTTAATATATATATAACTATTCACTCGTTAAAACCAAAAAATTAATTTTCAAAAAAGGTTTGCATTTCTGAGACAGCAATCTTTCTTGGCTGGCTCATCGTGCTACCATAGTAGCCGAATATTCTTAACGATTAATTCTTTGATTGAATACGGCCCGTTTGGCCAGTTTCATAGTTGTTAAGCTGATGACTATTTTACAAGTGAAAATGTTAATGAAAATATTCATAAACCTTTGACTTCTACTATGAGCAAGATCCTTCATGGTATGCGGGTAGCCAAATTTTTGCAATAAAAATCTGTATGTCTCGAGTATCGGCTTGTTTGCAGAGTCACATTGAATATCTCGGGAAAAGAATGGCGAAATTATCAAATTAATTTTTCACCTACTAACCGGGTGGCTTTTTCCGTATGTAAAAAGTTAAAAAACATCTGGTCAGCTTACAATCTTTCATTCAGGCATAGCGCCTGTGAGATTCACATTAAGTTTTTATCATATCCATCTCGCGAATCATGTTTTCTTCGAGAAGAAATTTTGAGATTTCGGCCAGTCAAAAAAAATCGCCTACCTCATATGATTCTTGGTTGTTGAAGGAATATACCCCCTGAAGGGTAGCTTCTCAGCAAAATAATATAGGATTCCATTGTTGTTGAGAAGGATATCCTTTGAAAATTGGTCCTGCTGGCTGAGATAGTCAGTTTTCCTTTGCTGTGAAGGAATATTCATGATTATGTTGTTTCACTGACTGATCTAGTAAGTATTTTCTCCCCTGTGGAGGAATATACGCTGCAATTGGCTTTGCTGACTTGCAAAGTAAGGTTTTCCTTTCCTATGGAGGAATATTAGCTAAAGAGCAGAATTGCTGACTGATCAAGTCAGTATGAAACTCCTTATGAAAGAATATTTACTGTCTTCAACAGCCTGTGGCTGATACATAGGCAAATAGAACCAATCGGTATTACTATTTGACGGAACTTTCGCTGCCAGAGGCAGTAACCTGCTTACACCTGTTTATATAGGCTATTGAGACGGATCGTTGAGAATATTCGCTGTCTGTAGCAGCCTGTGACTACCAAATATATAACCGAATAGAACCAATTGGTATTCCTATTTGGAGGAATATTCGCTGCCGCAGAGGCAGTAATCCGTTTGGCCTTTGAGATGGTTCATTTGCTGTCTTTAGCAGCCTGTAGCTAATGCATAGCCGAATAGAACCAATTGGTATTCCTATTTGAAGGAATATTCGCTGCCAGAGGCAGTAACCTGTTTGGCCTTTGAGATGGTTCATTTGCTGTCTTTATCAGCATGTGGCTAATACATAGCCGAATAGTACCAATAGGTATTCCTACGTGAAGAAATATTCACTGCCAGAGGCAGTAATCTGTTTATATAGGCCTCTGGGATGGTCCAATGAGAAAAATACTGACCTTTTCTCCGTCATAGCGCCTTGACAACCATCTCTTTGAGTACGCAGCGGCCACACGTCTTGCAAAGACGGCGTTCTATACAGAACTAACAATAAGAGACCCTAATTTTGCAGTGATTAAGGTCTCGACCACTCGTGTAATGCCAGCGTTCAGCATACAGGAACTGCCCGCATCGGTTTCAACCTATGCTGGCACTACGTTTTCCCATCCCGCGTTGTCGAGTTCGGATTTCGTGTCTACAGACAACGATGTGCGATTCGGTTAGAGCCGAATGCACAAGCATATTAAGCCACACAGTATAACTATGGGCTGACGCAATCCCACGCTGGAACTCGAATCCCGTGTACATAGACACGGGTGTGCGATTCGGTTAGAGCCGAATGCACAAGGCATATTCAGCCACACAGTATAACTATGGGCTGAAGCAATCCCACGCTGGAACTCGAATCTCGTGTACATAGACACGAGTGTGCGATTCGGTTAGAGCCGAATGCACAAGGCATATTCAGCCACACAGTATAACTATGGGCTGATGCAATCCCACGTTGGAAATCGAATCCCGTGTACATAGACACGAGGGTGCGATTCGGTTAGAGCCGAATGCACAAGGCATATTCAGCCACACAGTATAACACTATGGCCTGATGCAATTTCACGCTGAAAACTCGAATCTCGTGTCTCTAGACACAGGTGTGCGTTTCGGTAAGAGCCGAATGTACAAAGCATATTGAATCACGCACAGGATACAGGATATCACCCTGCAGGAAGATGCAATTCCACGCTACAGCTCGAATCCCGTGTCAATAGACACGAATGTGCGTTTTGGTAAGAGCCGAAAGCACGAAACACATAACCGCCATGGATTCATATGTGTTGAGCAGATTCGGTCACGGATCTTCTGATTATCGCTCAAGAATCGTCCAATTCTTTTTGGCTCATCTAAAAAACACTAATTTGACACTCTTCTAGGTTGTACTTACTGCGAGTGTCCTCTATGTTCAATTTGTTCTCGGGGTCTCTCCGTAAGGGCCCCCGATCTCCGTGATTACCCTTGATATCACTTCCGTGATAAATCGTCGATTCTTCGTCTAATATTACATTACTTATTCTATTATTTGCACTATCGTGCAAAAAAGCTTGTGTTTACACCGGCACAAAACGAAGGAATGAGAAATATCGTAGTACGCGTTGTCATGACGACGGAGCGCAGGCAAAAAGTTTTTTGCTTTAAACTTGTGGCATCACTGGCGTGGAACAGGGGTACTACACTGTTTATCTCGAGGAAGAGGCGCGAAATACAATTGGAATTCAGCAGAGCCATTTTTAAACGGAATGTCAAAGGGTTAAAGTTAACCCTAGCTTACCACTCTGGGGTCCCAGGGACCCCAGCCAATTGAAAAATCAATATTGCTCTCATGTTTTTGGACTTTTTTCTTTCTTTAAACCCGTATAACTCAGAGCTTTTTTGTTCTATCAATTTTTTTTTTGTCATGGACCTGTTCCTTGGTTGAAACTCCATTGATTGAAACAAAACAACTTAAATATGCCAATTTTAGCTGAAGTTATGGGGAAGAATATGCGTGGGGTCCACGGGACCCCAGTGTGGTAAAGTCGTAGGCAAAAAATAAGTGTGGTAACCTAGGGTTAAGAACAATAAAGTTCAACGACTGTAATTATATGGTCGAATCCAGCAAATACGATTTGCAATCATCCGTATAAACGATTCTCGCTGAGATGCAATCACAAAAGAAAAAATGTCAAGAACCGATTATCCTTAATTGATCGATTAAACGAACTTACTTGTAAGTGAAGTTCAATCGTAATTGTATGAAGCGCCTCTTCCGAAGAGATAGACATTGTAGTACCCCCGATCCACGCCAGTGACGCCACAAGTTTAAAGCAAAAAACTTTTGCCTGCGCTCCGTCTTCATGACAACGCGCACCACGACATTTCTCATTCTTTAAAGCACTGCCGCAACAATCCTAGGGTAATCTCTGAATGGAGATGGGCAATTAATTGAGGGAGGGAGCTATCTCTTCGGAAGAGGCGCTTCATACAATTACGATTGAACTTCACTTACAAGTAAGTTCGTTTAATCGATCAATTGTATTTCGCGCCTCTTCCTCGAGATAGACATTGTAGATGTTTAAAGTATGTTGCGGTAGGTATTGTGCATGCATGACCTATAAGTCGTGCGTATGCCAATCTCCGTAATTTCTTATAATTACGTAGGTGTATATAATCTAGTATAATTGTTATAATATATTATGATATTAGATATTAAATTGCAGAAACCTTGCAGCCACATTGAAGTGCTGCAATTAACCCGTAAACGCCACACTAGTGCAAATTTGCACCACCTAAAATTCATTTTTTGTGAATTTTTGAACATTTTTGTTCTGATTTTGTCGTATTTTTACTGAATGAATAATATTTATCGCATTTGAAATTATGACCTTCGGTTTCCTGAGAGACTATTACCCCAAAAACCACTGGTTATCGAATAGTTTTAGATTATTTATACGAGAATTATAGTACATTGAAAATGCAAAATCCCAAATCGCACTAGTGTGGCATGTATGTATGCTCAATAGAGGTGTGGTTTTTACGGGCCAAAATCAGACCTCAACAATGTTTCTGAGACTTTGTTGCAACGCTGCTGAAATATTGCTGCAATGTTGCGTGCTGTATGGGTATTTGTTGGTATAAAAATCTTTACGCCATGTGCAGGGCAGTCGCCTCTGCCTTATTCCTCAATATTAGGATTCTGTTAAGATCTGAATCGAATTTATAAGATCCCTTTTGATCTTTTTTTTTTTTTTTTTTAAAGACCCATACGAAGTTCAGTTAATACTGATAGGGCATTCTCTGACCCATCAGTGACTTGTCTCATACAATTTGTTTCATTATTTTAACTCTAATTCAATTTTTTTTTTTTTTTTTGTCCGTCAGATGAAGATGTCATTCTCTCTCTTTTTTTTTTTTTTTATAATTTTGATCACGCTATAAAATATAAAAAAAAAAAAATTCTTGACTTGAGATATTTTCCAAAATTGTTGGTTCAAGGTAACTTTAAATATGCCAAACTTACAGCGTCTTTGACGCATTACTTATTTGTAACTCCTTTGAATCTGAAGTCCTTAAATTATCAAGAGTTTAAGGCGATAGTAATAACCCTTCAAACGGGAGAGCAGTGGTATAGTGGTAGCGTGCTCGGCCCACACGTAGAGGGCCCTGGTTCAAATTCTACCAAGGGTACCATTGGGAAAAATATTTTAAGTGCTTTTTCTGCGACCTGGATGGTTCAAAAACCCATCCGAAAATTGCAGTTCCAAAAGTAAGGTGCAGCACTTTGATGTGGTAGCTGAAAGACTGCGAGGTACCCCAGGTTCGACTCCTGGTCCCGTAGCCTCACCCGGTAGAAGCAAAAATAATCAAGAACGTAGCTTCAGAGCTAGGGCATACGAACTACGACCTCATCCATCCCGATGCTATTTTCTGAATGGTATCATCAACGCATTGTTACAGAAAGATGCTCGCTCCACTACCAATCAAAATCTCAACTCGACTCGTGATTATACGTCACGCTGATACAACTGCGGTGGGCTATTTTTACCCACCTCTGAACTTGCGAAAGTGCCAACCACCTTTGCCGTTTCTTGAATCTTTGTTCATATATGATTATAACGTTTGTATACATTAAGCTAATACCGTTATAAGTATCAGAACATAAAAATTTCCATATCGGAGATGCCAAGGAAACGAAGTCTTTGGTACCCTTGCATCTCTAATATCAAAAGACTGAAAACTGAATTGACTTTTGTCAAAATCCATTAATTGTAATAGGGCGACCAGTCACTTTAGTCTCAGAATTCATGATTATGAGTAGTGGTTGTTACGTGATGACTCGTAATATCTTTGCAGATGAATGATTTAGTTCTTTCCTCTTGTCTCTTGTATTCCATTATCTTGTATTCGTCTTTTCTTTTTCCTGCATCAAGTTGATGAACCTTAATACAAGATTCAGCCTTGACAAGAACCATGTCACCAAGAAAGATTTCAATGAGTAGGTAATTATTTTATAATGTACCCGATACCCACATTGGTCTTTTATATATATGTAAATGTTCACTCGTTAAAACCAAAAAATCCGTTTTCAAAAGAAGTCTGCATTTCTGAGACAGCAATCTCTCTTGGCTGGCTCATCGTGCTACCAGTAGCCGAATGTTCTTAAAGATTAATTCTGTTATTGAATACGGCCCGTTTCGCTAGTTTCCTAGTCGTTAAGCTGATTACCGTTTTACAAGTGAAGACGTTAATGAAAATATTCATAAACCTTTGATTTTTACTATGAGCAAGATCCTTCATGGTATCCGGGTAGCCAAATTTTTGCAAAGCAAATCTGTATGTCTCGAGTATCGGCTTGTTTGCCGAGTCACATTGAATATCTCGGAAAAAGAATGGCGAAATTATCAAATTAATTTTTCACCTACTAACCAGGTGGCTTTTTCCTTATGTAAAAAGGTTCAAAACATTTAGTCCGCTTACAATTCAAGCATAACGCCCGGGAGCGTTGAGAGGAATATTTGTAGAAAATTGGTCCCGCCGGCTGAGATAGTCAGCCTTCCTCTGCTGTGGAAGAATATTTTGTACAGAGCAGATATGCTAACTGATCAAGTCAGTGTTTATCCTTATGAAAGAATATTCGCTGTCTTTAGCAGCCTGTGACTAATACATAGCCGCACAGAACCAATTGGTATTCCTATATGAAGAAATACTCACTGCCAGAGGCAGTAACCTGTTTACGTAGGCCATTAAGATGGTTCATTGAGAATATTCGCTGTCTCTAGCAGCCTGTAGCTAATGCATAGCCGAATAGCACCAATTGGTATTCCTATTTGGAAGAATATTCGCTGCCAGATGTAGCAACCTGTTTAGCCTTTGAGATGGTTCATTCGCTGTCTTTATCAGCCTGTGGCTAATACATAACCGAATAGAACCAATTGGTATTCCCATGTGAAGAAATATTCACTGCCCGAGGCAGCGCACCTGTTTATATAGGCTTCTGGGATGGTTCATTGAGAAAAATACTAACCTTTTCTCCATCGTAGTGCCTTGGCGACCATCTCTCGAAGGCATTAACCTCGCTCACTCCTCTGAGTACGCAGCGGCTACACGTCCTGCAGAGATGGCGTTCTAGACAGAACTAACAATAAGAGACCCTAATCTTGCAGAGATTATGGTCTCGGGCCTCTCTGTCACTCTCATTGCTGCGACCGCTGCTGCTTGACAATGAATACTCGTGATCTGTGACCCGACAAGACAAAACAGGAACATCCCGTTCTTTTAAAATGTGTATCAATATCCTTCAGATAAAAATCAAGCATTCACTGTATCTAACAGTCCTGGACTGTTGGAAGAGTGAGCCTGGCCCGCCTTCCTTTGCAATACTCTACGCCTTCCGTAGTTTTTTTTTTTTTTTTTTTTTTTTATTACTATTGGATTTAGCAGTCCTGGACTGCTGGAAGAGTGAGCCTGGCCCGCCTTCCTTTACAATATTATACGTCTTACGTAGCTCTTTTTTTTTTTTTTTTTTATATTATTATTATTATTATTATTATTGGATTTAGCAGTCTTGGACTACTAGAAGAGTGAGCCTGGCTCGCCTCCCTTTACCATATTCTACGCCTTACGTAGTTTCTTTTTTTTTTTTTTTAATTATTATTATTGCTATTGGGTTTAGCAGTCCTGAACTGCTGGAAGAGTGAGCCTGGCCCGCCTTCCTTTACATATTCTACGCCTTACGTAGTTTTTTTTTTTTTTTTTTTCAAATTATTATTATTGTTATTGGATTTAGCAGTCCTGGACTGCTGGAAGAGTGAGCCTAGCCCGCCTTCCTTTACCATATTCTACGCCTTACGTAGTTTTTTTTTTTTTTTTTTCAAATTATTATTATTGTTATTGGATTTAGCAGTCCTGGACTGCTGGAAGAGTGAGCCTAGCCCGCCTTCCTTTACCATATTCTACGCCTTACGTAGTTTTTTTTTTTTTTTTTTAATTTAATTTAATTTAATTTTTTTTTTTTTTAATTTATTTATTCATTTATTTATTTATTTTATTTATTACTATTATTATTATTATTTTAAAATTATTTTCAACGAATACATGGTTTAGATCCCACTCGTGTAACGCCAGCGTTCAAAATAAAAGAACTGCCCGCGTCGGTTGCAAAGCAATCGAGCGCCATAAGGTTAACTTACGTCTTTTGTGATGTTTACCTGCGCTGGCACTGTTTCAGTGAGAGCCGAATGCACAAAGCATATTCAGCCACACAGCCTAACTGTGGGCTGACGCATTCCCGCGCTGTCGAGTTCGGCTTTCGTGTCCTAGACAACGACGTGCGATTCGGTTAGAGCCGAATGCACAAAGCATATTCAGCCACACAGTCTAACCATGGGCTGATTCAATCCCACGCTGGAACTCGAATCCCGTGTACATAGACACGGGTGTGCGATTCGGTTAGAGTCGAATGCACAAAGCATATTCAGCCACACAGCCTAACTGTGGGCTGACGCAATCCCGCGCTGTCGAGTTCGGCTTTCGTGTCCTAGACAACGACGTGCGATTCGGTTAGAGCCGAATGCACAAAGCATATTCAGCCACACAGTCTAACCATGGGCTGATTTAATCCCACGCTGGAACTCGAATCCCGTGTACACGGGTGCAGACACGGGTGTGCGAAGCCACGCACAGGATATCCCGGCTGATGCAATTCCACGTTACAGCTCGAGTCTGCCTAGAAACATCAATCTGACACTCTTTTAGGTTATACTTACTGCGAGTGTCCTTTGTATTAATTTTTTCTCGGGGTCTCTTCGTAAGGGTCCCCGATCTCCGCGATTATCCTTGATATCACTTTTATGATAAAACGTCGACTTTTCGTCGAATATTACTTTCCTTATTCTATTATTTGCACTATCGTGCAAAAAAAACTTGTGTTTACACCGGCACAAAACGAAAGAATGAGAAATGTCGTGGTGCGCGTTGTCATGAAGACGGAGCGCAGGCAAAAGTTTTTTGCTTTAAACTTGTGGCGTCACTGGCGTGGATCGGGGGTACTACAATGTCTATCTCGAGGAAGAGGCGCGAAATACAATCATAATTCGACAAATCGACGTGATCCGAAACTTTCATACTATACTCACGAATGCCAATAGTCTTTACGACCTTTTCTACGCTTCATATACGGAGAGAAAGAGCACGAATACCATCGGAACTCAGGGATGGTATAGTTGGATGCCAAGTGGAAAGAAATAACATTCATATTGAAAAATTTGGAAATCGTTGTCCTGACTGATCGGAACGATTACCAAACCGTCGGTCGTGAATTTTATTTGCCCCCACTTGTCCGCTAACTGCCATCACTCAACTGGATAATATCACCAATTTTTTCATTCCTTCCAGTCACTCTTTTTCGTCCGATGAAATTGAAAAGGGATATAAAGCGAGCTGACGTGCATACGCGTGCAACGAGTCTGTTCTGTATCTCGAAACGATAGAGACAAAGGGACGAAGAATAGACAGAGGGTATATAGGGTGAATAAAAAGCGTCCTGGCAGGTCCGCTTGTGGTTCGATCGGAAACTTACCTACGCTATAGAGCTTTTTTTTTTTTTTTTTTCTGTGCTGATGAGAGAATCTTCCATCATTGTACACGCCCTCACCTCGTGAAATCGTGGGAGGAATCTTGCGTGGGAACTCCACTCGGTCGTAGTGACTATGACTATATACAATGCGGATGGTGGTTGTGGTCCTGGTCGCGCCGTTCTTTATTCCTCGATGCTTATTTCACACATGCAGTTGTTCCGTCTTTTTTCTGCATCTGGCTACTTTTCGGACCTTCGCGCTTGCTGACAGTGAGCGCGATCAGAGGTAACTGTAGTAAGATTATTTTTTTCAGAAATCTCGCACCCTGTCCATCCATTCAAAGGATTTCTCGCGGTAACTCGAGAATTCTTCGGCACACAGAGCTTCCACGATAAGACTCTGCAACTTTCGTCAGATTTTTTAATTCACTCGTTTGGATTTTCCAACCCCATAAATTTATAATAAATATTTGCATATTTAAATTTTTGAAGAAACGTTTCTCGGCGATTATATTTCTTCGATCAATGAAATTTTCCTTACATTGAACAGTCTTTTTTTAATCAGAGGATATACTTTTGTTTAATTTCATTGGTTTCATTCACTTGGCATGGAAAAATTGGTCTCGAGGTGTCCTTTTCTGAAAAAAATGACGACTGTACCGTAAAATGCGAATGAGTGTGTTTAAAAATCTGAAAAAAAAAACATTTACCAGTCGCAGTAGAAGGTTATATAAAGAGATCCTGTAGTTGCCGAGAAATCGGTAGTGGTCGCAAAGCGGTGTAAGGTTTTGAAAAAAAAAAATACCCATACATGGCGCATTGAGTATCACGCAGGCAGAAGAAAAGGCAGAAGCCGCGAAGATTTCTGATCCCAGGAGCCATCAGCGGGATGAGAGATGAATGTGGGTGCGCGTGTGTGTGTGCTGCCCCTTGCTGAGTCAGAAAGCCGCGCGCTGCCGCTTTGCGAACCTTTGTACCCGTCACCGTATAAAATCACGTCGAGTGGCGAATCGTTCCCCTCCTCGACTACATATATTTTCACTGAAGTAGTATATTGTGTCTATGTATATAGGAGGAGTACCACTGGTGTTCATACACTATAAAACCATCTCTCTTCAGTATCTCAAGTATAAATATATATATATATATATGTGTATATGTATATATATATACGATACAATGGCTCCTAGAACATAATAAGGGTGTAATAAAATTAAGAGTCACGTGTGGGAGTGGCCCGATGCCGTTGTTAACGCGATATAGTGCTGCCCGTCCACCATATAGATCGTTGAGGACGTGCGAAAGTATAACGAAGGTCTCTCCAATCGATTCGAAGTATACGAATTATTTTTTTTTACAAATAGCTCGATGAGTAGAAGGGTACAAAGTTGATTATACTTTCTCGACCGCGATTCGTAAAAAATCCACGAGTGCGAGAGTAACTGAGATTGCAGGCAATGAAACTTGAGAATGGTAATATCGTTTGTAGATCTTGCAGAAAATATTTCAGCATAACTTTGCTATATACATGTTAAAGCTTCTCACTTTCCCAAAAATAATAATTTTGGATGATCGTATGAAAAACTGTTAGTAGAATGATATTTTTTTGTTTAAACGTTCTCGTTGCATTTTGAAAAAATCTATCTACAATTTTCTCAATGCCGCCTACACGCATCATCATAATTTAGAACTACTTCAAACTCGACATAATCGATCGAGTAATTATTTAATCATGATTATGTCGTCGCGCTTGCGGCAATTCAGCCTACGTACATAAGAAGCTTTCCGATCACATTATCACGTGGTGACATATCACTCTGCATGGCATATTGCATCTCGCTGAGTCGGCATGTGTCTTTCCCGCGAGTCGATCCTCTCGCGGGCAGCAAAGATCAATGTTAATCATGTTGCATGGTGAATTCCGATCAATTACGCCGAAGTATAATTCATTGCCTCTCGATTATCATAGCCCCCCCCCCCCCCCCGCCCCCGGCCCCTCCTGCATGCATGTATATGTCTCCTCATATGAGTAGAGTTGCACGTTAGTCGATGTTAAACCCTATTATACGAAGATCGACGATCACTTATGAAAGACTCTTGATAATGTAACGGATGAATTGTCTTTCTATGGTTGTATGGTATTATGGTATATATATTAGGGTGTTATGGTATACATATAATTTCTATGGTGGTATGGTATATATATTAGGGTGGTCCTTATTTGGGTCAAAATTTTATTTTATCGCTCTCAAAGGCTTCAATGTCTAAATATATATTTTTTTTAATTAGCCGAAGGCCCAGCCTCGTAGATCAATTCTAAGTATCTCCCCAAAGCTGTCGAATTTTACCATTTGATTAACATACGATTTTCGGCACTTTTTAGCTTATATTTTTTTCCTTCCGCAGTATTGCACCGAAAAATTTGAAACTCCGCATATTTTTCACTTATTGTAGTATTAGGTCTTCGATGCCAGTTTTAAAAATTTTCCTGTGATTTAATTCCACGATGAATCGGCAAGTGAGATAGCTTATTAATTAAAAGCTTCGACGAAGTTCATTATAACTCGAAAACTATGTGCGATACGACGATAATGCAAACAGTCTTTTTTGTAACCAATTAAATTCTCTACAAAAAAAATTCCATAAGATTTTTTCCGTCATTCCAAAGTTTTCGAAATATTTGAAAAAATGAAGCGGGCTACTACATTTTCTTCTCTTCAAATAAAAAATTCGTGAAAAAATCTTGGTCGACACTTTCCCCGAGTTCTCGAATTTTAATATTTTAATTATGTACAATTTTTGATACATAAGAGTTAATTTTTGTTTCCTATTCTATAATTTCACATTATTACGAAAGGATTTGATCATTTACGAAGTAAAAAAAATTGTAATGATGAAATGTAAATTATTTTCAATAAGTTTTCCAAGTTCGGGAAAATTTTTCATACAGGGAAAAAAATATCAGGAATAATTTTTTCAGTCTTTTTAATGGAACGAACGAAAAATATATTAATATTTAATTAAAAAAATAAAATCTTGGGCTAGATTTTTTTTACTCAAGTGAAGAAGTGTCTGAAATTGTCTGCGTTATGCCATCAAACCCTTTTATTTTTCGTCTTCAGTGCATTCTTAAATTATCAAATTCTTTCGTAATAATGTAAAATAATACGATAGAAAACAAAAATTAACTCTTATGTACCAAAAATCGTGCATGATTAAAATATTTAAATTTGAGAACTCGGAGAAAGTCTCGGCCAAGATTTCTTAACGAGTTTATTGTTTGAATAGAATAAAATGTAGTTTCCCGCTTCATTTTTCCAAATATTTCCAAAACTTTGGAAAAAAGGAAAAAATCTTATTGAATATTTTTTGTAGAGAATTTAATTTGTTTACAAAAAAGGTTATTTGCATTATCGTCGTATCTCACATAGTTTTTGAGTTATAATGGACTTTGTCGAAGCTTTAAATTAATAAGCTATCTCAACTTGCCGATTCATCGTGGAATTCAATCACGGGAAAATTTTTAAAACTGGCATCGAAGACCTACTACAATAAGTAAAAAATATGCGGAGTTTCAAATTTTTCGGTGCAATACTGCGGAAGGAAAAAAATATAAGCTAATAAGTGCCGAAAATCGTATGTTCATCAAATGGTAAAATTCGACAGCTTTGGGGAGATACTTAGAATTGATCTACGAGGCTGTGGGTCTTCGGCTACTTTTTTTTAAAATATATTTAGAGACATTTAAGCCTCTAGGAGCGACAAAATAAAATTTTGACCCAAATAAGGACCACGCCAATGTAAATATATATATCTATATGTAGGCGATTTATTTGCATATATATTGTATCTTAACTGACTTTAAACACAGTAAAAGTGACTCTTAACTCTCAATTTGTGTTATCACATATCGATCACTATATCACAACTAACGAATCCTTCGATTCGAACGCAAATGACAATATCCATATAAAACTTCAGTGTGATTTCTCAACATGGCATGAAAATTACTCCCCCCCCCCCCCCCCCCATGTGTGTTGGAATTGTCGGTTCGTTGAACACGACTATTACATTCTCTCGTTCGTTTTCAATCAATAGCAATACCAAGATCGATATATTTCACCTGCCGCACGGTTTCACTAGTGTGACTAATCAATTGTTGGGAGCTCTGGTATCCATCTGGATTCAGACACGATAATTTATTATCTTCGATCCCTCGAAAGCCTACGGGGAATAATTTACCTACGTATTTCTCACCTTGCCTTCACTCTTATAGCGTTACAATTATTGAATCGATTGAACGAACTTACTTGTAAGTGAAGTTCTATCGTAATTGTATGAAGCGCCTCTTCCGAAGAGATAGACAGTGTAGTACCCCCGTTCCACGCCAGTGTCGCCACAAGTTTAAAGCAAAAAACTTTTTGCCTGCGCTCCGTCGTCATGACAACGCGTACTACGATATTTCTCATTCTTCTAAGCACTGCCGCAACAGTCCTAGGGTGATCTCTGAAGGGAGATGGGTAATGAATTGAGGGAGGGAGCTATCTCTTCGGAAGAGGCGCTTCATACAATTACGATAGAACTTCACTTACAAGTAAGTTCGTTTAATCGATTAATTGTATTTCGCGCCTCTTCCTCGATATAGACAGTGTAGATGTTTAAAGAATGTTGCGGTAGATAATGAGCATGCATGACCTATAAGTCGTGCGTATGCCCATCTCCGCAATTTCCTATAATTACGTAGGGGTATATTATAATCTAGCATAAATATTATAATATATTAGGATATCAGATATTATATTGCAGAGACCTTGCAGCAACATTGCAGTGCTGCAACAAAATCATATTTCAACAATGTTTCTGAGACCTTGTTGCAATGTTGCGTACTGTATGGGTATTTATTGGTATAAAAATCTTTACGTCATGTGCAGAGCAGTCGCCTCTGCATTATTCATCAATATAATATTCTATTGAGATTTGAAGCGACTTTATGAGATCCCTTTTGATCCCTTTTTTGAAAAAAAAAATTACCCATACGAAGCTCAGGTAATAATGATAGGGTATTCTCGGACCCATCAGTGACTTGTCTCATACAATTTGTTTCATCATTTTTAACTCTATTTTTTTTTAATTTATAATTTTGATCACGCTATGAAATATCAAAAATTCTTGACTTGAGATATTTCCCAAAATTATTTGTTCAAGGTAACTCTAATTATACCAGACTCACAGCGTCTTTGACGCATTGCTTATTTGTAAGCCTTTCGAGTCTGAAGTCCTTAAATGATCAAGAATTCAAGGCGATAGTAATAACCCTTCAAAATGGAGAACAGCGGTATAGTGGTAGCATGCTCGGCCCACACGCAGAGGGCCTTGGTTCAATTTCAAACACGGGCACCATTGGGAAAAATTTTCTATATGTGCTTTTTCTGCGACCCCGATGGTTCAAAAAACCACCCAAAAAATGCATTTCCAAAATCAAGGTGCATCGCTTTGGTGTGGTAGCCGAAAGACTGCGAGATACTTCAGGTTCGACTCCCGAGAGTTTGTAACCCTGAGGAGCCAACCTCTGTCTGTCGGGTGCAACCCAATCCAATTTATCATTCCGAATTCATAAATTAAAAAATAAAGGCCCGAATGACGATACAGTTCCATCTCCGTTGGGGGAGAATTTTCCGATTTAAAGGTCAGTGACTAGCTTACCATTAAGGTTATTCATATACATTTGCAACGATATTAGACCTGCTGCTAAAAGTTGTCTAGGCAACCGACACAGTTAGACTGCTCGATTCTTAAAATCGACTAAATTTTGAATCTTCGAAACCATCGTAACAGGTATCGATCTCAAAGCCAATATGACAATCGGAGATTATTTACCTCTTTTCTCAACGGTGTCATGAACGCATTGTCACAGAAAGGCGCTCGCCTCACTACCATCTTTCCTTGTCATTCCTTCAACCAAGCAGCCAAGGAAACGAAGTCTTTGGTACCCTTGCATCTCTAATATCAAAAGACTGAAAACTGAATTGACTTTTGTCAAAATTCATTAATTGTAATAAAGCAATCAGTCATTTAGTCTCAGAATTCATGATCGCGGGTAGTGGTTGTTATACGTGATGACTCGTAAAACCTTTGCAGATAAATGATTTAGTTCTTTTCTCTTGTCTCTTGTATTCCATTGTCTTGTATTCGTCTTTTCCTTTTCCTGCACCAAGCTGATGAACCTTAATACAAGATTCAGCCTTAACAAGAAACATTTCACTAAGGAAGATTTCAATGAGTAGGTAATTATTTCATAATATACCCGATACCCACATTGCTCTTTTATATATATATATCGAGGGCTTAGGACCAGAAAGGCGTAACCCACAAAAAAACGGACTATACTGCCATAAGGGCGTATCCCCAACTTTAACACGGAAGTTCCATAAGAGAAAAATTAATCAGCCTACAGCCAGAAGGGCGTAAGACCACACTACAATACTGCCAGAAGGCGTAAGCCACGAAAAATAAAAAAAGTGGCTTACGCCCGTCTGGCAGATCATTGATCATTTTTTTCCGGATTTAAATCGCCTGATTTATCGCCAGACGGGCGTAACCCTCTTTTTTTATTTTTCGTGGCTTACGCCTTTCCGGCGGATAACTGGTCAGTTTTTTCCGAATTTCGATCGTCTACTTACTGCCAGAAGGGCGTTACCCCAAAAAAATTGAAAACGTGATGTGTGTGTGTGTGTGTGTGTGTAAAATTTTGAAAATGTTGAATAAGTTTGAAAATTTTTGAAAATTTCGAAAATTTTGAAAAATTTAAAAAATTTGAAAATTTTGAAAATTTTAAAAATTTGAAAATATTGAAAAATTTGAAAATTTCGACTATTATGCGACAACGACTAAATATGCGCATGCAACCATTTTGCAAATGATATATTTCGTTTTTGTTTATATTTCGCATTAAAAAATAATATATTAGCAAATAGCAAATAGTTTCCTGACCAGCGACTGCCGAGTTTTTCTGACCAGCAACTCGTCAGTCTGCCAAGACTGGCACTGAACAGATTTGCGTTACACACCTAGTCTGGAATTCGACAGTTTACTGGCCATCAACTGGCCAGAAAGATGGAAAACTGGCCAGCATCTTCCACACATCACGTTTTCAATTTTTTTGGGGTAACGCCCTTCTGGCAGTAAATAGACGATCGAAATTCGGAAAAAACTGACCGGTTATCCGCCGGAAAGGCGTAAGCCACGAAAAATAAAAAAAAGAGGGTTACGCCCGTCTGGCTGTAATCAGGCGATTTAAATCCGGAAAAAAATGATCAATGATCTGCCAGACGGGCGTAAGCCACTTTTTTTTCTCTGCGGGTTACGCCTTTCTGGCAGTATTGTAGTGGGGTTACGCCCTTCTGGCTGTCGGCTGATTAATTTTGTTCTTATGGAACTTCCGTGTTAAAGTTGGGGATACGCCCTTATGGCAGTAAGGTAATGAAAAGTCGAAAAACAGTGGGTTACGCCCTTTTGGTCCTAAGCCCTCGATATAACTATTCACTCGTTAGAACAAAAAAAAAAAAATTTTTAAAGAAGTCTGCATTTCTGAGACAACAATCTTTCTTGGCTCGCTCATCGTGCTACCAGTAGCCGAATATTCTTAAAGGTTAATTCTTTCATTGAATACGGCCCGTTTCGCTAGATTCATAGTCGTTGAGCTGATGACCATTTTACAAGTGAAGACGTAATGAAAATATTCATAAACCTTTGACTTCTACTATGAGCAAGATCCTTCATGGTTTGCGAGTAGCCAAATTTTTGCAAAGAAAATCTGTATATCTCGAGCATCGGCTTGTTTGCAGAGTCACATTGAATATCTCGGAAAAGGAATGGCGAAATTATCAAATTAATTTTTCACCTACTAACCGGGTGGCTTTTTTCTTATGTAAAAAATTCAAAACATTTGGTCAGTTTACAATCTTTCATTCAGGCATAGCGCCTGTGAGATTCAGATTCAGTTTTTATCGTATCCATCTCGTGAATAATTTTTTCCTCGAGAAGAAATTTTGAGATTTGGGCCAGTCAAAAGAAAAATGCCTACCTCGTATGACTCTTCGTTGTTGAAGGAATATTTGTTGAAAATTGGTCCTGCTGGCTGAGATAGTCAGTTTTCCTTTCCTGTGGAGGAATATTCACGATTATGTTATTTTGCTGACTGACTCAGTCAGTCTTTTCTCACCTGTGGAGGAATATTTGCTGCAATTGGCTTTGCTGACTCGCAAAGTCAGGTTTACCTTTCCTATGGACGAATATTAGCTGAAAAGCAGTTTGCTGACTGATCAAGCCAGCATTCATCCTTATGAAAGAATATTTTCTGCCTTTAGCAGCCTGGGGCTGATACACAGCTGAATGGAACCAAGATATGGTTCATTGAGAATATTTGCTGTCTCTAGCAGCCTGTGACTCATAAATACATAGCCAAATAGAACCAATTGGTATTCCTATTTGGAGGAATATTCGCTGCCAGAGGCAAACAGTAACCTGTTTGGCCTTTGAGATGGTTCTTTTACTGTCTTTAGCAGCCTGTGGCTAATATATAGCCGAATAGAACCAATTAGAATATATGAAGCAATATTCACTATTAGTATATATTCAATATTCGTATATATCGAGGGCTTAGGACCAGAAAGGCGTAACCCACAAAAAACGGACTATACTGCCATAAGGGCGTATCCCCAACTTTAACACGGAAGTTCCATAAGAGCAAAATTAATCAGCCTACAGCCAGAAGGGCGTAAGCCCACACTACAATACTGCCAGAAAGGCGTAAGCCACGAAAAATAAAAAAAAGTGGCTTACGCCCGTCTGGCAGATCATTCATCATTTTTTTCCGGATTTAAATCGCCTGATTACAGCCAGACGGGCGTAACCCTCTTTTTTTATTTTTCGTGGCTTACGCCTTTCTGACGGATAACCGGTTAATTTTTTCCGAATTTCGATCGTCTACTTACTGCCAGAAGGGCGTTACCCCAAAAAAATTGAAAACGTGATGTGTGTGCGTGTGTGTGTGACGTGTGTGTGTAAAATTATCAAAATTTGAAAATTTTTCAAAATTTTAAAATTTTAAAATTTTTCAATTTTTTTAAAATTTTCAAAATTTTCAAATTTTTCAAAATTTTCCAAAACTATTCAACATTTTCAAAAATATTTGAAATTTAAAAAATTTTTTTAAATTTTCAAAGGTTTCAAAATTTTTAGAGGTTTCAAAAATATTCACCATATTCAAAATTTTAAAAAATTTTGAATATGTTGAATATTTTTAAAAATTATAAAAATTTTAAAACCTCTAAAAATTTTGAAACCTTTGAAAATTTTGAAAATTTTGAAAAATTTGAAAATATTGAAAATTTTGAAAAATTTTAAAAATTTTGAAAATTTAAAAAATTTAAAATTAAAAAAAAAATTTTTAATTTTGAAAAATTTTTAAATTTCGAGTATTATCTATAGCAACGACTAAATATGCGCATGCAACCATTTTGAAAATGGTATATTTCGTTTTTGTTTATATTTCGCATTAAAAAATATTAGCAAATAGCGAATAGTTTCCTGACCAGCAACTACCGAGTTTTTCTGACCAGCAACTCGTCAGCCTGCCAAGACTGGCACTGAACAGATTTGCGTTACACACCTAGTCTGGAACTCGACAGTTTACTGGCCATCAACTGGCCAGAAAGATGGAAAACTGGCCAGCATCTTACACACATCAAGTTTTCAATTTTTTTGGGGTAACGCCCTTCTGGCAGTAAGTAGACGATCGAAATTCGGAAAAAATTGACCGGTTATCCGCCAGAAAGGCGTAAGCCACGAAAAATAAAAAAAGAGGGTTACGCCCGTCTGGCTGTAATCAGGCGATTTAAATCCGGGAAAAAATGATGAATGATCTGCCAGACGGGCGTAAGCCACTTTTTTATTTTTCGTGGCTTACGCCTTTCTGGCAGTATTGTAGTGGGCTTACGCCCTTCTGGCTGTAGGCTGATTAATTTTGCTCTTATGGAACTTCCGTGTTAATGTTGGGGATACGCCCTTATGGCAGTAAGGTAATGAAAAGTCGAAAAACAGTGGGTTACGCCCTTTTGGTCCTAAGCCCTCGATATGTATAGTATATAAGTATAGCAATATTCAATATTAGTATATATGAAGAAATATTCACTGCCAGAGGCAGTAACCTGTTTATATAGGCCATTCAGATGGTTCATTGAGAATATTTGCTGTCTCTAGCGGCCCGTGGCTAATAAATACATAGCCAAATAGAACCAATTGGTATTCCTATGTGAAGAATTATTCACCGCCAGAGGCAGTAACCTGTTAATATAGGCCTCTGGAATGGTTCATTGAGAAAAATACTAACCGCTTCTCCGTCGTAGCACCTTGACGACCATCTCTCGAAGGCATTAGCCTCACTCATTCCTGTGAGTACGCAGCGGCCACCCGTCTTGCAGAGACGGCGTTCTATACAGAACATTTTTTTTTTTAATTAACAGGTACATCGATGTGAAATCTCCTTGCAAGGAGTGTCACAAAATCTTGCGAGATTTTGTGACTATTTCATCATCCCTTTTTTTAGTTAGGTACGCCGATCACCATCGTGTGTTTCAAAAGGATCAGGGACGAAAGGTCTTGAATGATCTCGAAGGCCTCACTCATTCCTCTGATTGTGAGTACGCAGTGGCCACACGTCTTGCAGAGACGGTGTTCTATACAGAACAATAAGAAACCCTAATCTTGCAGAGATTAAGGTCTCGGCCACTCGTGTAACGCAAGTGTTCAGCATAAAGAAACTGCCTGCATTGGTTGCAACCGACGCTGACACTGCGTATTCCTATCCCGCGCTCTCGAGTTCGGATTTCGTGTTCACAGACAACGATGTGCGATTCGGTTAGAGCCGAATGCACAAAGCATATTCAGCCACACAATCTAACTAATATGGGCTGACGCAATCCCACGCTGGAGCTTGAATCCCGTGTACATGGAAACGGGTGTGCGATTCGTCAGTTAGAGCCGAATGCCCATAGCATATTCAGTCACGCACAGGATATCACCCTGCAGACTGATGAAATCCCATGCTGAAGCTCGATTCCCGTGTCAATAGACACGAATGTGCGTTTCGGTAAGAGCCGAAAGCACGAAACACATAACCGTCATGGATTCATATGTGTTGAGCGGATTCGGTCACGGATCTTCCGATTATCGCTCAAAAATCGTCCAATTCTATTTGGCTCATCTGAAAAACACTGATCTGACACTTTTCTAGGTTATACTTACTGCGAGTGTTCTCTGTATTCAATTTCTTCCCCGGGTCTCCCGTAAAGGTCCCTGATCTCCGCGAATACGATTTTTCACTTGGAATTTTTGAAAACCAATTTCTCAGCGAAAACTCATTCAATTATTATGAAATTGATATGAGTGACTGAGAAGAAGTAAACAAGGAGCACCTGGCTTCCATGATAAATCGTCGTCTCTTCGTTGAATATTACATTACTTATTCTATTATTTGCTCTATCGTGCAAAAAAAACTTGTGTTTACACCGGCACAAAACGAAAGAAATGAGAAATATCGTAGTACGCGTTGTCATGACGACGGAGCGCAGGCAAAAAGCTTTTTTGCTTTAAACTTGTGGCGATACTGGCGTGGAACGGGGGTACTACACTGTCTATCTCTTCGGAAGAAGCGCTTCATACAATTACGATAGAATCTCGAGGAAGAGGCGTGAAATACAATTATACCATGCAACGGGATTCGGTGTATTGCGTTCGTAACTATACAAAACTCGTTGAAAAAATTGAGAAATGTACACTGGTAAGATACAATTTGGTAAATCTTATGACGCCTTTTTAGGCAATTTTATTTTCGTATCATGTTTGAAACTAGAGAATGGTGAATTTAGCATATTAATTCATCACTTTAGTAAATTTAGTAAATTTACTATAAATGGAAAATTAATTGTAATCGAAAAGAAATTTTCAAAAAACTAATAAATATTCTTCACGCTGTATAAATATGAAAAACCAATTTGGAAAAAATCTTTTGTTGATCGAATTAAATTTATTCCGAATAGATCAAATAAAGAAAATGAATCGCAAATGTTAATCATATATAATGTATTAAGCTTACTTCAGCAATTGTGCAATTTGTCAAATGATCGAATTGATTTTTTTTTAATTTGAATCATTTAAGGAGGTACGATCATTGCTACTAATCCAACTTTCGGACTTGAATTTTTTATATGTTTTTGACGAATACTTTATGCGCCTATTGCCAAAATTTGAGCTTTATTGACCGTTTAGTTTTTTTCGTGATGAAATTGCAAAGTCGAGCAGTTTGAGTTACTAAAGCACGTCATCTCATGGTGACGGTCAACGAGAAGTGCGGTGATCACGGTTTTGCTGCTCACGTATCCAAACTACACCCGTTGGAAAACTGAAATTTGATAGATCAGATATAATAAGATATTGTAAAAAATTGAAAAATTACTCTTCACCGTGTAATTCAAGCACTACATCACAAATAAGTTTCAATTTTCCGGTTGAAAATGGTCAGAACTCCGACTATCCCTCTTGTTTGATGCGTGCCCCTCTCTCGCCGCGCTCACCCGCGGCAACGTTTCCGCTTATTCCCCGCCCACAGAAGTGATCGTACCTCCTTAAACTGTCTTTTCTCGCTTTGTATTTGTATACGTATATACATTGATCGTTACAACTGATGGAGCTATGGGACCCCCGTTACTTTCTTTGGCCCCTCGATGTCTGGCCTAACAAGTCGACCTCGCGGCCCCTCGAGGGTGGTCGGTCCCCGGGAGGTCTCCCGATCACGCGTTCCTCTCTCCCTCCTGGCATATCGGCTACTCTCACCGACACGCCCGCGGTTCGTCATCCCACCATCCGATCCTCTTCTCGCGCGCACGCTCTCCTTTCGAGTTTCGCGAGTCCGCGGACACGACAACGCGCAGAGCGCATCTCCTTGCATGACTCCACGCGACCATGGGAGATGGGATGACGGATTCGCGTATTCAGGGCGCTGTGAATTTTTAGTCCTCAAGGTATATAGTACTGTCGATACTGCAAGAGTCAAATGTATACACCGTCATGTTTGACTCACGCAGTATTTAGAATAGGCAACGTCACGTCTATAATGAACCGATAGAAAAGTACATTTTGAATATTTATTTCCTAATTATGTACTATACTTTCACATGCTCTAAACCTGTACTTGTAAGGATTTAAAATGTTTCTTATAATATTTTCTCTTATTGTACCAATTTTTATTAAAATCTGAACGGTACATTTTAAAAAATACGACGAAAACTGTGATTTCTCATAAGACTCAATGCTAAAATGTATGAAATTACAAATGCCAATATCTTTTTTCTGGTTCTCTGTAGACTTTTAAAAGTTTAACTGAATGTTTTTCTTATCATAATCTACCACTTTTTTATTACCAAATTTTATTAAATTCTGAACGGTAATTCTATAACCGACAGTACTACTTTAATACAATCAGCCACCCATGAAGTAGTCACAATTGACAAGAGCCATAGAACAATAAAATAACAATAAGGGGCGAAGCGCGATCGTTGTCTTATAAGGCTCGACAGTTGCTATATTTCCAGAATGAATTTTTAATCTCTTCATGCATTACCATCGTTGTGTCTCGATTTTAAACATATATTAGAAGAAATATATTGGTGGTCGTTATTAGCGCCCCTCGCTCTAACGTTTGATGAAAATCGTGGTCAAAAGAGAAAATCAATTGTCAACTAATCTGTGAAATCCTTACTTAAGCCTTGAGAGATGTGCGAGAAAATCTCAATTTTTTAAATGAAAAATTAAAAATAAAAGGTAAAGGAACTACAGCTCTGGAGAGGATGAAAAAAGTGAGATAGGGAAAGTATAGAAGATATCACGAGGGCGAGTTAAGAAAGACACATATGGTCATGTGGCAAGGAGCAAGGAGAGAGCTCTTTAACGGAATGATCGAGAAGAAAATGAGAGTATTCGTCCACTTTGTTAATTAGCGGAGAAAGAGAGAGAGAGAGAGAAAGAGAGAGAGAGAGAGAGAGAGAGAGAGAGAGAGAGATGAAGGAGATGGAATGAAAGAGAGAAGTGGGCGCAGGAGAAGAAAGGATAGAAGAAGAAGCTACCGACCTCTCACGAGGTTGGCAAGGTTCCTCGTTAGCGGTACCCCATCTCTCGTCGTTGACGCGTAAGAGAGCTGCTGCTAATCCCAATTCGACTTGTTACCGTAGCAGGTGTCGATTAAACCTTCTCCCATCGCCTCTATCTCTCTTTCTCATTACCTCACTGGCACACTTATATACATGTATAGTTAACGGCATTAAATTTCTTCCTGCCAACGTGGACAACCTTGAGAATAATGTTACCGTTATTGATGCCGGTTTAAAAGGGTATCGACACTTTCGTTATATAAATTTCTGCATACATCAAAAATAATAATAATAATACTGACAAATATGACAATATATAAATTAAATACATACTTTTTTTTCAGTCAGATATTATATAATATTTATTATATGAAATAAATGGCTGAACACTTTACCTGAAACAAAAAACAAATGTGTTTCTAAAAGGAGTCATCGAAAAACACAACAAAGACTAAAGTTATGTAAAAAGCAATGACCTTTTCCACCAAACGTTGCCGAATTTATCTCATTATTATATAAAGTTAATGAATTTGTGTGAAAAATACTTTTTTTTCTAAATTCAAAAAATTTTTGTAACATTTTAGTTCGAGCAGATTAGGGTATACCGAAGAGAATAATTCCAATAAAATAACTCGCAGGACAAGATAGGCAATTCGAACGATTCTCCAAAATTTGAGGAAAGTAGGTACTTCAACATAATGTTTGAGTGACAAAAAAAAATTGTTTTTTTTTCTCGCCGCAAGATCAATCGATGCCGATAGACACGTGGTCTATGACTCGAAGCGGTCAATTTCGCGATTAGCCATTTGTATTTATGAACGAACGTTCATTCCCCACGGGGGAAAAGGATTTTGATACGAAAGTATTCCAATTAAGCGCGGCGAGCTGGGCATCACACAGGCGATGTTCCTGCTACGTCCCGTTGACCCGATTTCTCCGCGATCCTTCCGAAACGCCATCCTTCGAACCACCCTCGCGCAGCAAAGGAATCTACCGTGATTTGCTATGTCTATACATACATGCACGTCTGCAAAGGTGATATCCCGTAGGCATCCGAGGCTTAGAAAAATGTAAAAAATATTTTTCCATCTCCTGCCTCCGGCAAACCAACAGAATTCCCTTGCCTTCTACTACCAAAATGTCGAATTTTTTTCTTTCTATTCATTATTCCGGGTTCCCCGTGCCGATCGACTGTTGTTGCCTGGTGAGGCATCAAACGAGAATACAGGGCGCCGGTCAACACAGCAGCCAGCAAGCAACGAAAGATCTCCTCTCTGCGCTCCTCTCTTTCTCTCTCTCTCTCTCTCTTTCTCTTTCCTTCCGAGCGCGCGATGCCATGAAAAAAGGTTTAAACTCGTTTTCGTTTTCGTCGCTAATTAGCCTCGTTAACCGGGGCGCGTTAGCGCACACACAAGGCCAGTAGCGACTATATGGTGAGCGTATAGCCATAACTGGGCAACATCAGAAAAGTCCTGAGAGAGAGAGAGAGAGAGAGAGAGTTAGAGAGAAGATGGTAAGAGGAAAAAAAAGAGAAAAAAATAAACGAGAACGAACGAAAAGGAACGAGAACGTGAACGAGAAACCAATGCTCACTTGGTGAGGAGAGCTAGTTTGTTCTCGTCGACCAGTCCTCCAGGGTGCGTTTTCGTGATCGGTTGCCACACGTATAGTTTCCCCGATTAATTTATAACTGAATTTTGCCATTCGACAAGTCGGGAAGAAATAAAAAATAATTGTAAAGTGTAGTCACATTATAACGAGATTCAGAAAACGCGTATTCGCTGTATCCTGTACATATGTCTGTGGCGCATAGGCATCCGGAAAAACTGGGGAAAGTGAGGCTAGAAATTTTGAAGAATCATTGAAAAAGTCAGTTTGGGAGGTGACAAAAAAAAGGTTGATCAATCGATTGGTTAGAATGTTGCTCTTAAAAATGAACGTGCGTACGATATCACGTGACTTCAAGATCCACGTGCTCGCTGCTTGGCGCGAACCCTGAAAAGTCAGGTCGAAAGTTTCTCCAGTTGGTTGCAAATTTCCGATAATCCCTGTACGATAATTCTTGTGGATTAACGAACGACGATTAATTCACAACGAAGAGAGTTAAGTAATGGAGTAATTCGAAGCATGCAGTAAAGATTATAAAACTAATAAATTAATTTCTTGAGAACACATCCTTAATGGATAAACCGTTGATACAACAGAGAAGTTGAATAGCGGTGAATTTGGATGAAACCTTGAAATTGACGTTCACAGACTGTCATCACCGAAAGCATAAAAATAAATAATGAAAATGAGATACATCAAGCAGCAACGGTAGAGGTTGACAGTGGCCTGAGATAGCTCCGTATATGTGCTTACATATCGTGCAAGCATACGGTCAGCTATAGATAATCGGTGCTACCGATCTTGGAAAAGTGACAGTCATTTCTCTATTTTTTTCTTCCACGAATCCTCTGAAAGCCTACAATAATAATTGACAAGGATACCAGAAGCACACTTGTCAAAAGTCACTTCTTCAACGGAAGACCCGTAGAAGATAAGAATCTTTTTTTTTCTCCCGCACACTATTCGAGGGTGCGAGGGGATTGTCAACCCTGAACGAACGAGTCTCTGTCATCGAGCGATTTGATGACCGCATCTATGCAAGTCGGAAAACTCGTACGAGTTTTCCCGAGAAAACAAACGGAAAGGCAAAGAAAAATGCCAGACCCATCGGTAGAGTGAAACAAAAGAAAAACAAAAAATGAAGAATTTTCAATGAGATTTTGAAGTTGATTGTGAAAACCTCTTTCGAAGAGCATTGTGATCGTGAGAATGAAGCAGTGGAATCGTGATAAAAAAAAACCTTAAGCGAGCTATATATGCACCACGTATATGTAAATACTAAAGGATTTTAATCGTGAGCTTCGTATGTACGAGCCATATATATATATATATATATATTTATATATATTTCTTCTTTAATGCATCGTACTTGGGCCTGATGCAGACGAGTGAGATCGAATAATAAGAAAGTAGAAAGAAAAGGATAGGATGATCCTCACACAAAAGCAGTCGAGCTATGTACACATCGACTACTGGCAAACAAAGGGGCCCAAATTACACAGTCTTAAAAGTAAGATTACGTGGATTACGCCCTTCTGTTTTCAAGCAGTCGAGATATATATAAAGGAGGATCGAGGCAGACTCGCAAGCGACTCTTCTCCGGCGATTCCTCTCTATTGCTCTCTCTCTCTCTCTCTATCTCTCTCTCTCTCTCTCTCTCTCTCTCTCTCTCTCTTCTCTCTCTCTCTCTCTCTCTCTCTCTCTCTCTCTCTCTCTCTCTCTCTTGGTTCGTCTTCGGATATACTATAGACAGTATGCTCGGTGGGCGGCCATATTGAATCGTGATATGGGCCCGCAATTAAGGCCGAGTAGGCCACCCGGACGAGAAAGAGAGGCGCAAAGCGCGATAAGGTGAGTTACCCGTGGCCCCGGTCGACGAGAAGAGCTCTTCTCTCCACCAGAGTTAAGCTTGACCCTATGGACCCCAACGAGAGATTGTTTCCTCTTTTACTCTCTTGCTCTCTCTCTCTCGCTCTCTCTCTCTCTCTCTCTCTCTCTCTCTCTCTCTCTCTCTCTCTCTCTCTCTCTCCTTTTCTCTTGCTATACTTCCCAAAGTATATGTGTTCACTTCTTGGGCGAAGTGCCTCTATGAGGTGCTCCGAGATCATCGACGAAGGCTCGACGAATATGCCAGAGCATGCATGTAGCAACAACACATTGACGGGCCATTCAGTGCGCATCTCTCCTTGCCCTTTCCTTCGCGTCTCTTCGTTGCGAGATGGTCACGCCGAAGGATCGAGAGATCTTTCGTGCACCTCGCTCCTCATACTTATTTTTCACGATGAACGAGGGGCACTAATAACTGGGAACTCAGTGTGCTCGTATATGCATAAAGTTAACGCCTTACCGATAACAGCTTTGCATTTGTGTATGGCAAATACCGATCGACAAATCTGACGATGTTTCCTGAAGACGTGAAGGGTTAATTTCCTAATAGTTCCGGAGTCTTTTTGTGGCCACCAAATTTCCTTTTCAATCGAAAATTTTCTTATGGTTTGGGTCTTTGTGGGTTGGGGGGGGGGGGGGGGTTTAATTCTTTTCTTCATTCACCATTTTCTCATCGTTGGAAGAGCTTTCTATCATTTTTTTACGTTCAATTGTATGGAGCTTCGATTTATTCAAAGTTTTCTTTTCATCCCATTTTCATGTCACTCTGGAATTCTACAACTAAATGCAACACTATACATGTCAATTGAAACGAAGCTGCTTTTGTCCTTGAATGAGGATTCTTTTTCTTTTCATTCCCTCGATACGGAGAACCCAGAATGCCCATCAGGATCAGGAAATGGGCCTTTATGTGAAACTTTGGGCTAATGAAGATGAGCGAATGATTTATTCTTCCTTCTGAAAGGCTAGAATTCTCCGTCAGAAGTTCGAAATCTGTAGTGACTGGGACGCTCCGTATTCTCTTTTCCCACGGATATATATAATTACATCACGATGACAGAGAGAGCCATGCATCAAATTAGCGAGATATCAAGACATCAACGCTTTTTCTTCTTTGTTTCTCGGACAAATATACACACATGTGGCCTACACCCATGTAAACACATATATAGATATTTTCGAATGCCGGTAGCTCAGTAAAATGTTTTTTTTTTAGCGGTAGCCAGGTATATATTCGCGCAAAACACCCGGAGACCATCGTCACTCTGGCACCATCACATGATACGAAGAAACAAAATATACACACGATTCCATGGGTTATACATTTTTGTATCCCATATCAAATATAAGCGTATGAGAACAGGGAAAAATGCAATGCTGAAGCTTATACATATGTATATATATATATATATATATATATTCTTCCACCTGTTGTTGCTTCTAGGTTGAGCTCCCGGGGTACGATCAGATAAACGATCGTGTGGCCTCTCCTGGTATGCAAATCCCCATGGAACTAATGAAGATTAAGAATCCAACGGAATAAGAGAAAAGAAAGAAAAAAAAAAAAACGAATTCCACACAAACACACATACACAAAGGGTTGTTCCAAAGAATACTCTGATCTTGCGATGAGAGAGGGAAAGAAATAGGGAGATGGAGCGAAAGAGAGATCGTGAGGATTTGCCTCATTTCTAAAACATCTTCCTAACGAGTCGCGATGCCGAGAATTCCTGAAAAAAAATAATGAAAAAAAAAAAATATCACGGTCTCTCGCGCCCACGGGATTTTCTCTTGGTCACAGTAGCATGTCCATTTATACACTGTTTTATACATAAATATATATAACGTTGTTCTATTGTTCAATCGTCGTCGAGTGGCCAAAGCGAAACGCAAGAGCGCTCGCGCGCTCATCTGGGGGGCTCTCTTGGGGCATCGCTGATGCCTGCGTGGACCTCCAACGGAGAATTTCATTCATTATGCGTGGTCAATTTATTCTCGTGAAGGAATTAAGCCCCGGTCGAGTCCCGAGATGAAGACCGCGCGCGCGGTGAGGTAAAGCGTAAAAAGGTCCTCGTGCGCACACGGTAGCACAGACACACACACGCGCACACGAATATACATCCCATTGTGTATGCGTCTATATATCGATGTATATATATATCTCGCAGTTCGATCACATGAGTTGTGGGAGCGATGGATAACTCAGGATATCGTTTTCAACGGTAGCTGTATGAGAGAGCCAACGCAGCGAGAGCGAGAAATGATGATGAGAGCTATGAGAAATATTTTTCTCTTTTATTTTTTTACCCTTTACCGCGTCTGTGAGATACCGCCATGCTCCTGTAATGTTCTCTCTGTTCCCCAAAACTATAATAACGACTGTGCGTGACCGTCTCCTCTCTCACAGAGAGAGAGAGAGGGTGCGGCTAACGAATGTATCGCGCTTCCGCGCTCTTCCTCGTGGCACCTTTGAATTTTACCTGAATATATCACCCATTCGTGGATTCCGATTGACCCCTATATATATATAAGGATGCTATGGGAAAGACGAGGAATCAAAATAATATATATTTCTGTGTCCGGAATGTCCAAGTTTGAACCATCAAGAGCGACGCGCGCCACTTAAAAATAACGCGCGTCCCCACAAATCATTGCACCCGCGCGTGGGGAACTCTTTTATCCAGGCAGAACCCAAACACCTGACTCATCAGGCGATTTAGTTAGACTCTGCGACTACTGCGTGATCGCGCTCCGTGAGCTATATTGCCAAGATTAGCGATGATGGTAACTTCGAATTTTGGGAAAACGTATTTTTGAATGGGGGGAATTTGGTGAAAATTCGGTCCAGAGAGGAAAATATGGACTATTCAATTATCTACTAGGGGTCAATTTCTAGATGAAGATTTTATGTTTTTTCATTTTTATGAATGTCCATTGATACGCGATGAAAAATTAATTCACGGTGTACTTATAGAGAAATGAAAATATCAACATAAATCGGCAAAATAATGAGAACATGAGTGACGTGAATACAGAAGAACGTACATTCTTCCTTTTTTTTTTGTCGTTTTGTTTTCACGATCGATTGACGCATCGATGAAAATTTGAAAACCCTCGTTATACCAATCCCAACACTTGTCTAGTCGTCAGAGATTTTGTTGCTATATACTAATAGAGAGCGAAACGAATTGACTGGCCGATATGAAAAAAAGGATGGTCATGTGTGATGTTGAAATCAATGGATTATATTTGTTCTCCTGCCGTAATGTTGTATAAGCTATATGTTAATTTTGTGAATTTTCATGCAACATGCATAACTCAAATTTAATTGAACGGCATATTTTTTAAAAAATTCATCCATTTATTCGCCCTATTTATCGTAACTCATTTCTAATTCTTCGCTCTTCTTCCTCTTCATCTTTTTCAATGGTTATAGATCAACGGTAGAGCCAGCGGGCAGAAACAATACTCCTCCGCGCATAAGACAAGTAAAAAAAATCAGCATAAATAAAATCAAAAGAAAGAGGAAAAAGAGGGAATGAGAAAGAACTAGCGAGTGCCTCATACCTGAACTTATTTCGCTTATCCCATTCCGTTGCTCATCTTCTCGCGAGCCCAACGCACAAACTCTTCGCGGCATATCATCCCATTTGGTTCGGTCCATTCTGTCGTCTCTCTCTCTCTTGCTCTCTCTCTCTTGCTCTCTCCTCTCTCTTTCTTTCTCTTAGCGCGAGGTGATAAATCACCGTGCCATAAACAACCGATATTTCTCTCCGAATGTTTACCGAGTACGCTTTAAATGCCTTGTTAAAACAAACCTACGCTCTCTCTCTCTCTCTCTCTCTCTCTCTCCCTCTTCTCTCGCGTGTGTGCCGGGGGTTAAACACTTTTTTTGGCCACGAGACTTCTACGATCGTTCGGTACTCTTACTCTCCCGGTCTCTCGATATAACGTCCGCGAAGAGAATGAAAGAAAGATGAAGAAGAAGAAGAAGATGAGGTGGAAAGAGAGAAACGGAGTGCGTCCGGTTACCTTTCCCGTGACTTCTCTCTCCCCTTTGTGCGCGTGTGCGTGTGTTCGTGTATTGTGCAGCACACATCACATCTTTTACAAATGAACCCCAAAAGACCCGTAGACGACGACTCGCTAGTAAAATAAATTTTTCTCAGAGCGATATCGTGTACACTTTAGGCCGATTTTCAGAGTGTCGACGGTACAATATATTCGGTATTGCGTCAAGTACGAAATTTTCAGCATGATATTTCGTTACCATTAAATGCGAGAGAAGATAAAATAATTTCGATGGTAAAATGATTACGAACAGCTGGGACAAAGTAAAGAATACAAAGTTTCATTTTAATCGCTATAATTTATTGTTAATTATGCCGAGACAGTAATAATTTCAAGTTAGGAAATCAGTTTTTTCAACTATATTTGGTCGCGGGTAGTTCCAATCATAGTTTGAAATTTTGGATAAACTTCCGAAAAGCCCCAACCTCCGATCGGTTTGAACTTTGCACAAACATTCTGTTTGATAAGATAAGAATACCCCTAAAAGGATTTTTGGCGGCTCGCAATACTTTTCGAGATATTGAATTTTGGAAATTTAAAAATTAACATGCTCGTGTATATCCATATCTATCGTAACGCACACTACTATCCCTACTCTTTCGACATATTAGGTCACGGTTGTCTAATCGTTTAAATAAACAGCTTGAATCATAAAAATGCGCATGGACCCAAACCAAAAACGAACCCAAACTGAAAACCAAACGCAAACCGAAAACCCAAACCCAAACAATTAGAAAAAAAGAAATCATAAAAATGACGTTTAGTCATTTAGTCAATCACACGCGCACACGCGCACACGCGAACATGCGCACGCGCGCACACACACACGCACGCACGCACGCACGCATACGCACACGCGCACACACACACACACACACACACACACACACACACACACACACACACACACACACACACACACACACACACACACACACACACACACACACACACACACACACACACACACACACACACACACACACACACACACACACACACACACACACACACACACACACACACACACACACACACACACACACACACACACACACACACACACACACACACACACACACACACACACACACACACACACACACACACACACACACACACACACACACACACACACACACACACACACACACACACACACACACACACACACACACACACACACACACACACACACACACACACACACACACACACACACACACACACACACACACACACACACACACACACACACACACACACACACACACACACACACACACACACACACACACACACACACACACACACACACACACACACACACACACACACACACACACACACACACACACACACACACACACACACACAGAGGCGAACGCGCAACAAACCTGTCATGTCGAAAGAGTAGGCATATGAGTGTGCACTACGATAGATATAGATATACACGAGCATGTTAATTTTTAAATTTTCAAAATTCAATATCTCGAAAAGTATTGCGAGCCGCCAAAAATCCTTTTAGGGGTATTCTTATTTTATCAAACAGAATGTTTGTGCAAAGTTTCAAACCGATCGGAGGTTGGGGCTTTTCAGAAGTTCACCCGAAATTTTTTATTTTCAATGAAACATTGAAATTAAAAACGAATTTTTACTCAAATTAGCGCAAATTCCAGGACAAATTTGATGACCGAATTTCAGCGTGATGCACCGAGGGTTCACTATTTACGTGTTATATTCGGTCGATGAACGGGGTGAAGGTCTTTTTATCTGTCTCGCTATTTCTATCTCTTTCGGTCCATTCGCAACGTTTCGTTCTCTCTTGCTCTCGGACTCCAAAGTTATAGGAAAAGGCGTGGAGTAGGCGGGTCTCGTATCTCATCGTCCGATTGAGTTATAGCGCTTTAAACTAAAAACCGTATAGCTAAGGCCACCGCTATACGCGAAGCTGGCTAAACAGCAGTTCGAGGCATATTATGCATCCCTGGAACCTATATTATCATCTATCGTACACATATATACATTTATATATGCTTCTACATTTATCTTTGCTTCGAAAGAGAGACAGAACCGCGAGCATAAAATATTTGACAGATAGCTCAGGCCATCGATCGTCTGGCTTATCGTCCGTAAAAGGTTCGCTAAAGCGTTTTCAAATCGGTAAATACTCATAAATTTATGACGATGATAATAAAAAAAAATAAACAGAAAGAAAAAAAAAACTTGACAGTGTTCCATTGGTTTTCGTAGAGTCCGGGAAAAGTCCCAGATCAACTGGAAAACTGGTTTATCGCAAGGGGTTAGAGTCACTTGAAAAAGTGAAAATACAACTATTATGCAATTATGCGTGAATGACATCTGAGAGTTATATGTGAACAGCAAAAAGTACCTTTATACCATAGGACCATAGAACCATAGGAACAAATCATTTGTATACTGAAGTTTTTTCACTATATTTTGGTGTTCTTCGTGGTACGTTATGACAATGAGAAACAGGGCAAGACTAAAATACGTAATTCGAATTTGAGAAATTTTCTTTCTTATTCATTGCAAATATATATAAATACACTCTCTGTGTATTGTGCAATATGATCGTGAGAGATCTAGACGGTAAGAATATGGCCACCGTGTGCCTCTGTTTATCGGTTCGATCGAAGTCGAGACAGAAAATAAAGTAAAAAATAAAATCTCCCATATAAATCCCCCCCGAGCATACTGAAGAAGGGTTCTTCGTCCCTATACATATAAAGCTTCTCGTGTAACACAGGCCGATTCGACAGTTTTTCGATGCCAAATTAACTTCGGATAAATAACTCTCCAAGGTTTTCTTCGACGAGGACTGATAAATGTTTCGATCTTTCCAGCTGATTTTACAAACACGTTCCGAATACGAAAAAAAAGAATGTTAAAAAAAATGGTAAAACTGTATTATATAGACTTTTACATTGCTCGAATACAGCTTATGCGTACTCATGCATAATTTATTTAGATCAAATTGAAAATTCATCCAATTAAGATAAATCCAATTAAAACGTGAGCTTGCAGCTTCGATATATTAATCAAACGTGAACGATGCACGAAATGAATTTTCAATAAATTTCTTCGATGCAACGTGAACTCCCCGAATTACGTTGCGATATTATTTGAATTCTCGTGGAATTACGTGCCTGAATTTCGTTAAAATTTTTACATCCATTGCAGCGCGAGAAATCGTGAATTTTATTTTCTCCTTTTTTGTTTTTTCGCTCCCTTTCCTATCCGTTAATCTTTTCCCTTCGGAGAGAGCTCGGAAGAAAAATAGAGAGAAGGAGAGAGAGAGAGAGAGGGTAGGAGCAAACGCGTAACGGACTTGAATTTGCATAAATCGCCATTTTCGTGTCCCCTTTGAATTCCGTCGCTATGGCGACCTTTGTCCAGATCGTGCCACAATGGCCACTATCTTCCCGGAGGCCAAACCGAGAGGGACGAAGGGGAAAGCCGCGTTCCCTCGTCGCGAGGACCACGCGGTCCGCCTTCTCTGCCTCCTTTTGCTCCTCTTCGTGGCGTCTTCCTCTTCCTCCGGTGGAGGAACGATCGCAAACAAAGAATCTTGTGGTCGCGAAGGGGCGCGAGTCCTCGTCGAAGAAAACGGCACGAAAAAGGATTTAAAAAAAAGGTTTATGTACGAATAAGCGATGCGCTGGTTGGATAATCCGAGAGAGAAAGAGAGAGAGAGAGAGAGAGAGGGAAAAAAACGAAAGTTCTGCTGCGAGAACGCGACTTTCGTTTAACGGCTGCGAGGTCCTCGCGGAATATTCGCCTCCCTTTATACAAAGATGGAGAAAAAAATAAGCGAGGAAGCGTTGCCGTGAATATGTGTACCGTATACACATGCGGATAGTCATATATGACTGCATCGTGTGTGTACAACAGTAGGGTTGTTCGACGAAAACGTATCGAGCGAGCGCGCGTGAACGCGACTACAAGCGCGATTAAAGCTCTCGACTTTAACGATCGCATAAAACTCACGTACCCATAAATCCCATGGGGATTTCACCTCATCCACGGGGTCCTCGCAACTTTCTCACTCTAACACCATATATGTATACATGTACACCGATGTACATGTATACATATATGCACGGCACACACTAAATAAACGAGGCGACAATTATACCGTTTTTTTTCTTTTTCGTAATTTTAATAATTATTTTTATTTTCAGTTTGCCAAATAATGCTATCTGAGAAATTAGTATACAACGAGAAAACAACAAATGTTCATACAAAACCTTTCGACCCATTTCCTTTTACTTCGATAACACGAAAAAAGAACAAAATTTGAAAAAGGAAGGACTGGAGGAATGGATGCAAATTTCGGTAGCACTTTAAAAAAATCTCTGTTGCGTCTGCATCATACGCTATCAATGGACATGGATATAGATTCACTCGTGATCAATTTCTTCAAGCAAAAATATACTGAACGTTAGCAGGGGGGGGGGGGGGGGGCAAATTTCTACCGACATCTCGATACCTCAAAACGCATGACCGAACGTGGTATCAGACGACACGGATTTAGCTCAGAACCGCGAGAATCGAGAAAAAGGATTATAAGAAAGAAAAAGAGACTCATATATGTATCGTGCGAGAGAGGAGCCGCGCGACCGAATCAGTTTATGCGCGACAGGTTCCCCTATGCAGTAGTACAAGGCCTCGCGCGTAAGCGCAGTCCTGTGTTACCTACAACATACCAGATATTCCACAGGGAAGCCTTATCCTGCATTTGTATTATGTATACATACGTATATATACCATATGCAGCGAAAGCCCTGCTGTGGGCTGCAGGAAAGACAGATCCAGAGGTAGAATAAAGGGGAAGAAGAAAATATCTCAAAGGGTATGAACAAACGCGTGTATAAGTGGTTGTGCGTTGATGCGATTGCTGAACCACCACGGAGCCTTGAGGTTCCTTTGCTCTATACACGGTGAATATACGTACAAGCTGCTATCCGACAAAAGGACACGAGCCGCACACATTGCTCTATGCGTTAAATCTTCCCGGGTTACACCGTTTCTATAAGCACAGCGCACCAGTATATACGCTGATGTTATGTAGCCGAGCGCGCTCGCGTTGGAAAGAAGCTGGCACGGAGGCTCGCACACAGGAGACATTATTTACAACGGGGAGTCTGTGCGGTTAGACAATGCCATGGACTTGGGATGGCAGGAGGGAGGATCGAAGAGAACGAAGCAGAACGAAGCGAGCGCGAGCTTCGTGCAGCCATCTTTCGTCGTTCCTTTTCTGTTCTCCATATGCAACAGCATCTGTTGGCCGCGACGACCGCATCAGAGCGCGAAGAAGTCGCAACGCGAGGGAGAGCAAAATATAAGGGCGATTCCTCGGAGGTTGCTTTGCCACAAGGCGTAGAAAATACACGCGAAAAGGGTAGCTTTTGTATGGGAAACCGGGTAGAGGAGATTGTTGTGAGTCCCCGAAGGAATCGTAGGAAGATTCAACAAAACGAAATGGCAAATAAATAAAATAACCGAGGGAAATGGTAAAATTCTCTGCTGGGTGAGCAAAGAGCTGCCGTATCTTGGGCAAACGCCAATACAAATCGGGAGCTAAAAGTATGCTGGAAGAAACCGCAGAACAAGAGAATGCATTTCCCTATCGTTATCATAAACTCGGGATGAACACGGAATTTGGCTTCGAATGATTATGTACACATGGGTATGTATGTATATATACGTACGGATTTCCAGCTACCAAAAGGTCCTTGTCTCGCACGATTAATGCGCACGAAAATAAGACATACGCCCTTGTGATTTTCAGCAAATATACATGCATCTGAAGCTTCCCTCCTTCTACCTTTTTTCTTATATTCTCGTTCCACACCGTACCCTGGTAGAATCGCAGCTTTTAACCCGCGAGGAAGGACCGGCCTTTTATATATATAGCGGCCAAGATGTACATTCTGCTGCACGTGCGGTCTCGATACGCCGGTAGTTCGACAACGAGAGAGGAGAGAAACCGCGTGTGTGTATTTGCCCGCGCTTCTCTTACTTCACCGTTGCACTCCGCATTAAACCCCCCCATACATATTTGCCACGTTTTCTCTTTCCAGCATCTTCCTCTTTTTCCCCCATTTTCTCTCTTTCTTTCTCTCGCGAACATTCCAACGATGCATTCTTCACCCCAGGCAACCACCGGCTTACCACGAATCTCTCGCGAGCCAACTTTAAGTTTACGAGTCTGCATACCCTTTATTTTTTCGAATGAAACATTTAACCGGGATATGAGACAGAAGAGCGCGGGAGAAAATGCGATTCAATCTTTCTGCTGGAAAATGTGATGCTTTACAGGACGCGATTCTGAATGGAGAAAATTGCATCATTGTCTGGATAAACGAGGGAAAAAGATTCGTAAAGTTTTTGGAAAATTTAATAAAGATCTCTATTGCCTCGAGAGTTTGGAGAGAGAATAAATTGGAACCTATCCAATCGAATTTCGGTCAGATTTATTCCATTGGAACTTTCGACCATATATATAAACTCTAAGCCGTGCACAAAATTGCCGTATATTCTTCGCTCTTTGCATTGCGAGATATATAAATATACGGGAGTATATGCTGACTCTAGCAGGAAATGGGAAAGACAGAGCAAAGTTTTCGACGATACAATCTTAGCTGGTGACGGTAAATTTCATTCATACGTTATATATATATATTTAAAAAGGTTATGTGTGGTGGCTGGACTCTCGCAATACATTTGAATAAAAAGCCTGAAAGTTAACCAGGATCGAGAGGCCAGCAGTCGTGGGACAAGGCAAGAGAATTTATTTGCAAATGTCGACGAAGAGGACAGTACAGTGCAGTCTGGCGTTCGGAATAAAGTATGTATGTACAATGTTACATGCATAGGGTTATATATGTGTATATACTTTTCAGTGAATAGGGGGATGAGAGAGCGGTAAAGCAAGCTTGATAGCAGTCACGTACATACGTGTACGTATGAAACAGGTGAGCCACCGCTGTTACGCGAGTTATACATATATGTGCCAACTAGCGGCAAACAGAAGGACGTAACTTGCCCGATTTAACAACTTAAAGTCATGGGGATTTCGCCATTTTGTTTGGTAGCAGTCGATACATCATGTCGTGAACGAGGAAGAGCAGGGAATGAGTCAGAACATTTTTGCTTCGTTATCATTGAATTCACATACGACGTCTATGCGATCGAATTGATACGTGGCTAGTCCAGAGTGGAGATTGGCACGGCAAGGTGCAGAATGAAAAAAAAAAAAAAAAAATTCAAAGTTTTCTCACAATTTGCCTTTTTGTAAATAGCTTCCTCCACGATGTGTAATATTTCTGATGTCCAATTTTTTACCTCATTCAACTTTTGAGCTATTCTATAAGTTCGATTGCTTTTTATGTAAATTTATCAATGTAGAAAAACGTAGAGCTCAATAAAAAAAAATTAAGTGAAAGCATTTAGTATCTTTTCCGAACATTCAAAATTTTACAAAATTCCAACTCGGATTATCTTCGAACTTAGTAGCGAACATCCTCAATCAGTACTCGTATCTGCGCAAAAAGTTTTGCCTTCATAGGATGAAAATTTCTGCAAGCCAGAGTGTAAACAGTCTTATTTATCAAAATGAAAAATTTTATAAAATTATCGCTAACAATGGCGCTTCGAGTTGTGCCGGACACTTTTCTAAATGCCATTTTTCTTTTCAAAATCATTGCAAACACTTTGAACGCTCCGGAACGAGCACACGACTTTTCTGACCCCATCAAAACGAATTCTCCTGTATGGGGCAGCGAAAGAAAATATATATGCGAACAATGATAAAGTGTACAGGACCATGAACAACAAGAGGAATAAAGTGGAATAAATAATAGTGAAAAGGGATGAGGAAAGTAGTGAACCAGAAGTTAGGGAGACACAGAATGAATCGGAGAGTTTGTGCATCGAAATGGTGGTAGGTCTTCTCGTATATATGCCTATATATGTATATACCACACACACACATAAACACACATATACGCTTAGCAGCTGAACGGTAGGAATAGCCGATAACCCTTCATGCTGGACGCAAGATCGTTACGCGGTGTTCTGTACACACGTACACACATATGATAGAGAAGAGTTGGTGAAAATATGGGGCAGGTGGTGAATTTGGAGCACTTAGGTTTCTTGGAATCCGCGTTATATTCACCTGCTCGTTCGCGTCTGCTATTGTGTGTATCATCGGTTCTTTTTCTCACTGAAAAAATCGGGCCGAAATTAGGAACTTGACTGAACCAAGGTCCCCAATCGCTTAGGATTCCGGTTGATTTTTCATAGTCATACGAATCTACACGCTGCGGTTTACACGAAAGCATATTTCTCACCGAAAAATAGGCATGGCGTGAGACATACATTAGGGTGTGTCGAAAATGGACTTTTTTTTTTCGCTCCTACCACCCAAAACTTTAGGTTTTGTCATTATAAAGAGGCCCTCGTTCAAGAAGTGCGCTGTAGCTTGAAATTTAGAGGTATCTCAACGAGTATTTAGGTTTCCCATCTAATTAACACGTAAAAAATATTGTTTTTCGTTCAAAATGATGTCAGGCAATAAAAAATTTGGCGATGTATGTGTTTTTTGGTTGATTAGAAAGCATAACCCATCCCCTAAACGATGATAGGTCGTTTTTCGACTTACCTTGTTCCAATTTTTTTTATGCCACTTTTCGACCACAATAGTCATTTTTTTCAAGGTTACCAAGTCTCCAAGGTATCAATAAGTCCAAAATGAATTGTTACAAGTATTGATTTTTGATTCGAATATAAATAACCAATTCCAAAAATTGGTAAAACATAAAATTTCTCAAAATCAACATGGTTTTTTGAATAAAATTCAATTCCGTATTTCCGTATCTTCAATTTTATTCAAAAAACCATGTTTATTTTGAAAAATTTTGTATATTTTACGAATTTTTGGAATTGGTTATTTATATTCGAATCAACAATCAATACTAGTAGCAATTCATTTTGGGCTTATTGATACCTTGGAGACTTTGTATGCTTGAAAAAGTGACTATTGTGGTCGAAAAGTGGCGTAAAAAAAAAAATTGGAACCAGGTAAGTCGAAAAACGACCTATCATCGTTCAGGGGATGGGTTATGCTTTCAAATAAGCCAAGAAAGATCGCCAATTTTTTGGTTTCCTGACATCATTTTGAACGAAAAACAATATTTTTTACGTGTTAATTAGATGGGAAACCTAAATCCTCGTTGAGCGACCTCTAAACTGCAAGGCACAGCGCCCTCCATGAATGAGGACCTCTTTAATGTCAAAATCTAAAGTTTTGACTGGTATAGCAGCGAAAAAAAAGTCCATTTTCGACACACCCTCATGTTACAAAAAAAAAACGTCCCCTTTCACTCTGAATGAAATAGACCATTGATTCAACTGCTCGTGGACATTTTTGTTCTCGGCAAGCATATACCGGAATTGCTGGTCCAAATTTGCACCAACTCTTTTCCATGTATATGTGACCGCCTTGTAGAATATACTATTCAGCTAAGAGTCACATAGTCTTGTGGGGCGGTGCGGAGTATAAGCGAGAAAGGCCAACAACGAGATCGAGAACGACGTCGCGGGGACGACGATCGTCCAGGGTCTGGCAAAGAAGAAGAAGAAGAAGAAGCGCGCAGCCGCCCCAATAAAAACTCATGGATTCTCGTCTCCATCGCACGCTCATACACACACACACACATATACATACACACGCACACACGCATACACAAACAAAGACAGTCGGTTCGCGAGCTGCCGGTGAGAAGGTTTCTACTAGGAGCCGCTCTCAAAGCATGCGCAGGGAGAAACGGCCAAGATATAAAGAAAGGAACGAAAGAGGTGGTTATGGGGGGGAGTGGGGGGGATGGTTATATCGTCGTCAGTGATAGACAAAAGAAACGCGACATGTACAGTGTCGCCGTAACGAAAACGAATGAAACTAAACGTGTGTGTATGAGAGAGAGAGAGAGCGAGAGAAGATACATGGCAGAAAGTAGAAACAGAACTGTGAGGCAGTGGAAATGGAAAGAAGTCTCCGCGATGAAACACACGAATGTGTCGCGAGAACCGAGATAGAGAAAAGAAAGAGAACCGAGATACAGAAAAGAAGAGAGAGCGAGAGAGAGAGAGAGAGAGAGGATAATCCTGGTTGGGAGGCGCGGTCTCTCTGCACATTTCGCGACGTTTGACAGAACAAAAGACTATCGACCGTGGTCGAGGCAGGGTCGGTGGAAAGAGTCGATCTCCCTGTATTGAGAAATGCTTCCTTGCTTCCCGCCTCCCGAAATATCGCAGACTCCGACATCACTATACAGAGTGGAGCATTCGCAGTTATTCACTCCTCTGCCATTCCTGAAACGACTCCCTTGACCGCCATTTAAATCAGAGCCGAACCCTCTTTTCTCCTATACGCTGTTTGTTACAAAACAATTTAGACGAGATTCGTACACTTCAAGAAAATCTGAAAAGGCCAGTCGTTTAGCGTCAAAATGTTTACATCAGATTCGAACTCCGGGATCTCGACATAGCCAATTTTCATTTGATTCGATTAACGGTCCGCCATTTTGAATTCTGGAAATCTGGTCTTATACTCCTTGAACCCCACAGAAGATCAATCTGATTCAACCCATTCGATACTCTTCCGTTCAATATACTCCGAGAGCGTCTCTTTCCATTTCGAATTAAAATATCTTCGGTCGCTGCAAATTTGGTAATCCAACTCTCTCTATATAATACATTATTCACGTTGATGTACACGTAAGGTCTCGTCTGTATGCGTATGCATGATCGCCGACTTGGTGAACGAGTATACGGTCATGATCTGCGGTGCTCTTGAGCAATTCTTTCCGTATATATACAAAAAGGCCTTCTCTGACAAACGAAAGGCCGTACCCGGCACGGATTTTCCACGCGGAGCGATGTGGTTCAGGGCCTTTTTTTTCGTTTGCCAGCAAAGTATATATGCGATCCAGACATCACCATACAGTTACTGCACCGAGCTCGGAATCGTGTATAAAGCTCACAGGAGCGCTTCGTTGTTTATGTGCGTCACACGATTGCGCGCACGTTCGTGTGACGCAAACTCGCCGGTTGTTTATGGACGTCACGAAGAGAGCTTCTTCTCTTTGCTGCCGAGAGGGACACTCGTGAATCTATATGGATGAGTGCATATATATGTACTATAAGTAAATGTGTATACGGCGTATGTACGGATCCCGAAGGATGTACCGCATTCATTGACTGTTACGACCACGTATAACGTTCGAAGGGCGTCGAGCCCTTGCTTGCACACACGCGATATACGCCCTGCTGATTTAAAGCCATCAATTGGCATGCACAGACATATATATCAACGTTTCAAAACTACAAGGGCGTACCGGTTGGCTGCAACGTGTAAAAAAGTGATGTGGATTGGGTCCTTCTGCCTTTCACCAATCGATATACATATGAGCCCAGTTCCTTGCACAGGTATATATCCGGTGACTAGCGTAACTAACTTGAATCTAACATCAAGATCGTGCATATACAGCGATACGTCTCAGAGCGAAAGCACTACAGTCATTGGCCGTCCCATCGGTAGAACAGGAAAATATGAGTAGTCTCACTTATTTTTTCCTATTCTATTACCATGAGAGGGCGAATAAAGCAGTTATGAATGATAAAGGGCTCTACCTCGTTGGGTCTGAAAGAAGACCGATTTCTTATGAGTAAAATTTTCTGCGAACCTAGAAGGAGCCGTTTTGCCGAACTTAGATTATTAATATATTCTTCGGGAATGTATTCCATGCGTCTTGTGTCCTCTATGGTTTGCTAAAAATTCAGGTTACCCTGCTCTGTGAATTATGGAAATATATCCATCTAGGCTGAAAAAGACTAGAAATGTATTTCAACGTCGCGGTTTTGATTCATTATTCTCACAATGGCCGATAACTGTACGGTCTACTCCAAACTGTATATAGTTTCTTAAAGCCCTTAGAATTGTATATCCCGCAGTCTGACCATCAACTCTCTGTTGCATGGCAAGGTGTGTGGATATATACATGGGGAGACTCGTGAGAGAGCAGTCTTCTCTGTTTAACTGCCCATACATATAAGCGGGGCATTCGCGCTTCGCCGAGGAATGACCCCTGCCGTACAAATTACTGAAAATTGGTCCACTTTTTTCCATCGAGCTCCGTGAACGAACCAACCACAGTAGCGCAGCATCCAGACCCAACACACACACACACACATATATATCGATATAGGAGCGTTATACTCGTCGATTCTTCACGTCAATCTTCGTCCTCTTTTCCTATATACATACGTATTGTACATAGTGCTTATATACATGGATATATATATGTATATGCTTATGGTTATATGTTATATGGTATATAACAGAGGGGAAATGCCGACGCGATGTTTCTTGCCGGTACATCAAAGTGCAACTAACGGATCGATCTTCGCAGACGTTTTCGGGTGCACGAGATGGCGAGTAAGGATTCATCGTTTCGGGATCTCAAAAACCCAACACGCGATTTATGATTCCGCGAGCTAGCCCCCCTGCCCTTCTCTCTCACTCTTTCGGTTCCTCTCAACGGTGCATTGCCTTTCATTTGCTGGACATGAATCGCATCAGGATTCCCGAGAATTTTGATCAGACTCCCGTGGGAAAACCTCTCCGGATAATACATGTATTTTTGCGCAAGTTTACATTTGCCAATTGTAGATTTTTCCACGAAGGATCGGTGTTTGCGAAAACGATTTTTTTTTTCGTCGGTACAAGGCATAGCAGGGAATAAAATGAAGAAAAAGAGGTTGAAAAAGAATTGAGATCATGAGGAACACGAAATGAAGCACATTTAATGTGAAAAAACTGCATGCAACAAAAATTTTAAGGATCAAGGATTCCAACTTTTAGTTCCCCAATTTATCTTTAGATCGTCTCCCCCCCCCCCCCCCTTAATATACATGCATATATTCTATAAGACTTCAATGATAATTTGTTTGATTGTGGGGTTGGCTTCGTGTCGATGAAATAAAAGTAAAATTATTTAAAGCGTGAGAGAAATTCGGTCGAGTCGAAAGCGTATCGAAAATGGAATTAAATTTATAATTTCTGTCGTGTGCTATACGATGGATTTACGGGACATTCGAGTAAAGTGGCATTGAACATCGGGTTATTACGAGTGCATGGAGTGTCGGTATTAGTGAATTTCGTTCCATATGCATTTTCCATTGCGCATACCGTGGTCCTTCTCTCGTCATGGCTCTCAAAACATATATTCATGTATACCTATATATGTAGCAACTATCGCGTGCAGCTCAACAACCCTTGGCTGATTAACGTAAAATTCAATCAGTCACGGGACTGAGTTTCTCAGCAAGTTTATAGCAATATTATCATAGAGGTTCATTCCATCATTTCTCCAACGTGCACCAACAAATAGTAACATTCAGTGCAATGATCGGAAATTAAAAAAAAAAAAATCACTGGCACCAATATTAAATTGTTTCAAAAAGAAGTATGAAACAATTTTCATTCTCGAGATTCACTTTGAAAAAATAAATTTCGTTCAAGATCTTACGTCGGAGTATTTTTTCATACTTGAATAAACCGAATAAATTGGATCAAGAAATTAAATCATTTGAACAAAGCTCTCATAGATTTTCCTGAATGATATTTTATCGAGTTTTTTTCGAAGTATCGAGTATCAGTGGATAAAAAAATGAAATAACTAAAAAAAAGCAAACATAAAAAAATGATAGCTCGGGAATTCGAAACGCATGAATAAAAGTCCGCATGATAGGCTCGAAGGACAGAGACGAACCGCGGAACTTTCGCCACTTTCGTTTGTACATATATATAGAAAAAATATATACATATACATATGCTTCACGAAGATCTCTGGACGCCGCCATTGTATCTCAAGTTCATTAAATATTAACGAGACTCTCAATTTCTTCATTTCGTTGATGAGTCGCGTCGTTGAGCCAACCAAGCTCGCATATAGATTGAAAATTAGCTTATATGAGCACCGACAAAATATATACAAGCATTGCGGCCCTGTGCCTCTCTGGCCAAAAGCCCACGAGGCCTCGGATATGTATAGTACGGAGTCGGAACGTTCGCGCACTTCTCATATGCACTTCTTATGCGACCCGAGATCCTCCACCGGCCTACAATTTACACGATATAACCCCACATCGCAATACTCGAAGCTCCCTTTATGTTGGCATAAGCTAAGTAGGCTCTTTACGAGCTGTTCCACCACTTTTTTTTTTTCACGTCGACATCCCCCAGCATCGACAACACGAACTCACCGACGAACTTTGCCCAATACCGCGGTCACCATAGGACGAGAAACGTGAAATTTTTAAATACCCAATTTGATGCTAATTAGGATACTTTTCACTCCTACGCTAGTTGTCTCCGTCTGGTTATAAATTTTCGTAAAATTTCGACGACATTCACCGAAAGGATATCACCATTTTTAAGGATGTATCGGACGTAACCTTTCCAACCAAAAGTGACTTTCGTCGACAATATTGCATATATACTTTATGATAACATAAAAATCGGAAAAAATTCAACCATAATAAAAACGATAAGAAGATTAATTTTGAATAATAATAATGCCAAAAAGTTATCAGTAATTTGTTTAAACAAAACATTGTTTAACAAATTTTTAGGGAAAGTTTTTTTTGACACGTGAAATGAATTCGTTGATTTTTCTGATTACACATGAATTTTTTAAAAAATTTCTTATCATTTTGCAATTTCGGTTTTCGAAAATTTTTTAATTTTGAAAAATGAAGGAAAAATCGTCAATCTTGGATATGTTTTCGTAAAAACGTTGTATATTACAATTAAGAAGTTTCCAGGGCATTGAACGAATATTTTCGTAAATACATTTACAAATTTCCGAAAACCGAAATTTCAAAATGATAAGAAAATTAAAAAAAAAATTCATGTGTAGTCAGAAAAATCAACGAATTCATTTCACATGACAAAAAAAAACATTGCCTAAAAAATTTTTACACAATTTTTTTTTAAAACAATTTATTGATAACTTTTGGGCATTATTATTGTTAAAAAGTAATTTTCTTATCGTCTTTATTTAGGTTGAATTTTTTCCGATTTTTATCTTATCATGAAGTGTCGACGAAAGTCACTTTTGGTTGGAAAGGTACGTCCGAAAATATGTGATATAAATGAATTAGCGAATTCAAAAAGTTTGCAGTTCGAAGGAAAGCCAAAACGCAATTGCAAATGAAAAGTTTTTTTAAGATCGATCGTACAAACGGCTTGAGATTGACATGAATCTTTGTAATTTTTTTTTGTTTCGAAGATCGAATAATACAACGATCGTGGTGTCGTTCAGGCGCGCTACGAGATCCAGCATCAATTGTCCAAACTATGATGAATCATAAAAAAAAAAACGTGCTGGATGAATGAAAAAAACGGAGGAAAATATGGACGACAAGGATCGTGTAAAATTATGACAAACCTTATGGGATTGAAATGATTTTTTTTTATAATGATTCTTGTCCTGTTTCATTGGAAAATGAACGTAAGATCAAGGATATTTGTTTCTTCGCTCTTATTCCTTTGACAATAATATAATTTCATTCGAAGTTTAGCACAATTATTCTTATCTATACACAGAGAAATTTTACATCATTGCCCACGACCCGCTTACACGTATACTCCTAGCTTCTTCTTTTTCTCGCGTTCGTAAATAAATTAATTCGCTTGTATTTTCAACCTTAAGGGAAACTCTGCATTGAAAAAAAATCTAAAAACAAACAGGTTCTTTTTTTAAATGCATTTCCAATGCTCGGTTGAGGTCGAAAAGAAACGTAAAGCTCTTCCTCAAAGTTTCAAACCTTCATCCGTACTCTTTTATTCGATGACTATTATTTTTTTTTTTTTCTCAAAATTATGCGGAGAGTTGGCACCAAAAAGTAATTTTTATTTATTTTTCTTCTTTATAAATTGAACTAAGATCTTTACTTGGCAATTTTTTTTTTCTCATACAGCAGTTCGATCGTAATTTTTGTTCGAGAAAAATCGTCGGTTGAAAATTTTTCATATCGCATTTATATATGTATATATACATTCTAGGCTCAGTCATAAATAAATTCACGTATTCGAGCATTCCCACATAATATAGAAACTATTTGTCGATATAATACTTTGGTAATTCGGATGTGCATGGAACTATGGTTATTATCACTGATTTACGATTAATACTAACCAATTATTATTAATTCGCATCGATAACGAACGGGTCTTCATCTTCCCGAGATTTTTTTTTCACTGCTGTATTAGTCAAAATCGATTTGTTTCTCAACACAGCATTTATACATTATATATCCTACTTTATTCCCTCATACCGTTGACTAGGTTAACGTTCAATCGAGTATCCTGCAGATGGAAAAAAAATATGCTTAGTTTGTGCACAATTCATAGGTGGATTTGACCCTGCAAAGATGTGTAATTCTTATAAATTAGTAGACACTTCGAGAGAAAAACAAAAGATTCAACGTAGAAAAATAAAGTTTGTTATTATTATTTTATTCATCATGGATGCTTTGATAGATAAAACAATGAACTAATGATAGATGAAATAATGAATGCTTTACAAATTAAATTTAATGGAACTTGGAGCGCACCGTGAGAGAATGAAAATTGAAAAAAAAAAAAAAAAAAAACCCCAATCACATTGAAGATAACGTGGAACATTGAGTTTCAATATTACTCAGCCACACAAATAAATTAATCTGTTGAAAAAGATTTTTAATAACATTTCTTTTTATCAAGATTCATCGATCTTTTTGAATAAACGAAATCGTTTCTGAAAAAAAAAAAAAAATTAATCTTTATTCTTCAATTTTTGATCATGAAGGCTCATTATCTGTAAATTTTTCAAGAGCCATAAAGACTAAAGTAAAGATATCCAAAATTAATGATTTTTTTCCCTCAATTTTCAGTGAATTCAGGGTAATGTAGAACATTCAAAATGTAGTTCGAGTCAGAAAAAGATAAAAAAAAAAAAATTCTGTCAAAACTATAAATTTTTTCCATTCGGGTCTCCACCAAATATATAATTACTCTTTTTCTTTCGTCATATTTATAACCAAGCTCGGGATATAATCGTCTTGTTCGATTGAAAGATGATTGAAACGATTATCGCGATGAAATAATTCTGAAAAATTGCAAACATTTTTTACTCGTCGTCTGACTTTTTCTTTCGTCTCCTTCAACTCCTTATAACTATATCATCATTTCCGGATAATCATTTTATCGGAATAAAATTTCCAATGAATCGCCATTCGAATTATATATACAAGCCCTTGCCAACCGTCGAATCAATTATATGTTTCGCGAAACAATCGTCCGCAGTCGTTACAAATCACTCTCTCGTTTTTTTACAGTCTTCTCGAGCAAACTTTCTCTGATTCACGAATTACGTTGAATTAAGCAAAAAAAAATGGATTTTTCCGTCTTAATTTCTCAAGTTCTTTTGCAAATTTGTATTGCTCGTATCCATGAAGAAACGAACGAAATTCGCGCACTTTTTTTAACGCATGACACGCGTCGCGCGGTGTGTATGCACAATATCTTCTATTTCAAGCAAGATGATTCGAGAGAGAGGAATAATTTTCTTCCTCCATCTCGAGCCGTCGTCAGTAGAGATCCGAGAACGATACCTGCGACGATACACCCGAGTGCAGATGATGAAGCGCATGGAGCTCCTCCATCGAGGTCGATGGCATGCTGTTGCTGTCGCCGAGCATCGCTGAATTTGGACCGATGCTCGGCGAGCCGACCGAGCTCGATGGCACCGGTGTCCCAGGACAACCTATGCCGTTCGCTCCGCCGCCACCCTCCTGTCTCATCATATTTCGTCGCCATTTGGCACGGGCATTTTGAAACCATACCTGAAATTCATTTTCTTTTTTCTTCACAAAATTCAATTCACCCGTAAATCTTGACGAATTCGAAGAAATTATGCTAAAAACATAATCGTGAATTCAAGGAGAATCGACTGCGTGAAGGGATAAACATGGATCCGGGGACGATGAAACTATAGTGTCGTGTTTCAGAATATTTTTCGTGCATAAAATTTAATATAAGCAATTTGAGCAACGAATGGATAGAGCAATTTGCGAATAACAGGGGGGGTTTTTTTTTTAATTTGATGAAGGAAATATATCGATATACCTGAAGGACTCTTTTTGACAATCCAGTCTTTTGGGCCAACTGCTTGAGATCTTTCGCGTCCGGATTTTGATTTATGCCGAAGTAACTCTTCATCGTTCTCAGCTGATGATGCTTGAAACTCGTTCGCATTCGTTTCGTTCTTTGACTCTGATGACCGGGTCCTGGCGAGCCGACCGATGCGTCGTAAGCGGCCAGTGACTCCATCGAAGATGACAATTCGTTTGGATGAAGCAATTCTGAAAATAAAATTGGCAGCTGCGATTCTGCATCGTCGTAATTTCCATCATCCCGATTTAATTATTGCTACGTCGCAGCATCAAGCAGTTCTTTGTGACACTTTACAGAGAATTTCCTACAGATCATTTTAATAAGAAATTCGACATTTAAATTTCCCAGAATCCATTCAAAGTATAATCAAATTCATCGTTCAGAGAATATTGAAATGATCTATAGGGAACTTTAATATCCTATGGAACAGCGTGTGAATCGTACTTGATATTGATGGGTCTAAGTAATAATTAACGCAAGGCAGTCATTTTACAATTCTGCGATACTCCATTAGTCCTTTCATTATATTATTGAGCTTTATTATTCCTTTTATTCTCGTTTCATTTCTATATTTTCAGGTAATTTAATTCGCAAATTTCAACCACGAAAAATACCTTCCATCGAGAATTCTTTCGCTTCACGCAAAATGTCCGCACCCTATAATATAATACACACTTTGTGATTCGCGCTAATCCTCGTATGCTTTACGATCGAAAACTTCGATGATCGTTCAATTCTTTATTGCGTGTCGATTCCGACCAAGGCTAACGGCCATCGACAAGATTGATACGTGAAATTCGTACATTGTGTAATATAGTAAATTGGAACGAATTTATTGATAATTGGATCGTATACGTAATTTCAACGATCGTCAATTCGTTTCGGTCGATAATAGTATTGGATGCTGGAGCACGTGCCCCCGTAAATTGCAAACGGGGAAAACGTGTTTTATGTTTATGGAAGCGAGACGGTGAGGGAACAAAATGGCGACGAAAAAAAAGCTTAACGGTGGACTTGCAGTTTCGGCAGCTGCCGTTTGTGCTGACGGCCCGGCCAGTTTTGTGTACATAAATGCATGCCGAGAAAAACATTAAATCGTCTCGAAGGTATATGTCATATATTGTCAACGCGATCCATGGCATTATCTTATAACGGAAACCAAACTGGACAACGCCAGAGACGGGGAAATAAAATTTGAAAACAGTAAAAAAAAACGGCATATTGCTTTAAAAAATTTTAATGATTATTTCTTTTCCAAATTGACAAACACCAAGTAACCCAAAAATGTAAAGATACACCCAGAAAAAAGATCTAGTTGATTCAAATAGAGTCTATTTGTTCTAATTAAATTTTTTCTTTGTCTCACGGCCTAATAGGACTTTATTTATTGTAAATATTTTTTCAAAATTTATTCGACTATTTTTGCCTATTAGTTGGCAAAAATAGTTCAGTTATTTGGACAAAATAACTGTATTTTTAACAACTATAACATTAAATGTATTGTTTAATTAAATTGTATTTAAAACAACTATATTTTTATTGCTAACGTGTGTGAAATTTTTATTTAAACCAACAATTTTTTAAATTTGCATTTAGCAAAAATGTATTTGACTCAAATAAATATCTATTCAAGGCAACTATATTATTCTTGCAAACTTTTTAATTCCAAAATATAAACAAAAACAAGATATGTCTTTGCAAAATGGTTCCATACGCATACAGAGAAGTTACACTGGAAAAAAAATCCTGCACCGATTTTTCTCGATAGGATTTTTCCTCCTCGACTGGGACTCAAACCTGCTGGGACCTATACCTACCTATTCTACCTATCTACCTAACACGCTACCCGCTACGCAATCGACTGCTTATGAACTTTGGTAATTCATATCATGTATTTGACACGCCAGAGAAAACTTGATCAGTTGTATGTTACGAGCTACTCAAAGGATGGCGGTTGTCCCGTCTTCTGCCTTTTATTTCGTACAACCATGTAGGTTTTGGGAGAAATTACAAAATTGAATGTGGCGAATCCAATATGGGTGGATTAAAAATTTTTAAATGCCATAACTTGTCAGATTCACTCGAACTATATATTCAGGGGTTTTTCGGTCGGTAAACGCGAATTTGAGGTCAAAATTACAAAACTCAATATGGCGGATCCATTATGGTGGACCGAAAGTTCTCAAAATGACATAACTTGTCAGATTTCGATCTTACTCAGTATTGAGGGGTTCTTCGGGTAATTGAACATGAATTTGACGTCGAAATTACAAAATTGAATATAGCGGATTCAATATGGTGGATCGAAAATTCTCAAAATGCCATAACTTTTGTCAGATTATGATTGAACATTTCCAATGCATCGATTACTGCAAAAATGTCGAACGAGATGCAAATAAAACACGCAAACGATCCAAGGGAATTGAGAAAAAATGCACAATAAATAAATTCTATATATGAATATAGTTCATTTAACTATATTTTTTTGTGGAATGAAAGCGAATCAAAAAATTTAGTAGGAGCAAATAAATTTTTTATTACTTTACTGTTTTGGGATAAACTTCCGTTTAGCCGATACCTCCGATTGATCTCAAATTTGGTATACCTATGTATTTTGACGCGCTGAAAACGAATATGACCTTCAAAATACCCGCAAATTTTATTTTCAAGGTCAAATCGATGAAAAATCGATTTTTTAAGTGTTTTTCGCGTTTATTGCAATGAATATTGACGTTAGAGAAAAATGTTTCAAACAAAAGTTGTAGGCCATTAAGCAATAAACATTTTTTGTAGAATACATTTTTCGTGTAGAACCACTGGTTTCGGAGATAAATGCGAAAATTACCCACCCCAACCCAACGCAACCGAAAACCTGAACACGATAGCGAAGAGAAATCGCGTCGGTCATCCCCCCATAAAAAATTGTTCGGCGACATCTTATTATTTCCATACATATGTCGAGGTCCATTCTTACTATATTTATATAGGATTCGGCTAAAATTTGGAACAGACTTTCCATCCCAAACCCAAACCACAAACCAAAACCAAAAAACCAAACCAGAACTGAAAGGACTGTTATTCATATTAAAAAGAATTAAAAGAAAAATAAATCATAAAAATTACGTTTTTGATAGGTCGGGGGGGCTCCGCCCCCCCGAACCCCCCCGGCGGGGCTTCGCCCCTGCACCCCACCAGGGGCTCCGCCCCTGGACCCCGTTGGGGACTCCGCCCCCAAACCCCCTCCCCTGCGGTCCAATTTGCTTTCAGTGCATAAACTCACCGAGCACACACATGAACACACACGCACGCACACACACGCACGCACACACATGCACACACACACGCACGCACACACATGCACACACATGCACACACGCACGCACACGCACACACACACGCGCACACACACACACACACACACACGCACACACACGCAAACACACAGACACACACACACACACACTCACACGCAAACACACACGCACACCCGCACACACACACACACACACACACACGCACGCACTCACGCACGCACACGCAAACACACACACACACGCAAACACACACACACACACGCGCGCGCACGCAAACACACACACACACACACACACACACACACGCGCGCGCGCGCGCACATTGTTGTACACACTCATACTAAAACAGGGTAACCGAACTAAGAACCTTTACTAAGAGATGGCGCTATGATTAAAGTCTCTAAAAATATACAAATTTCAAACAATTTTCGCATTTATCTCCGAAACCAGTGGTTCTACACGAAAAATGTATTCCACAAAAAATGTCTATTGCTTAATGGCCTACAACTTTTATCGGAAACATTTTTGTCTAACGTCAATATTTATTGCAATAAACGCGAAAAACACTAAAAAATCGATTTTTCATCGATTTGACCTTGAAAATAAAATTTGCGGGTATTTTGAAGGTCATATTCGTTTTCAGCGCGTCAAAATACATAGGTATACCAAATTTGAGATCAATCGGAGGTATCGGCTAAACGGAAGTACACCCCTGTTTTGAATTAATATTAATTCAAATAAATTAATTAATTATAGAGACAAACATCGAACAATATTTGAATCAAGTAAATATTCGCTTGGATTTAATACAATTCTCGTTATTTCAAAGAAAGAGAAATTGAATATATAAATATAGTACATTAAACTAGATCTTTTTTCTGTGTGTAAAACTTGCCTCATCTATCGCTCTAATATAATTTTCCGGGAAGCATTTGTTAAGCTTTCATTCCTTACGGCAATTTCGTGCATCCGTAATATTGTTTTCGGTAATTATTCGAAAGGCGATAACTTATAACGAAATTGCTCGGGTCATTCGAGAGCCGATGAATGCCCGTTTTCTCTCTCGGCATTGCGAGCAAACGCTTGATCAGGCTTTCCACACCTGATCAGAGTTTGCAATTCATTTAACCACTGAGGTTGGTTATATATTATAGGTGAGAGCATGTACGAAAGAGGACCGGATAAGGAAAGAGTTTAAAGGTGAGAGGGTCGTTTAAGAGGCAAAAACCTTTTGGCCGATGAGCCAGAAGGGTCATCGAAGCCTCATTAATAACCATCAGTCTCGAACGAATAATAGATCTATGGCCTCCATGGAAATGAGATAGATGAAGGATGTAGAATATCTTGCAAATATCCCAGACTACATCCGGGTACAAAATTTTTCGTCTGAAGTTTGTTTAGAGACTTTGTCTCTAAACAATAAAAGTCCATGAACGCGTGAAACTTTTTCAATTGCTGATAGAAAAACGATGATTTTTTTTTGGCCAGTTCTTAATATCGAAAATGCAAATGGCTCAATGTTTACTTTTGCTTGGTAGAACTGGGTCAATTTTTTCTTATTCGAAAACATCGTTGATGGAGTTAGAAAATTTCGTTTTTTAAAGCTATACATATCTTCGTTTTTTGAGCTGATGGAAGCGAATTTTGGAAATTGACGAAAAATTGAGTAAAACGTAACATATTTATATTCTTCTTCATGCATGAAGCACGTATCATTAATAATAATAATAATAATAATAACATCCCGCAATATCGGGACATGGTACTGATATTTTTTTTTCTCTCTCGCAATAAACACGCTATTTCAATATAAATTGACTCTTAATCAGTGATATTCAATGTGAGAACAGAAAATGTAAACACGAAGTACAAACCCGAAGTACAAACTTTCGATGCTTATTTATGTGTTTAATTTAAAAAAACACACACACACACACATTCCTTGTTGACTTAAAATTAAATATTTTCTCTCGTTCATTCTCTCGGTCCATATATAATTGATGTAAATACAAAAATATCAATAAGATGAAAAAAAAAACATACAATTTTAAAATCCTACTATTCTGCACGTTGTTCCTTATATTCTTGAAGTTGTCGGGTTTGACTGAGAAGTTTGCGTTAAATATTCGTAAAATTTTTCTAAACTCACTGAATCCGGATAATTCGTGTCACGAATCACGCCAAATTTAATAACAACGACTCGCTCAACGTTACTACATAAATCATAAATTTTCTCGATTTTTTTATTAGAAATCGATGACCAAAAAAATTTGGAGAATTTCACTCAAACGTATAGATACGTATTAATGCTTTTTCTCTCGTCTTCGTAATTGCAATTTCGATGCCATTATTCGATAATCGTCATGTCGTATGTTACTTATAAAGCGATGGTCAAGGTGCTCGTAATGGAGCAGGGCGGGTTCATTCGTTAAAAAAAAAACCGAAATTCAACACTTCCTATAAAACTGTCCGGGGTATGAAATGAGAGTTCATTTATTTCCATGCACGGTCATAAGATGCCGTTCACTCAACGTAAATTCCGTTAATGTATAAACATCGCTCATCATAAATTTTCTTCATTAAAAAAAAGAGCCGTATACAGGAGTATGGCAGCATTCGAGCCCACGCTTTAAAATCATTCTACTTTGATATTTGGCCTCGAGACACTGCCAAAAAAGAAAAAAAATCAACAACAGAGTTTTCCCAAGAAGATATGTGGATTGCAATAAGCCGCCGGTCGATTTTAAGATCGTAAAAGCGTAATTAAAAAAATTTCGCTAACATAAAAAAAATGACGAATAAATAAACGAATGACTGTCCAATGGTCATAACTAAATTTAAAAAAATAGAACTAATTTACCGTCTTTATCAAACAAATTTTTTCTTTGTGGTCTCTAATCCACGAATAACGGAAAATAAAATACAAAAAACAAGAATCCATTCTCCGAATGTCCAATGAGTCAGATATCGAACGTTTGGGAGGCAGCAAAAAAAAAAAACAAAATACTTTCATCAGTTCGGCTAACGGACTTGTCGGAAATGTGAGAATTTCGACTGGACATAAGTGGAATACGATTTCCGGTGTGCCAAAAGAAAAACTTGCCCCTCTATCCCCGTCTGTTTCGCGTTCTTGTCTCTCTTTCCTCTCGATGCTCGCGCTTTCGTCGTATCCGCTTCATATGACGTTATAACCAAGTTTCCTGCTCCTCTACTGACGCGCTTACACATCGAGAACCCTCTTTTGTCGTCGCATATTGTCGCGGGGAGATGAAAAACGAAAACAAAAAGAACTCGTATATCGCCAAGGTAGCTATAATTAAGCCGGGAACCGATCGAGCATTTTTGCGCGTTGCGGTGAGCGACAGCGATCCGATGCGTGATCCTTGCAGCCTCTCTCTCCCTCTCTCTCTCTCTCTCTCTCTCTCTCTCTCTCTCTCTCTCTCTCTCCGTATATATATAGGAGAGTGCACGCGCGATTTAGGTGCGAATGCTCTCGGGCTTTAAGAATGAGGTCACAATTTGTCACGCCAAGGGCAAAAATTGGGAAGGAACGAGAGAACGGCGAGGGGTTGGGTTGTAGGAGATGAGGATGCAACTCTTTCTATCTCTATCTCTCTCTCTCTCCCTGATTCTTATTTAACTTTTTTTCTGTGTCGTCAGTCCTGATCGGACGAATAAAAGTTTTGCACATATAGATGCATCAATATATCTGTGGATTTTGTGAAAAAAATATGTATATGTGTGTATATATATATGATAATAGAACACAGTGTGGGTATATATAACGCGTTCGCGGCCATTCTGAACGTGAAGACCACGTATTGGTTGTGGCTGCATTCTTTTCCGGTAGGGAGCGGCCAATCGATGCATCTCAGAGTCGATACCCATCTGTCACTGTCCCCGCGGGGTCCACACGGAATCCAAGAGTCCGCTCTTCTCCAGCTCCTCTCGTTCTCGCTATACTTCTTCTTATTTTCTCTTGTTATCCATCTCACTGTATTATTTCTTATTCGCCTTTGCGGAATTAAAGAGAAAGCGCGAGTCTCTCTCTCTCTCTCTCTTTTCTCTTTCAGCCTTAATCTTTTTCTCTCAACTCTTCTCGCGCTCATGCGATGAGAAAATCCATTCGTACATATCGTAGCAATGCACTTGTACATATATATACATATGGATCCCCATATATGTGTGCAGTGATACGAGGAGGGATCAATTGCTTAGATGAGCATCGAGGCACGCTTGAAAGATGCACGCCTCAAATATAGTCTGATTGCTCAATCAACCGAGTTAGCTTACACCTTTGTTGGTCATTGATAAAACAACACATCGATTTGCAATTCTTTTTTCTTTTTCTTTCCTCTCTTTCAAAGATACCATTATATTAAAAGAAATTCTTTTTTATGTAGAAATAATTTTTTTTTAAATATTACAAGGAAAGAAAAATTGGATTGTTTTTTTTTTTTTTTTTTCGAACTGACCGTTAACCCTCGACCACACAGCTGCTCCGAGACTCGTACGTTTTCGTCTAGATCGACGGTCCATCACTGCGAATAAATTAACTCGAAAGTAAAGTCTTGCATCGTACTAATCACTTTTCTTTTCAACGGTTTATCATATATATGTATATATATGCGACAGATGTGGAGTTAACGGTTGTATTATCAAGTCGAAGGTGTGTACTACGCGGTGTGTCATTTAGATCGCGAATGTTATTTCGTAACTTTGAATCAAAAAATCTGGTAAAATGTTTATTCTAGTGATTTGCATCCCGCATACGATTTGCAATATTTCATCAGTTCGACTCATCAGTCTCACTTATTATCGTGTAAATTTTTTTTTGCAAGTAAAATCATTTTTTTTCAAATACGGTATACTGAGCGATTAAAGTGAATTTTTTTCCTATTTAAATTGCTAATAAATAAAATTTCACTTTAATTGCTTAGTACTGCATATAGAGAACAGTTAGAACTAGAGAGAAGGAGAGAGAGATAGAGAGAAAATAATTCGCTAAACGTACTTTTTAATTATTTTTTTAAAAACGGATTTTGTTCAGAAAAAATTTGCATTCACCAGTTCTAATTTTTTTTTCCTACAACAAATACGTACACAGTATCTTCAGTATACAGAATCGTCATTATTAATATCGCTTTTCACTTCGCGAGCTCGGACAAACAATTTTTCAAACCTTTCACTGCACGCGCCATCACAAACGTACACTCGGCTGAAGCCTCTTTTTCACGATTCCCACGAAAAAAAAAGCTTTTTATGCATTTCTCTAGTATGTCTTACATCTTTCGCTTTACATAGTACCCAATTTGTCGTGATACTTGTTCAACGAACGATAGTAAGAATAAATGGAACCCTTTAGAATTTCTTTTTGCTCGCGTTTTTTTTTGCGTACCGTTTTTTTTTTACCCGAGTTGGTGTAGCCGCCTCTCCTTGATACGCGTCAGGCCAATACGGTTTTCATGGCAGGCACACCCACACACACACACACACACACACACACACACAAACACACGCACACATATCCCTACATAACGATTATATTCATACGGATATAGATCGTATGATGAGTTCGCGTTGGGAGGCATCATACGCCGCGGATTCGTCGTTCTTCCCGACTGAGAGATGCTGTTTCTGTATATGTATACAGCCGCGTCACTTGACATATACATGTATATATAGAATTTTCGGCGGACCCAAAATGTCCCTGCGGACTTTTGCCGTTGACCGCGCTCACGAACAAAAAAAGTAGCGCAATTATATGGGTATACACACGTACACACATTGTATATACGATCAAAAGCTCTCGGATACTTCTCTCTCTCTCTCTCGCTCTCTCTCTCTCTCTCTCTCTCGCTCTCTCTCTCTCTCTCTCTCTCTCTCTCTCTCTCCTCTCTCTCTCTCTCTCTCTCTCTCTCTCTCTCTCTCTCTCTCTCTCTCTCTCTCGGATAAAGAATGAGAACGTCAGACGAGGAACACGACAGGGAAAAGACGACGGGATGACTCGTTTGTTTCGAAACAATAAAATTGCCATGAGCATAGAAGGGCATCCTCATAAAGATAAACGATTTACGAACGATCTTTCTAAGACATACTTGAATACTTATATTTAGAATAATCTGCGAATCGATATCGTTCCCACGATTGTAGGGAGTTGGCAAAAACAATTGAATCAACGGTTTGAATTGATTCGACGAAAAAAGTGTGCACGATAATATGACTCTTTGGAAAATGACATTAATTCGTAAACGTATTTTCAATAATTAATCAAAATACTTCGGTTATGCAAGCCCTTAATATCTTTTTAAATTTACCTACGTACATTCTTATTTCAATACCTCTTGTGAAGGTCTTTTTTTTTTTAACGTAGTATCGAAAGTACCGAGAAAATTGTAAAAAAAATTGATCTTCATTTTCGTACAATTGATTGTGAAATTGTAGAACAATAGTAGGTCCAGGAGTATTTTTTCGTGTACTCTTGCAACATGGTGATCAAAGGGTGAAAAAATTGTAAATGTCAAGGCTTTTTCATTTCTGTCCATTTGGCCTGGTATAGCCCATATAAAAGTTGAACCGATAATCGCGGGCGCGGCATCGCTCGATCTTATTCATATACGAAGAAGCGATGAGATACACGAGACGAAGATGGAATGACGATAGAGATGAGACAAAAGGGAGGAGGGATGATGATGATGCTTTCTATCTCCCTCTCTCTCTCTCTCTCACTCTCTCCCTCTGTCTGTCTGTTTCTACCATTCGAGAGCGTCTCATCGCTCTCATATACATATATACCCTTTTGTCTCCTTTATACAGGATATCGTTTTCGCGCGGTGTCTCGACGATTTTATAGCTGATGCCTCTCGCTCTTTGCGCTCGTAAATTCCTCCACACCGGGATCTCGGTGCTCCCTTTTCTCTAATTGTTCGTCGATTATAAAATAACTGGGATTGACGTGATCCGAAATAGACAGAGAGTGTGTGAGAGAGAGCGAGAGAAGGTCAGAATGTGCGAAACTCTGCGGATCGGGATTCTGGAGGGGGGGGGGGGGATTTAATATGATTTCGGGGAACTGGGGATCCGATAGAATCATTCGGTTCCGAGAAGATTCATTTCTACTCGAGTAAAGCTCTCGCCTTCGTTTCACTAAAAGAGTAATAGGAGTTGTTCGATTTATTGGGATTTACGACGAATCCATCGATGATGGAACAATTGATAGAATTGTTCGGAAATAACATTCGCAAGATTAGCATAAAATTTGAGAATTTGAATTATAACGAAAAATTACGAAATTGATACTAGACTGTTACATTTTTTAATGAAAATACAACGAAACCAATGGCGATTCAAGCCCGCAAAATCTCCTCTGATATGAAAAATTGGGGGGGGGGGGGGGGATATTTATTGTTCGAACGCGGTTCTTGTAGACTCGGACGTCGAGACGTGTTGAAGGAGTGTAAATACGCGTAATTGGCAAGCCGAGGAGAGTGAAGCCGACGCTGGCGAAATATACAAAGTTCTACAAGCAGGGAGTAGAAAAATAAATCTCTATGCATCCCCCCATCTCACTCTCTCTTTAAATGTACATAATATGTACTGCGAGATGTGCTATACGTACTCGTGGCGAGTTCGCGAATGCTGCAGCAAAAGTGTAATTGCCCGGCTGGCAAACGGGGCAAGGTAAGGGTAGTTTTTTTTTAAATTCTCTTTTTTATTCGTTCCTAAAAAGCCCGAAGGAGAGCTCGGCGCAGAGGGCTTTCTCGTGATTTCGTGTACTCTCGAAGCACGAGCGTTCCACGGTTTGTTATAATATTTATATCGACAGTTAGCAATTAAAAGGGCGTATTTCATCTCACGTCGCGTATTAAATTGCGCGATTTTTGGCCTTTTTTCTCGTAATAGAAGTCTCCGTATGTCTGTGTGTACGCAGCACTGGAAGAGCCTGAAGCGCGAGACGCGATTTGTTTTCACTCGACAGGTTGGGGGCGACGCGAGCGTATTATTTGCCGAGCAATATAGCAGTTAGTACACACACTCTACTAATATATATACTTCGGATTCTTTCCTTGCTTGCTTTTTTTTTGCCTTGTTATTCATTCTTTCTCGCATCCAATCGTCTCTCACTACATTTTGCAAGGCAAATATATGCTCGGCCAGCGTGTCGATATACGTTATGTAACTCGTTCATCGGCAAACGAACGTAATTGTCGTGAAAAAAACATTTTTTTTTGTCGCTGCACGACGAGATTTGCGTACTTGGCGATTTTCATGTTTGCATACACGTGAAATTCTCATGAAGCTACCGGCTACTCTGTAAAAGGGTAATTCTGCGAACGGGAGGCAAAAATCTTGTGCCAAAAAACAATGGACTTGAATCGTTTTTGCAGCATTTGTTCCAAGAGGGCCATAGCCATTATAATTTTTTATTGATAGCTGTCAAATGCTCGATAATAGCAGTGGATTCATCAATAATTTCATATGGGAAAAATATTCCCTTAAAAATCTTGCTGTTATCGAATAAAATGATATAGGAAAACTTACCCAAAGCACCGGCAGCGAGTCTCATGGTGACCGGAAGTTCCGAGCCGGTCACCTCCGAGAGTTTTCTCTTTCTCGGACGTCCTTTCTGGACCGTTCCACCGGAAGCCGGACTGTGTTCCGCAGCACTGTAGTATGCCGGAAGTGGCGATACCCCGGGTGAACCGATATCGTCGATACTCCCTGACGTATTACCGTAATCCGCGGCGCAGCATAACAGCTCGTAGTGAGGTCTTGATCAATGTAGAGAGAACGAAAAAATCAAAAATAAAAATAACTCAAAGTTTATCGTTAATTTTTCCTCGCAAAGTTGATGGATATGGCACTTTCGTTTGAACGGTAAAAATAGAAAAATGACTTGTTTCGATTCACTGACAATGGACAAACGAATATTTCGATATTGTTCTTTCTTTTCAATCTCTCACCTACAATAAACGAGACCGTCTCGTTGGCCAAAGTGATCGCCCTTGTTGAGTGGAATGTCACACGAGGCGCAAGTGAAACACGCGACGTGGTAAACGAGATCTCGAGCTCGCATCACGAGCTCCGAGGCTGATATACCAGCTCGACATCGTGAACACCTCGATACGGCGAAGAGTCTGAATGATCGCATAACAAGAAGCAATGTTCATTAATCAGGATGAATTTTAGATAGATGATGTACATCGAGAAACATGGATTTATCGAATTTTAATCAATTTTATTTCAATCGAATGAGATCACGGAAATAAAATATAGCAGGCCAGGGATCAGCTTGGCGGTTTGCAGCTTGGTCAAATGAATATTATTTCATTCAAATAATTCAACTGATACGAGTATGTCTATTCCTCGATGCAGTGAATATCCTTCTCAAATTTTTTTTCTCCTTGCCCTGCTTCGATCGAATTCAACAAATTTGATCGCGACGATTTTACATTTCGCGCCGCAAATCCTCGCCAATTTTACAAAATCAAAAAGCATCGCACACACGCGTACATTACGCTATACGCAATCCTCACGTATACTTGTCGAAAGTTCGAAAGCCCTCCCGAAAATTCACTAGGCAATTGCAATAGCGCACTCACGTCCTCCAGAAATGTCAGACAATTGCCGGTATTTTCTCATCAAGCACACGGAAAGCGAAATGCTTCTCATTATCGTGCTCACGAGAATACATTTCCAAACGCGACCGATAAATAAATGTACGAGGCAAAAAATAAGCTCGTAACAAGAATTAGGATTTTATGAATTAACGTATCTCGATTGTCCTGCGTTAATTTCAGCTGTATTTTACCACGGTTCAGACTCAAAATTATTTATACAACTCTTTTGTGTTTTAATTATTCAAGGCATACAAAGCTTTGAATCATCAAACACAAATAAATCCATCGAATTAAAGCCCTCTGCTTTTTTTCTCACGGTATAACAAAGAATCGTTCAAAGTGCGATGAAATATTTATAAATAATCATAAGAAAAAAAAAAAAAACAAATGGATGATAAAAACTGTTTTATTTTAGTTCATTTACTTTCACGAAAGCCTCGAGCCTCTCCTGATATATCTGTCTTGGATCGAGTGCAAATGCATACGGTAGCATTCACAAAGAGTTCCGCCTATGCGGTCCCGTCTAACCGAAGAAGATTGACTGTTGCACAGCGTGCGAAAACAATGGTACAATCGAAAACGTTTCGCACAGAAAAATCTAAGTCACTGTATACGTGTGATACATTAAGAGGTATTAGTAATCGCGAACTTTCACTCTCGTCTGCGCGCTAGACGAGAATGAAAAAAAAAGAGAGAGAAAAAAAAGAACCGTGCGTGGTATTACGACGATCTGAGGCTGATGACTAACACGTCTGGATGCCGTACTGTTGCGCCGAGTATAGCACTGGCGAACCACCGATAAGACACAACTTTTTCAGCATATGAAACCGAGCAATCGTCTGAAAGAATCGTTATGTGCAGTAAGCCTCATCAGCCAAGCGTCAAAAGGGCGTATCTCGGATATGTTATCATGCCTTAAAAATGTGAAATAAGCCCTTTTGATATTGAGACAGTCGATATATATATGCACGTAGTTACTGGACTAAGGGACTACGATTGTATACCGCCGTCGTCATAATAAATCAACGTCCAAGCTAGAGGGAGTCGAGATAGCGATTTCCACGCGCGTTGAATTCTGCATCAACGTCTTGGGATGCCTTAACGTTGGATATGTGTTATGCCAGTGAAACGGAACAAAAATTACATTTTTGCCAACTTTTCCCTCTATGACGCGCGAGTAAAAGTTTGCCTTGAACTTTCCAGAATATTTCATTTCCCCTTTTAGACGATTTTTAAAATTATTAACTTTCATTCGACATGTCAATAGTAGTTTTTACGAATCACTATACGGTTGAACTGTCGAATATGTTACATTCGATCTGGATACGGGAAAATTTTATTTCTCAATTTATCTCCTTCATAACTGTTGTCCGGAAGTTGCTCTTTTTCGTTATTGAAAAAGAAATGACGATATTCGTTATTGCATATGTTAACCCGATGCCTTGTAATTAAAATAATTCTACTATTGCGGTGTATTATATGCAAAAAAAAACATCACAAAAAGCGTTATAAAAGTAACGGAGAAATTAACGATCGTTACTCCTACTTGATGGATTTCTTTTTGATTAAATTCAAAAGGAAAATAATTATACATCACGATAAGTTAAGGTAATAAAAACTATCAAGTTTTCTCATTGTTTAATGAGATTTTGTTTTTGTCTCAAATATCAATGATACATGAGAAATGGGCTTTGAAAAATCACCTTCTCTCTCTCTTTCTCTCTCTTCTCTCTCGCATTAATAGGGGTTTGATTTTAAAATCTTGAAAGTAAATATATGTAACTACAAATAATGGAGATCGAGCGCGTGCCGTGACGGTCAGCGTGTGCGTTGAGAACTGGGGCCTTGTATGAAGTTTTCGTTTGTACAAAATTAACATATATTCCTCAGCAAAGAGAGAGAGAGTCGCTGGCTGCGAACACCACACTGTGTCTCGTTTTCCAAAGACTGACAACCGGTATTTCGCGATCGTTCGCCACCGCAAGGGGTCTCTTCGCGTATTTATAACGACGAAGAGAAGAACAGCGCCCCCTGGTATCTTCTCTTCACACCAGTCCTCCACTCTATCTCTCTTCATCCCACTTGTGTCTCCTGTATCATGGATCTCTCTCCAGGCAACTCATCTCCAATAAGAGTATAACACTTTCATGGGCTACCGAGATCCGCCGCTCATAGGTTCTTCTTCTTACGTATACCAGACGGGAGCGTTTAATGGCGGATGATAGGGGCCCGATGACACACCGAGATATATCGCGAAAGACCGCGCATAATTTCTCTGCGTTGATATTCTACATATTTTTGCGTTAGATATATAAAAACACAACGAGAATCATAAAATGTGCGCGGATACGTGGGGAAGTTGATGAAAATTTGTTGAAATCAGCGTGAAGAATTTTAACAATGAGCAATGAACGCATCCAGCGATGCAGATTTTTTGTTAAAACAATTTTATGGATATGTTAATGATACTTTTGATGTATAAATGCTAATTTTATTCTTTGGAAAACAAATTTTCTGGGGAATTCTTTGTACTTCATTAACAAATTTAATTAATTGAAGTGTAAATGAATAATATCGTATTGGATAATTGGAAAATTACTTTTCCACTTTTCATGTGTATTTTGGATTAAAATTTGAAAAACCAGTTTACACGATTCAAATCCTATAACAAAATAATAATGCGAAAACTGTCCGTGTGTGTGTGTGTGTCCGTCCGTCCGTGTGTGTGTGTGTGTGTGTGTGTGTGTGTGTGTGTGTGTGTGTGTGTGTGTGTGTGTGTGTGTGTGTGTGTGTGTGTGTGTGTGTGTTTGTGTGTGTGTGTGTGTGTCCATGTGTCCATGTGTGTGTGTGTGTGTGTGTGCGTGCGCGCGTGTGTGCGTGCGCGCGCGTGTGTGTGTGTGTGTGTGTGTGTGTGTGAGAGAGAGATAATACATCCGTGAATCGGACTCAAGAGGGGATATCGACGCCCATTAGTAGGCATTTTGTGTGGTCCACGAAACACATACGTGACGCTCCTATGCAAATTCGCCACTACCCCAATAAATACCGAAATCGCCAAGTCGGTAGTAGAGATCTTGTGCGAGCTCTGGCGCGCCAATTCCAAGTAAAGAAAAAAAAAAAACGTGCGCATCGATATAGAAAAAGCGAGAGACAACGTTGAAACAGGAGCATGGATTTTGCATTAATCCTGGCGAGAAACGGATTAACTCGCTGTACAATATCTCCACCCCGAGATACTTACAGCTTGCATATTTTCTAAAAAAAAATAATTATATATTCGGAAACACGATTCATTTAACGAATTTTCTAAACGCCAGTCCAAAATCGCCCAACGACTTGCCCCTTATGTATCGCAAAGTAGGATAAGTAGGATAATCATTAGTAGGATAAGTAGGATAAGTAGGATAATCATTAGCGATTAAAAAATATCACAGCCTTATAAGATTGAAAATGAATTGAAAATTAAAATAATTTTTCGATAAAGTAATCGCTTATAATTATTCAATTGGATAAATATTTTCGATTCCTTATTAATTCGAATGTCAAGCAATCGAGCTAATCGCCTTTAAGGAGGTTCGGTGATTGGAGCGAATCCAAGATAAAAGTGTGATTTTTTTTTATAGCATTGTCGAGACTTTCGTACATGCGTATGCGAAGTTTCCACGAGATTTACCGTACAGTTTCCGTGATATTAATTATTAAAGTCGGTGAATTTATCACACGTGGACTACAAAATCCTCGACAAAATCTGCCTGTCCTCTCATATATCAATTTTTTTATGCTACTTAGAACCAAGATACAGGTAAAAGAAACTGATAGTTGCGGTCGTTGAGTCTTTGTGATCAATAAGGCAGCTTTTGGATTGGTAACTTTACCGCAACATTAAGCAACAAATTGATAAATAAAGTCGAGAAAATCCAAAATATTCGGAGAGCGAGACTTCACGTGACGTAACAGCAACCATCTTGCTGAAATGTGGCAACGCCGAATACCCGCGCAAATTTGAATCGTCTATCGGATATTTTCAACGCAAATTGAAAATATGAATGTGCGAAGCCGTTCATTTTTTTGGAAGGATTTTAAAGGGCGTTTTGTCAATATTTACTTCAAGTTCTTTTATGTGTAGCCAAAGCACCTCAATTTTTCTGCCGATATGTATACAACGCATCTATGTATATTAGGGTGGTTAAAAAAAAATCGATATTGTTTTTTTCTCGGAGCTCCATCGAAAAACGTTAGAACATCAAAACAAAGTAATTTTCTCCAAATTTGGGATTAAAAAAAAAAATTAGATAGTGCTCGTTTGAAAACCTTCTGATGCATTTGTATTGATCTCCATATTTACCGGCTACAAACAATAACAAGCCGGGCACATGGGACCGATGACAGTCGTCGATAATGCGACGATGCCAAACGTCGATGATATGACGTACTACTGAAGTCGAGTAGTAGATTATTGAATTTTTTCCTTATTATAAAAATGACAAGAAACTCGAAATTCAATGCTTAAAAAATATTTCTCGAAAAAAATAGACCATATACATATATCTAAACCGTATTGGTATTGCGGCGCAAAATAGATTCTCAGTTCACTAGCGGGGTCATCACTGAACCTCCTTAAGGAGGGTCGAGTGCTACATTGATCTCTGTTGAGCGGTACTAATTTTTTTTTTATAGATCGATATGTCCACAAAAAGTTTAACCCCAAAGTATCCGTAGATTCTGCTACACCGTTTTCGAGGGAAAAAAAGTTGAAATTTGGGCCATTTAGCACAGTTTCTGATGGCAGATCGTGAAATTAAACGGAATTTCAAAGTCAATGAGCGCAGATGACCTGTTTACATAGCAAACTAATTTTGCATATTGTCGGAAATATCCTCAGGATGCCTCCTGAAAAATTCAGAACCTTGAACAACACCCTTAATTAGCAATAAATAATAATGTGAATGAAAAACGCGATTTCTTGTTATGAATCGAGCCATATAGCTACGTCAAAACAAATGCCAAACGCAACATGCCTCACACGTCACCCACGTCCGTGTCTTACATTCCCCTTGCTGCGCGCACGAAGCACTCAACCCTCCTTAAGAAACAGAAAATATGAATAACGAAAATGTCTGTATGGCAAAGTTTTGATTTATCGTAAATCATCGTATTACATATTTATAGAGAATAAACACGATTTGCGGTATTCATATACGTATATATATAGATGTATCCAGTGTATACCAACCGATAGTAATCCTCCTTGCAATAAATATTGCCATCCCTTAAGAAACAAGTCAACTCGGCGGCGAGTGGTACTCGACAATGGCAGCATCGCAAGCAGCCGCAGTGCCACGCACGATCGGCCGCTCTCAGGTACCATCGTTCTGCTATCTCTCTGCCACATCCACCGCAACCGAGTCCACCGTCGGTATTCGTACCTCCCTCCCCGGTCCCAATCTGACGACCGATGACCACGCCATCCCCCGGTGGGGGTGTACTGCTACCACAGCCAACTTCCTTTAGCATTCTGTGCTGCTACCTCGCCAGTTCCATATTCTGCAATCAAATTAATTATAATCTTCCTCTCTCTCTCTCTCTCTCTCTCTCTCTCTTAAATTGCACATCGGTAAATTCCAAAGAAACAATCGAAGAGCTTGATTTGACACTTGTAATGATCAAATTAACGCATGTTCCAGCAGGCTTCGATGCTATTTTTTTTTCTTTCATCCGTGTGTTTGCAATCAAATTCGCCGCGTCAACGATCTCGCCGTATCAGTAAAATCGAATTGGGTACATAATTTGCTTTCAAGTGGAGGAACAGAGGACAAGACAGTAGCCTCGGGCAGAGAGTAGGCTAATGATGGCGATGTGCCGAAGCACGGGGGAAGGCGATGGTGGTTAGCCAACGACTTTTTTACGTTCATTCACGAGTCAGAACACGCTAGTAGCCGTCTTCGTCGTTGTCGGGGTGGGTAAAGTGAGCCAAAGAGCCCCGTTTATGCTACGCACGAGAAATCCATGAATGAAAACAATTCGTGACCAGCGTCCCGTTAATGAATGGATTCCGTAGTAGTAGAGCTCAGTTTCGAATTCGCCACGAGCGTCAGAGTGAGTGAGTGAGAGAGAGAGAGAGAGAGAGAGAGAGAGAGAGAGAGAGAGAGAGAGAGAGAGAGAGAGAGAGAGAGAGAGAGAGAGAGAGAGAGAGAGAGAGAGAGAGAGAGAGAGAGAGAGAGAGAGAGAAAGAGAGAGAGGGAGAGAGAAAGAGAGAGAGAGAGAGACGGTAAACTAATTGGTAGAGAGCGAGCGCGCGAAGGCAAAGGCGCGCGCGGGCTCCCGAGAGTCGTTCACCCAGGCACCGGCAGCAAACACGATAACTCAACGTCCCCGGGTGAACGAGCGATGCCCACGTGGCCGCCCCCTTATGTCCCTCCGCCATGGAAGATCAGCTTTAGTCCAGGTTCAATCTTGCCTTAGTCGCAATCCTTGTTCCAACGAATGAGAAAATATTGCATAGAAGTTGAAGGCACTGTGGTACAATCCGGTCTACGTGCAAACATGCACCGGCACAGTTTGTGTAGTCGGTGTGACGATTGAGAAAAGTATTGATACTTTGAGAGGGTGATTATATGAACCGTATCATGTGGGAGAATGCATAGTAAGATCAGAGCACGATGTGGTAATCAGGGAAGTAAGCGATCAGGAAGAATACACGATGCAATTGAAGAATATCCGTTACCTAATTTGACTCTGACGACACCACTGATATACATTCCATTGAATACAAATATGTTTTCTGAAAGTGTACTCGCGCATATATGGTTCATTATGAGTGTGGCTTCCGTGATAGTCACGTTTAAGCATAGCAAAAGATACCTAGGACATTCAGAACTCTCGGACATCAGAGCCATATGGAGTTTGATAAAGAACGGTGGAAGGACTTCCCAGAAACTCGATAGTCCTCTAAACTACAAGAACAAGTCCCCCATTTTGCGAACCAATGCAGAGATTCAGTCTTGTGACCGGAAGGAGAAAAGTTAGACCGAAGGATCAGATTGTCGAGGGCATAGGGGGCAGAGATCCCAGGAACCAGGTCCATCTGGAATGAAGAAAGGACATTCCATGAAAAAGAAGAAGACCCCTCGCTACCGAGCAACGAGCTAGAAGACCATGGACGCTTCTGGAAGGTAGAAATGGGTGGGAAGCGAGGAAAAAGGGTGTGAGTATAGTCGGAAACTAAGTTGAGCTTATGTTAGTTATGGAAGCAGCGCAAGAGGCGACTATCTAGGCATGAGAAAGGAGAAGTAGGACAACAAGTCCCGGGTCTTCTTTCGGCCGGCTGTCATCTGGGGGGGGGGGGGGGGGGGGAACTACGACTGTCCTTGCCTCGATGTTTTCACACACAACCCTACTTTTTTCTCGGCAACCCCTCTTCTTTGGTGTATATTTATAGGTATATCCGTATACCGTACAACCACTCTGCCGTTACAACAGAGGAACAGGCAGTGCACACAGCTTTGAGCGTCCGAGAAATTTTAATGATCACCTTCTCGTGACTCTTGTGTTCTTACCTACCTGGAGCTCGTCGGTTAACCAGCTGGAATAGCAGCGGCGAATTCCGTCGGTCTCGACGCTTCCAACACACACGCCTTTCTTTCTCTCTCTCTCTCTCTCTCTCTCTTTCTCTCTTTCTCTCCATACATACGTATATCTATACACGTGTTTCCTTCTTTCGCTTTTAGGCTACATATAACTCCCTTATGCTCTTCCATTCTATCTTGGAGTTTTCTATACACACATCCAGTAGTCCGGTAGACTCCTCTCATCCTCTCTCCGGTATATATACTTCTCTTCTCGACCGGGTGAGAAGTTCCGACCACCCTCCACGAGGTTACGTTCCTCGTAAGCCTCGAGGGGGTCAGACATCGCGCTTACCAGAGGCTATCCGTTATCGACATGACACAAAATTATGGCGACATATTTTTGTATCATGTCACACCGATCGAACTGGATGCGTTAAGCTTCACGACGTATCTCGTGGGTGATAACTGTGCAATCGTAGCTCGGCCCAGTCAATTTATCCAAAATAACGATAAAATCTATTCCAACGATATATATGAATTCATATTCCAGACACAGTATAATTTTTTTTTTTTAGCTTAGTCACTTTAAAACGTATGAAAAAATTGATGGAATCGAGATTCCACCGAGCGTACAATATTACGAGTCTTGCCTCGACCATACGGTCCCGAGGATTCTCGCGATTGTTTTTTTTTCCTCTTTCCGACTGCGAATTAAGAATAATGCTATACGCGAAGTCGCTGAATTAAAAATACGATCGTGACTGGAGGAATAAGAAGCGAGACTATATACGGGGCTAAAGGAAACGTAAATGGCGTGTGAGATAAGCGCATTGATATCAAAATGTGTTTAAAAAAAAGAAGTGAAATAAAAATAAAAAGAACGAGGGTGGAGTGCGTACGATAGGAAACGGTAGCTGCCCACCTTGATAGACCTCGAGGAAATCTCGATCTTTCTTTGTAAAGAGCGAAATTGCCTTCGGCGTCGAGACCCGCGTATGTGTTTGCCACGGCTGTACAAGTCGACCAAGCGAAAGATGGTATTCTCACGATATATAAAGGATATAGTGGTGGTGCGGGTGCTCAGGCGCTATAAAATTATGTTAGCGTATAATTTTATCACTTATTCTTCCTCCCGCGATTGCAAATGATAAGTTTTATATCCGAAGGAAGGCTGTGATGCGCACTACATGTGTGTGTATGTGTATGTTATATTGCTCGCTCAGTCTCATTATTCTCGCGTTTCAAGCACGAAGATGCAACTCTTATTACGTATAACTGTGAAAAATATAATAAATAAATTATCTATCATATCGTATAAAAAAAATTAAGTATCTTACGTTGTTTTCTCATCACTGAATTCTTACGGAAGGATGGATAAATAGAAGAAAACTAATGCATTTTGCTACGTTTCGCTAACTCATATAGAAGAAGCTTTGTTATCGTGAAAAAAATATACTCGGCCAATGTGTTCGAAATATTGCTGCAAAATTTATGCAACCGCGTGGGGACAAGGGACAAAACTTTTTTTCTCGTGTCCTTTAACATTTCAGCTTTTATTAATTTCCTCCTCGCGAAAGAATCGACGATTGACGAATTTAGAAAAAACAGGATCATACCCCGTTTTTTTTCTCAAAAATAATTGTTTCTTTGCCAAAGCGTGAGCATTGATCCGACAAGATCACGTACTCGCTGTCATCAATGAAGCTTCATTCCTATATAGTCTCGTCGAAGCTCACAGCGCAAAAGAAAAATCACATATAATCGGTTAAAACTAAACGGCACGGTCGTGATTGAAACGAGAAAACTATTTAGTAACGTATTTAGCCGTGAATCGGAGAAATCACGAGTAAGGAATCGCCGCTAAATCTCATCACTGGTGGGGAAGAAAAAAAAAAAAAAATAGAGATGGGTATGAGGAAAAGAAAAAGCCCCATTGAAATCGTGCGTTAATCGAGTACGAAGAATATGAGCGCCATAGAGCGATCGTAAATCCGCGCAACACGCGCGGTTCATAGTTCTTGACAATCGTTTGTTGATTTTCCGTCTTTCGCAAAGACGCACGTACAACGATTGTCCGTTCGTTATATTTCCGAGAAATTTCAACAGACACCGAGAGATGCTCAAAGTTGAGTTTATACGTCGAATGTATTGTATATAAAAAAATATATGTATTACAAGGTAGAGTATACCTAAATGATGGTATAAAAATGGTAGGGATATAAATGTTACAAAGTTCGGACGAATCAACGCGTATATATATATATATATATATATATATATATATATATATATATGTATATATGAACGTGGAGATGAGGACCGGAATCGAACAAGACGGCATTTTATCGCGTATCACCGATATGTGCACCGAAGAGACGAAGATAAATAAGATGAGTTCGTTGACCAGTAGCGAGGATATATATACACTAAATGTCACGTATACACCGAGATCGCTGTCAAGAAAAATGGCAGAAAACCCACACGAATCAACGCGTAAAGTAATATGAATTGTGCCCTTGTGCTCGCAAGCGGTTGATATGTGTGTGCAGTTAAAGGGAGGTATATGTATACATATACAGGATGTAAGAAGGGAACGAGATAAAATGAAAGAGAACAACCTCGAAGAAGGGATGGCGAACTTCGTCTTCGCTCACGTTGCAAAACGAGATGCTGGAGCTCCTTTTTCTTGCTTTCCTCTCTATCTCTCTTTCTCCCTGCAACCGTTTGCCTCGTTCACCGTATGCTCTCTGACAGTTTTGATAGGTTCTCTCTTTTCCAACGAGATTCTCTCCAATCTTTGTTCTTTTTCATGTGTGTGCGTTGCGTCTTTTCCTCTCTCTCTCTCTCTCTCTCACTCACTCTTTCTCTCTTTCTTTCTCCGGACGATGACGGTGAATCTTATGCGGTTGCACACACCGGGACCGTCGGACGTGATCCCTTTTATTCACTTCTCCGTGAGACCCGAGTCTCAAACCCGTGCTTACCCGCGATCAAGCCACATTCATATTGCATTCTCCCGATTACATAAATGGACGCGGATGGCATGATAAGAGAAAAAATTTATTTCACAAATTCATCGGTATTAGAATTAATGGAATAAACTTCAAGACACGTTGATGAATTCTCACTCGTGCGTAAAAAAAAATACACATATATATATATAGATATATTTCCTTTGCAAATTAATCCCTGGATTTTTTTTTCAGGCCAGTTTCAATATTCACAAATCCTCGTTCAACACAAACTCTCTTGAACTTGTCGGAGACTTCGAATTAATCACGTACGATGAGACGAAAAAGTCAATCCGAATTTGTTAAATGCTCGATGATAATTTCGCGATATGAGCGAATAAAAAAAAAAACTACGCACATACTCAAACGCAACTGAAGCATCAGGAATGAAAGGCAAATTTCGCGATTCGCTCAACGTCGAGTAAGAGAATTCCTCGTATACTCCTCGTCGAACAACGACGACGACGACGACGACGACGACGACGACGACGACGACGACGACGACGACGACGACGACGACGACGACGATGACGACGACGACGACGATGACGACGAGGAGAAAGAAAATCGCGCGCACACTCGGGTTTATAGCTTGAGATCTGTCGCTGAAGGCTCAGAATCCCGCACGTATAGAGATTCGGTCAGGAAAGAACGAGAAGAGGAAGAGGGGTTGAAGCGAGTGAGAGCAAGGGCAAACGAGATAGACGAGAGACGCTGCCGTCGGGCCAAAAGCTGCTACCGAAGGGGCCGGGGGGTTTTTTAGCAACGCGCCCGATATGTTCGAGCTTCACTTTATAGATACTCTACTACCACTGATACCCGACTCTTCCCTAGAATCGAATTTTACCACGGACGACTGCTATAATACTATTTGCGATGGCGAGTGTACGAGCTTTAGGGGTGTGCACGCCACCGCGCATGTATATATGCATATATATATATATATATACAAACGAGGGTGAGACGAACGGGGAGGCGCGTCGCGAAACGACGCCGACGCCGCGGCGTTTGCGCGTTTGATACCGCGAGCGAACGACGCAAACGAGAATGGCCATTGAGCGCGATTGAACGCCGTGTAACAGCGAAAATACAGCGCGAATTTTTGGATATGTTGTATTTTTTTTTTAATGATTTTTAAGCTAGACACCACCACTCACTTGATTGGCAGATATGTTGCTGAATTTTTTTATATAATGTCCTATAATTAATACAAAATTATATGCATAGAGAATCAGAGATGAAATCCCAAGCAAGATTATTGGCTGTTTATTCTATTCAAATAAATCCAAAATCAACGGATTGAGCACGGCTTCTTGTGGGAAAAGCGTCATGATCGCGAACTCTGAATTATCATTTCATGCGAATTTTTTTTCGATATGTGTTTCGGAAAATTTACTCGTCAATTTCTCATCGTCCAAATTGATCACACGTGTCTTTGCAAAGCATTAGAACAGCTACCATCGCTAGCAAAAGGGCTTGAGACGTCAATAATTGAGAGATAATTCGATGGGATGTTCGGATGTCATTGCATCAACCGTGCATGTGATTCAATCGCTAGGTACGATGGTTCAATCATGAGTATAACCTTTTTTCATTATAATTTCTCTTTCATCTGACTAAGGCCAATTTAATTCAACCAATTTAATCCAATTTAATTGCAACATGAGATTCCATTCCTCCTGATTATCAAATATCCATGCATTGATTAAAAAAAAAAAAGGAAAAAAAGAAATGCACACTCGCCTGAAAATTTGCTCCGGCGATCCAAGCTCGTTATACGCATCATACCACTCTGAAGTACGTTCGTACTGCATCTTGGAGAATCAGAAGATCGAAACGCGTTGATTATGTAAATTCCATTCCTCCTCCGTCGCGACGCAAAATCCTACGAGACTAAAGTACTCAAACTAAACGTATGAATGTCAGAGTTTACACATACACATATACGAAACACACACACACACACACACACACATATACACACAGATAGACGTAGATTGGGCTTCGACAGTTTTGCTACATCGATCTGCGTGAAGTTTCCGAGGGGCAAAAGTGATTCGTGAGTATCGCGTGTATATGTGTTTGCGTGCGATGAAACGACGGAGTGCGAGGCAAAGGATGATGCTGAGAATATTATCGAGTGAAGAAGACGAAGAGACGAGTAAGAAGATCTTTACGGTTGGGGAAGGTGGCTGTTGCAGGTGAAGTTACAGTAGAATCCTCCGATTCGGAGCAAACGTGTATGAGCTTCGTTTTATATATATAAGTTGGATACGCATATATGTACATGTATATGATTCATGAGCGTGTGTCAGAGAGCGCAGCCTCCGAGGGGTCCGCGAGGCGCGGCTTTCACGACGCTCGCTCGATAGTATTTGCTCTCTCGGCCAATGAAACATCTCAGCTGCGATAAAGCCACATCCCGATTGGCTGCTCTAATATTCCCCGCCGTTACGCGGCAAACACGCGCTCCTTCGGCCACCCGAGGGGATCTCATGGACCGCGAACTGGGGAAAGATCCAAAGAGAGAGATAGAGAGAGAGAGAGAGAGAGAGAGAGAGAAAGAATAAGAGAGAGAGAGAGAGGAGGTATGGGCTTTACCACATCAGACTCGCGACCGGTCTGTCGCACACAGCATCCGAGTAGAAGCTCGTGAGAGACGATGCCAGCAATGGGAGACCTCTCGTGGCACTCTCACCGAATTAAATTAGGCCCGGATCACTTCTCGGCGCGAACAAGAAAAAAGCATCGTATATACCGATCGAACAAATTTGATGATCAACGCATTTCGTTTTATTTAGATTCATTCATTGTCATTCTTCTTCCGGGAGATTTAAATCATAATTAAATCACGCTGAAAATGATCGAATGAAGAACTCGACTGAATCTCAGCAATGTGTTTCAGTCGTTCCGAGTGCGAATAATTATATCAACTTTTTCCAAACTACTTCATTCCACCAATTCATTTAACCAATTATGTGGAAATCGGAAAGGTCCACATATAATAAACGATAGATATAGACTCAATACAAATATAATTAGTTGTATCAATTACAATTAGAAATATAAAATCGCGCGTGAAATAAAAGGCGGATGACACGAGGCACGACTTATTGCGTAGTCGCGTAATTATCGAGTGCAAATAATCATTCCAACTTTTTCCAAGCTACTTCATTCGGATGCAGAGTTTATTTTTAAAGCTTTGTTGTTTTTTTGCTGTTTTATGTGACATCTTTTCCTAAAGAGATACTAATAGCGTCCACATTTCTTGATAAAATTAATAAATCAATCGTGTTCATATTGAAATAATGAAAAAATAGAACTGAAAAATTATTCGTAACGATCGATCCAGCAAAATTTCGCAGCTATGTTTCTCTCGCCAGCTCGTGATGTACCAGGGTATTCTTTCCATTCTGAATAATGCACATGCCACAATGCGATTCACGTTGAAGCAGCGAGATAGTGTCGAGGGCTCAAAGATTTGTGGGTTTTGATCATCGGATTCGCCGTTGAGACTGTATACAAGTACTATATATGATGAATAAAACCGTGTATATGGCATACAGGAAAGTAGGTATAAAGGGATTGCGGAAAGAGGCTCGAGTGAGAGAACGACACACAACTCTCTTTCTGCCTATGAACGCACTAGGGTAAAGAGTGGCTTTTTTTTGTATGTCGCTGTCTAACGAAATTATCATAACCGCCAACACACGAGTTATCAATTATCCGCTAAGTACCCAGAGTCGCCGTTTCTGCCTCGTGTGATATTAACTTATTCACAAGATCTTGATCCCGTGATAATTCAATGAGCAACGCCCAGGTCTTATGAATATTCACGTCTGTATATATAAGTTCACCGGTCTCTCGGGAATCCCAACATTCGAATGAAAAGAAATCTCGCGAGTCACTTAATCGTATAAAGATTGTATGTACCAATTATATTATATGAGTACATTGTTCATCGCCTTGTAACATTTTCAATTATTTCAGTTGAAAGCGGACGTAGAATTTCGAATATTGTACATCGGCCAAGTCGTTTTTTCAAAATGTCGTAAAAATGTATAGCATTTACATCAAATATTGTCTTTCCATGTTGAGGACATCCCATCGATAATTCGTCACCATCAATTCGTTGTTTGGAGCAATAAAACTCAATCGCATCGCGGTCCCTGAATTTGGATTAATATCACTATGGATTCTCCATGTTGATCTATTCCAACATATATCTCCAGCCACTGTAGGTATGATAATAGAAGCTATCCAATCATTGGTTGGCCAAAAATATCTCGTGAAACGCATTAGGAAGTAGAACAGAGGAGACGAAAATTGAAAAGATTCTTATATAGTTAGTTAAGCCTGTTTGCATCTCATAACCGTAAAATCAAGTAAAGCTGTTGTAAATTTCGTACGAATTATCGATGATTCTTGATTGTATTTCGAGCGCTCGATGCCTATACGGTAAAATTATGTAAAACATTCGTGGCGTAGGTCCGGAGTGGATAAGCAATCTTTCTGCGCAAACTTTTCTTCTTCTTCTTTGCGCCCTTTCAGTTCATATCGTTTCTATATATACAGTATATACACGTATATAACACACACGTCGACCACGAGACTATAAATGAGTTGAAAAGATATAACGGTTAATTTCCGCGTGGTGTTAACCCACCGGTGTAACAGAGTTGTTATCGCTCGGTCTATCCGAACTCAACGGCACCACCGCGAGAGCCCCACATCAGTGTCAGCAGGATGCAACGCGCCGGGTCCTCACAGTTCTATCTCTTCGCCATATCCATTCTCTGTTCTCTCTACCTTGCGCCTAGAGCGAATCTTACACCAACACCGGTTCCCTTGGTCACGTATATATAGAGGCTAAGAACGATCCACATATCGCATCAGCTTGAAGAATGTTCTTCCCGTGTAGGCACCATTTATTACGATTCCGGGTAGGCATACGCACTTGTACGAAAATGTGCATGTTCTATTAACCGTATTCTCCGAGTCATCTCTTAACCACGAGTACAGTGATAAAGACCATTCCACGCGGAAAAGATCAAGTTTTCCATAGGTCCCTGTCCCTGATCCTCAATATTCAACGAGCCACAGATGTTGAACCATGTACACGCCAATCGGAATATTTCAGTTTTTTGGATTTGCAACCAATCAATTTCTAATGGATTTTAGAGTAAACGTTTCTTTGGACAAAAAAGCTCTTATCCAGTCGTATGCACTTTTTTGTACGTCCTTTTTGTATGACCTCTATTATACTGTCAGGTAAATACGTTCGTACGTAAAGTACAGATTAAGATTGAAATAAAAAATAGGGGCAATCAGTCACACTAATTTGCCAAAATTCCAATTAAAACGACGACATATTCGTTGATCCCATGCAATTTTTCTCCAAGTGCTGATAAGTAACAAATATAACAGCGCGAATTAACCCGCAATTCTCGAAAACATTGAATCCCGAATGAGAAAAACCGTCCCTTTGCTGTAATTTTTATTTAAACTCTAGCGCTCGGATTTAAATTCGATTTCATCAGCGTCAAAGGTATATTGCCCTACTTGAATGCGCAACCATGAAATCTTGATGGACCATATGCTGGATTCCACGTCAGTCTGCGTAAGCAATTAAATTCATCGCGAGCGAGTAACATAGAGATCGATCGGAGGAAAAATAAAATGTATCGGTGAGTCCTTCGTATATAAAGCGTTGCAGCATATCTGCGTAAATGTCCCTGGAAGTTTGCGCATTACGCAGCTGAACGCGACAGTATATATGATGTCTCTCGCTCTCTTTTTCTTGTCGCGATTTCTTCCTCTCACCTGCGAGTGAAGTTCGTTGGTTGAAGGTGTGCACAGCAATGTATGCGGTAATGCTACATAATATGGTGTTGCCCGCTATGCACGCTACATACCGCACCTCGTGAACGCAAGAGAGAACGTATACATACGACGACGACGACGACGACGCCTTGCGGTGTCGGGGAACGAGGTTGACGTAGATAAATGGTACGTTTCACCGCGGGAGACGCACGCCCGGTGATCTTCCGGGACTTTTGCCTACTCTAAATACTATATACGTGTATACATACCTTTTACTACGAGATATATTAGGTACAAGTTTGTATATATACGATATAACAGGGAGCCAGCTGGTTCGATTGACGCGCGTTCTCGATCTTTCGTTTCCCCCGCCTGGTGCGTTGCCTCATGATTTTCCATTCCTGGGAATGATGTCAAAAATGATGGGGAAAACTGTGAATTTGTATGGTTTTCCCATATTTTTGGATTTTCACAGTGAATTAATTTCAGCAAAGCAATACACCAAAAGTTTGCGCCCCTCCCGAAGAAATGGAGAGAGTAATAGTTGAGGGTATATTAGTATGGCGATAACGCTACTATTAAATTAGTTTTTTGCTTGAAAGATACATTCCTTATGCTAATCAAGATAAATAATAGCAATAAACGATTTTTTTTTTCGTTCCTTCAAACAAATAATTTGAAACGAATATTCTGGTACTTATATAAATATTAATAAGTTTTTTTTTTAATTTCCTAAATGTCTGACAAAGTGTCAGTACCGATTATGTTCTATTTGATGAGTATCCTTGAATCAAAACACGATGTAACAAAATTGATTGTTTCACGTCGCGATTCATGTTACCCGTTCATGTGAGAGAAGTTCATCGACCATTGAAAATTGAAAGAACCGGCTTTCCATTCGTGGCGATGAACCGGTGCACGAAAACACGTCAGGTTGATGTACTTTTTCATCGACATGACGAGAGGACGTGCACCGTTTGGGTCCAAATATATATATATATATATATATGTATGTATATGTATACATAACCAATCCACGAAGACGTGTGAGGTCATGCACGTGAGAGCTTTCGGTGATCCGATCCATTCCTCTCTTTCTCTCGTCCTTTCTCGTCTCCTTGCCCTCTTGGAAAAACGTGAAATATGCCCGCCGCGTCTTCGGGCAAGTTCCTGTCGTGTATATGAAAATGGAATCGTCCTTGTGGGACACGAGAAAAAGAGGAGAAAGTAAATCGTTTTGAGTTAAAAAACGTAAGAAACAGATGGAAAAATAAAAGAGAATTAACTTTATTTCACGAAGATTAGGTAATCGTCTGCATCCACCTTATACCTCCATTATATTGGTTCGATCGTTTTACTTTTTTCCATCGACTGACATCAGTCATTTTCCTTCAATATCTCGACTCGCGGTCACATTAAATTCACGTAAATATATTTCGAGGTATTCCATAAAATTTTCCAAATCAGCCTGCATCTTATATCGGGGTCAGGAAACCCCGCGAACGTCTGCGAAGTTATCTGATGCGGCAGAGGCAAATATTATCTTGCCATCGCACTTCCGGCGCCGAATGACTGTCTATGAGTCTTGAGCGGAAGTATATAATATATATATACGTAAAAAAAACGCATAATGCTCTTAAGCAGGTAGATTAATTATATCACATTAACCGCGGAATCGGTATATCTTAAACTGTAATTTATCAAAAGATAATTTATTCGTGAAACAGTATGGTACGTTTATGGCCACACGTAAAAAAATGAATAATGACAGGAATTTTTTAATTTAATTTTTTTCGACCACCTCAGGCTTCGTTGCATTAATTATATTTGCAGGATTTTCTACAAACCTTTAGAATTTTATTTTCTACAATCTACTCTAAACTATTTTATTTTCAATTGCTAAGAAAATTGGAAAATCTTCATGTATGCAAAAAGTACAAAGGGGACGATGTGGGGGATATGAGAATGCCCTCATGAGAACGCCAAGAATATTGAAAATTTTATACAGAGGCTTTTACTGAAACTGCAAAACGATTTTCTTCAAGTTCCACTTTTTCGAATATTTATTTGCACTTAAATTTAGTAATACATTCTCGACTCTCTAATTATTTCCATGTATTCCGAGGTTCAAAGTAAACCGAATCAACCTGTGTATTACGAGAACTTATCGAAGCGATTAATTACGATACTTTGCTGAGCTTTCACTCCTGCGAGTAGGGGCCTGCGAGTTAACACAACACAGCAGTAGCAGGGAATTTACATTGATATTTCGCGTTTGAGCGTCAGGTTTACGAAAGCCGATTGAAAGCCCCCCTCTTCTCTCGTGCTTCTTGCACGTACCCTTTTTTGTTCTCGAGGGGCTAACGCACCCTTTTTGCGAGCTCCGCACAAAGAGAGAGAGAGAGAGAGAGAGAGAGATTCGACTCTCGGAGCATGGTAAACCGATCCGTCAATAAAATGGGGAAATCGTGCGAGTTAGTGCTGCAGGGGAAAATGTATCATAAATGTATGCCCTAAGGATGATAGAAATAAATAGCTCTTGCCGAATCTTCGAATTTTTTTGCTTTGCGCACTTATGGTTCGTCCTAAATAGACACACACTCGACTTAAAACGATACAAATCATGGTTCGAATGCAGAGGAATTACTTCCGGGATAGTCGGCACCCTGTGTCTTTGGACGGCTGTATTTATTTCTCCGAGGTTTGCGCAGGAAGCAATATGTTGTCTTCTTCTTCACCCAGATAACGTTAAAGATTTGTGAATATTTTTGGATTCCCAGGGAGTCAATGAAAAAGTTAGCTTCAAGGAAAGTTCGATAGTAACTCAATATTTTCAATCGTCATAAGTTAGCTTCGGTGAAAACTTTCGGGAGAGGTCCGGGGTGCTGTCACTTGACGTCACTCGATGTCACTCGACGAATCAAGCGAAAACTTGATAAGCTTTTCCCCCAACTATAGATATACATGAATTGAATTATCTATATTCGAAATAATGCGATACTGTGGGTGAAAAAAAAATATAAATGAAATAAAAATATAGCCTGAGGATAAAAGTTTTGATTTTGAAACATTGCACACACGTTATTGTTCCATGGTGCGAGAGCATCCAAAGGCGGACGCATAGGACGTTTCTCTTGCACACACATACACACACGCACGCACACGTAAACACACACGAGAGAGTCCTCGACGCGACGACGACGTAGAAGACGATCACGACGACATTTTGCTTGCTTGGTCGAGGAAGAAGAAACGTCACGATAGTATCTTCGAGCTCCTGCGCGAGTCCTTCGCATCTTTTCCTTCCTTCCTCTCCGTTCTTGTGTCTCGCTACTACTCTACCACACACACACACACACACACACACACACACACACACACGCACACACACATAGTCACTGCTCGCAACCAAAAGATCCTTATCGCTGGCTCATCAACTTGAGCTCACTCTCTATAAGCTCGCGCGCTTGAACTCGATCCAACTTCGATCTTTCTCCCTCTCTCGCTGTTTTCATTTTATTTTAATTCTTTTATTTTTTCCCCTTTAATTCCCGACAATATCGTTGAAGACATCTGTTGCGGCTGCCTTTGCTTCGCTGTTCCCATTACAAAGAGAAACATTTTTCCCCTCCCCGTGTCAGCCCCTTCGACGAATAATTTTTATCGATTCGATCGAATCACCCAAGAGAACGTTGTAGCTTTACTATGTAGATGTACTATATACTTTCCCATGTGCAAAAGAGGATTGATAATTGATATATCGCCGCAGTCTGAAAAATCGTTCAACGATTAATCTCTTGTATGAATTTTAATTTTTATATTTTTATTCGACAGATATATATGAAGTAGCTAGGAATTGTTCAATTGCAAAGTAACAAATGTTTTATACGTGATCTCGCGATGTAATAAAATAGGTTACAGAATGCCGGTATAACCTGACACATAAATCGGAGAGAAATCATGTGAAAGCGTCTGGTATTATATATATATAGCTAATATAATATAATATAATAATACGAGACGCTCGCTTATTCAACGTCTCGGCAAAAATTTTTTCTATTTTTTTTTTTTTCAACTTCCTAATGGACAATATTGCAGATTTATATAAGTTTGATGAAGATCCAGGTGGAACAAAAAAAAACAAATCTCCGAGGTGTATCAATTCAGTCTCGAAGGATGATGCAATAAATCACGAAAATAACTCGCGAACAGGAGGACAGATAAATGTTGGGCAGCGATAAAGGGAAGAGAGGGGCGAGGGAGGATGCATCTCATCATTTTTTTTACCTCTTCATGTTAGCTCCGCCGTGGGTCGCGATAATATTTACGTTAGAGCGAAAATTGTATAATCGCAGTAGCGGGAGAAAGGACGAAGCGCATAACGGCGTGGTATAAAGGTCTCGGAGGATATAGGAATGAGAAATTCTCATTATTCTCGTGAGTAAGTTGGCGGCGTGTTGAACATCCGGCGTGAGAGCGATTTATTTGAGCTTCCCCGTCTCTATCGTAGCCGAGGATCGCAATGAGAAAAGTCTATAGAGCATAACCAGTTTACACCGTCCACTTTACCATCACCCGGGTTACCTCGCGATTAAACCGAGAAAATTTTCGCTCTTTGATATATCCCGCGAATTATCGTACACGTGGACATTATTATTAGCGTGCAGGGATGACGGCGTGTATGTACCAATCGTGTCAATGACATCGTAAAGCAATAATTGTCAATTCTTTTTTATAAATTCTACGCAATGGTAAAATAAATCCGATTCTCAATTAGACGAAAATTCTAACCAAATATTTATCAACCAGTTCTAAATAACAATGATATTCAACAAATTCTCCAAAAAAATTCGTCTCTGTAAGCTTGAGCATCGACCCCGAACTTGGTTTTCCGTAATTCTATCCGACTCTCTGATATCCACGCATCGTCAGATCTTTGCACCGGGTGTCGTTCGTTGAGTATCGCGGACTAGGGGTTCGTTATCCACCGGGTGTGCGCTTCTCGCTGGATACTCTCCGGCACGTCCGGAAATAAACGTTTTTTTTTCTTTTTTTTTCTTCTGTTTACCAAGGTGTAAAATGTGAAACGCGCGACTTATTGCCCCCGCGGTCCGTATAACTACCGCGCGCGAGAGATCAGAGAGAAAGCCGCGCGTGCGCGCGCGCGGCGTGGCGACCTGCTAGGGACTTGACTGCGCGATGCAGCGAGAAAGGGCGAAGGGCGCGAGCGACGACTACTTCGAACAGCATAGCTACCGGTACTCAACAGTGCGAAGTAGTTCGCGACGCGAGCGCGCGCACACAACCGCGATGATACTCATGGCTCATGGGCTGCGAGAAAGAGCGAGATGAGAACTCGCTCGTCTCTCAAATGTTTATCCAGCTTCGAGGGGTTACTTTTGTGCAGCAGCATTGGGGAAAAAGCACGCGCACACTTTCTTGAAAATTTTTCAGTGAAATTTTTGAAGTTTTCGAGCAAATGTTCAGCTGCATTCGTGCTCAGCGGAAAAAACTTAATGCGCCTATTAATTTTTTTTTTCTTTACTCAATTCGCTGAACATGGAAAAAAAACATTTGTTTCATAATTATAACGTGCTCTTTGGACGGATCGCGAGATTGTCGATCATCATTTTTATACTTCGGGCGACACTTTTTTTTTCGTCACTCCTCTCAATGAATAGCGACGAGTGACGTTTTGCCTTCTTTCTAAAACATTGATTTAAACATGAAGCAAAATGCGGCCAATGTTAATTTTTCATGGACTGAGAAAGAGAGAACAGGTATAACGCATGTATACGCGTATAAATAGAATGAGCAAAGAGACGAGGTCTTCGGAAAAAGGGGTCGATTAAAATGCAACATTGCGTAGATCAGTTGCTCGTACAAGACAAGCCGCACGATCCCAGGAGTGGATTACTATACATATAATAAATATATGCCGCGTATAGTTAACGGAGTTGGTACACTAAGTATGCTGACCATCAGCGACGAGTGCGAGGGAGAGAGAGAGAGAGAGAGAGAGTCGAGAGTCGAGAGATCGAGAGTAGTGCAGAAAAAGGCTAGCTTGTATGTGTATATATATATAACATACTGGTTAGTAGCCACTGCCTAATGACTCTATCTCTGATAATTAACTGCTCTCTCTGTGTGTGCCCTGCTAACTTCTCTCTCTCTCTTCCTTCCTCCAACCTTCCTCTTCCCATCCAACGTTATCCTCCCGTTTCCCTCCCGCACATCTAACACGACTTCCCATTCATGCTACCAAGAGCACACATCGTTTAACTCGCTTTTGCTCAACTGCTGCGCAACACAGAGGGTGCCCCTCCCTTGCTTTCGTTCTTTATGGATCCGCAGTGTGATGTACCGGACGTACGATTGGACCTTATCCTACAGCAGAGTTAATCCCACTTTTGTCTCAATACACGTGGGAGTGTAACTTTTTTTGAACTTCAATTTGATGAATGAAACACTCAAATCACGAGGAATGGATTTAATTCATTTTTTTTCGGTCAGCGAAGTATCGGAAAATGATAAATGGCGACGAAATAATGATGAAACTGACCTTGTTGCGTGGATAGGAATTTTGATAACGTGACGGGAAAACGTCAACATTTCGTTTAACGTTTTAACGTTACGAAGAGTTGCGGGTGGTGGATCTACCCGGCGTGATTTCGGGCAGACTTGTAAAAAAAAATTTTTTAATTTCTTTTTTTTTCGTTCTTTTGGCTGTTTGTCTTTTTTTTATTTTTTTTCGCTCCCAGGAGAACGGACAGTGAGCTCGCGCACTTGTCGTAAAGTCGACGGCTTTATGGTAATGCTCCTCTCTCGACGGCGCTTGTAATGTGTGTCTCGCACGGTGTCAGTTCTTTGCCGCCGTCTCGCCCTCGCTTGCGTTTCGGCAAAATTCAAATTTCTCTCGTTTCTCAATTATATTATACATTTATATACGCAAGGGATATTCCGCATAAGAGGACACGATTTTTGGAAGAAGGCATTTTTTGGAGCCGTCTAAATCGTGAACGCACAAACGGGGGGGGTTTTTTTTTTCGGCTTTGTCAGTCGGTTTAGCGCACATATCGTATACGATTCGATGATTGTTTTCGGTTTTTTTTCTTCTTAAATTCGGTGCATTCGGAATGAGACTGACTTAACGAGCTCTCTATAGTTTCGAAAATTTTTAATATTTTTAGCGGAAAACGTACTTGTTCTTTACTCTCGAAATAAATAATCCGTAATGATGTACTTTTTCAAAATTCGTTTTGAGTTCACGTGGAATGCCCTCATGCATGTTCATATCGTTGGTTTAACTTCAGAGAGACGTTCAACCATAAGATCGCACGTACACTTCCCATGCAGAAATTTAAAATAGGCGCTCACCAGACTCTGTCCAGTATTTCTTCTTTCTGGCCAGTTGATTGCCAGTGAACTGTCAAATTCCAGACTAGGCGTGTAACGCAAATCTGTTTAGTGCCTGTCTTGGTGGACTGACGAGTTGCTGGTCGGAAAAACTCGGCAGCTGCTAGTCAGGAAACTCTGCATATCTTTGTTAATATTTTGAATGCAAAATATAAACAAAAAGGAAATATATCATTTGAAAAATAGCTCCATTTACGCATATTTTTTCGTTGTTATAGGCCATAGAAGAGTTACACTAGAAAAAAAAAAAAATCCTGCACCGATTTCTGGATAGAATTTTATTCTCCTCGATGGGCATTAGAATCTACGACCTACCTATCTATCCTACCTATCTACCTAACATGCTAACCCCTGCGCTATCGACTGTTTATGAACTCTGATAATTCACATCATGTATTTGACACGCCGGAGAACACTTGATCAGTTGTATGTTGGGAGATGTTCAGGGGGTGGTGGTCACGTCTTCAACCGATTATTTAGTATAAATCATATTGGTTTTCGGAGAAATTACAAAATTAAATTTGGTGAATTCAACATATGGTGTATCCAGAATTCTAACAATTCCATAACTCGTCAGATTTAATCCAACTGTATATTCAGGGGTTTTTTAGTCGGTGAACACGAATTTGAGATCGAAATTACAAAACTCAATATGGAGGATCCATTATGGTAGATCGAAAATTCTCAAAATGACATAACTCGTCAAATTTCGATCTAGCTCGGTATTTAGAGATTTTTCGGATTACTGAACATTAATTTGACGTGTAAATTGCAAAATTCAATATGGTAAATTTAATATGGTGGATTGAAAATTCTCAAATGCCACAACTTGTCAAATTATGATTCGAAAATTTTGGCCGATACCAAGTCGAGATTTGCCGAGTCTTCCCAGACTAGTAAATCCAAAAGAATTCTGGCCAGTTACCAAGTCAGGATTTGCAGATCTTGCCCTGGCCACGAAATCCGAGAGAATTCTGACCAGTATCAAGTCAGGATTTGCCGAGTATGCCCTGGCCAGGAAATCCAAAAGAACTCTGGCTAGTAACAAGTCGAGATTTGTCGAGTTTTCACAGACTAGTCAATCCAAAAGTATTCTGGCCAGTACCAGATCCGACAACACCAAGTCCATCCTAATCAGTAAGTCCATCACTGGCTCTGGCCTGAAGCCCGGCAAACTGGTCACAGTTCTACACGGGTTTATACATCATTTTGCCTAAAAACCGTCGCTGTATTCGTGTAAAACTACTGCGAGACACACGAACTCTTTTTTGTGGCTTTATTTTTATTCTTTTTTTTGCAATTTCGGAGATGAAAACGGCGGAGAAACTTTCACATGAATTCTTGACGATGCGTGCATAAATATTACTGTACATACCCGTATACTCCCCCACTGAGGCATGAACTATCATCGTGCCTTTTATTTTATTTTTTTAAATCATTGACGCGTCAGCCGACCTGGATTCATCTCACTTTGATGCTATCGCAACTATACAATTATATCTGTATACGCACATCTCGGGATCAGAGGCATTTGGCAACGATCCTCTGGCGAGTGATATCAAGCCGGCAGTAAAGACTATGTTTATGACAGACATTCCGAATCTCCATTTGCCAAATTTTATATTATTTGTCCTCGAGTTTCTCGTCTTTCACCGAGCTTGAAATATATATTCTTTCGAAATGTTGTTTCCTCCAAACGCGTTCGCGCTTAAGCCCACCATTCTGTCATCGCCGATTCGTGAAAGCATCAACGATTATTGTACTAGAATTGCGCGGAAAAAGAAAAATAAACCATCAACAATTTATTCAACAATAATTCGCTGTATCAATTATGAAAATTACAAACATGTGACAGTGGGAGAATAATTAAAGAGTGCATATATCGCTTACGGCTGCTGCTGGAGTGATTAATAACCGACCGGAAGTTATCAGTTGCCTGTTTTACGATTTGTGGCTCCACCGAGGCTTAGTTTTAATGTTCCAAGGAGAGCAGGCGCCACACACTTTTTTACCGCACTTTTTTTTTCTCTCTCTCGTCCATGCGAGAGCGAAAGAGCTCAATGGAAAAATTATATCCTTCGAAGCTCTGTGGCAATGGGTCGTGGCCACCCCTCGAGGTTGGGGTGGCGGAGAGGTCATTGATAAATAGGTCCCCTTCCCTCCCTTCACTTCTCCCATCGCCCTTTTCTTGCCTCTTCCGGTGAAGAAAAACCGCTAGCGCCGTGCGGTCCATTCATGCTCAACGCTCGAGAACTCCTCGACCCATGTGTGCTTTACTATCCTTCGTCTTCTTCTCCTCATATTCTTTATCCTTATCCTCTCCCTCATTTTCTTGATCTTTCTCACTTCTCATTCTATCACTTCTCTCTCTCTCTCTCTCTCTCTCACTCACAACCATCAGAAATCATTTCTGTCCGGGGGCGGAGAAAAGAGTGCCCGAGAGTGTGTGTTTTTGTTGGTTATGTGTGAAGATCTGGTCTCGGGTACCCCATATATCGTGCAATCTAATACGTATCGTTAAGAAACCAAGTCGCACGTTACCAAGACATAATTTATGTTTTGACGCTTTGGGTAGATTCTCATTCGACCCAACTTCGTACGATATATATCCGCCACCACCTACTAACCATACCAGACACCGGTTCATCCCTTTTTGACCTTGAAACTGGAGAATTTACTGGACGCATAACTTACGAATATATCGGCGCTTCGAATTGTCGTTTTCTTTATGTTTTTTTTTATTTTTGCAAAGTTTTGTTGCATTTTTCCATCTCGGGAGGATTTTTTAATCTTAAAAATGGTTTCTTCGAAATTTTCGTGAGATTTCGGTGATACGACGAACAATGAAATTTTTGTTGACTTTTTTTTTCTACCGATGGTTCTTGCTCACGGTCCTTTAAGAATAAAAACCCTAAACGGCGTAGAGTTTAATTTACATGTGTATATATAGGTACATTACACATGGAAGAGATGAGAAAGAGAATCGTCTCGTGAATGCCTGTCCGAGGTCGCGTCCAGACTGATAATTAAAATGCATTCAACCGAGTTATAAAGTTTTAACAGTTTCTCTATCTTCGACGCGGTATATATACGTCCTTTTTTCTCTTGCCCTTTCTTGTTTCTCTCTTCTTTTACCCGACTTCGTCTCTATATATGCCCATTTTATGGCGCACGACCCATTTTTTGCACTGTCTCGACTCTCTCTCTCTCTCTTTCTCGAGTTTACGATACGATTTACTGCTTATTTAATTCCACCTTTCGTTCATTGATTTATTTTCTACGGAGGCCAATGATGCGCCAGAGCACGTTCGAGATTCTCGCTCGGTATCATTCAAGTTCGTACACTATCAGTTAAAAATTTCTGTTGGAAATTTACAACAAATGTACAGGAAGCAATATTCGGGCATGGTATTGTAAAATTTACTACACATTTATGAAGTAATTTTAAAATACTTGCATTGTAAATTTATTGTACATTTACAGCGAAGTTACTAAACATTGGTGTAGTAATTTTAGCAAACTTGAGTATTATAAATCAACTCATGATTTGCAAATTTAAAGTGTATTTGTCTATTAATTTTGATGTGCATGTATTTTAAACATGTCACAATGATCACGCAATATTACCAAGCATGTACACATTAAATTTACTGTACTTTTACAGTGAAGTTACTGAGCATTAATGTAGTAATTTTAGCAAACCTGGGTATTATAAATCGACTCATGATTTTTATTTTTATTTTTTATTGCAAATTATAAACGAACATGAAATATATCACTTGCAAAAAGGTTCCGCACACATATTTTGTCGTTACTGAAAAAAAAAAAAAAAAAAAAATACGGCACGGATTACTCGATACGATTTTATTCTCCTGGACGGGGACTCGAACCTGCGACCTACCTACCTATCCTACCTATCTTCCTGACACGCTACCCACTACGCTATCGACTGTTATGGAACTTTGGTAATTCATTTCATGTATTATTTGACATGCCAGAGAACACTTGATCAGTTGCATGTTGGGAGCTATATAATATACCACCGTGCAGAAAAGAAAAGATAGTGAATCATAATAAAAATCGTGGCCGGCAAATTTAATTTTCAGCCGGTGAAGTTTCTCGTCCCGAAAAACCGCGTCATAACAATAATAGCAATAACACTTACAATAATAATAACCAACAAATAAATAATAATAATAATAACAATAACAACAATAACAAAAATGTGGTAAATTTAGCAAACTGTTGAGCCAATTTCTAATAATGTGTAGTATATTTACAAATGAAATAAATTTGCTGCGTATGTTTGGTAAATTTAAGATACATTTAGTGGAGTTTAATGGAATCAGAAATCTTTATTGCAATTTTAATACAAATGTATAGCAATTCATTTTGCTGTACTGAGTTTGCAATACTATGCAGAAGTGTCACAAAATTCGAGTGCATCAAATTCAATACACTGTTTAGTAATTTCAATAATCACTTCAGTTATTTTGCTATACAATTTCTTGAATTTAAAAAATTTGATTGCAAAATAGAAACAAACGCACAGCAAATTTATTTGCATTACTGAATTTATAATTTTAGACTACTTCAAATGAATTTCCTCCATCCTGTGTGTGGTAAATTTCGCAAACTGTTGAGCCAATTTCTAATAATGTATAGTAAATTTACAAATGAAAAAACTTTGCTACACATGTTTAGCAAATTTAAAAAGCAGTTTCATCTTTCTCGAACAAATTTTAGTAAAATCAAAAATATTCATTGCGATTTCAATAAAAAAGCATAGTAATTCACATTAAAGTAGTGAATTTGTAATTTTGCAAGACTTTGGTGTCGTAAATGTGTAGTAAATTCGCAATCATTTTTAACAGTGTAAGTTATTTCAAACATTCGCATGAGATGAAAAAAACTATGTGAAAAAGAGTCGATCGCGAATTTAAAAAAATGTTTCAAAAACCCCCGAAGGCGATATTAATTTCGTATTCCAAATGATTAAAGTCAAAGGGGAGGAAGATGTTTTTTGCAATTAATTTTTCGGTACAATAAATTAAACCATTCCTCCCCCGTTGGAATAATTTGAAAATTGATCTCCTGGGGAAACTCGCTCAATGATCAATTCGTGTACGAAAGATTTTTCATTGATTACATACAAAAAGTAAGGGTGCCGGATATTTGGCAAAGAAACTTCGAATAAAGAAGTAGCAGTCAGTCTTCGTTGCAACCAATCGGTTGTTTGAATAAAAATTAATGTTCAAATAGGGATTAAATATCCTCAAAATAAAACATATGTATAGATAAGTCGAAAAGTAATCAACGACAGGATAAATAAATAAAAAATTGCGCACGAATATTCGAAAGCAATGACAAAATTAATCGTATTTTCGCTGTGGAATAAAAAAAAAAGATATGTTATTTTGACGTTTCGCAGTCGCAATAATGTATTTTAGCGACGAAACATTGACACAAAAGTGAAAATACGAAATGGCAGTCGATGCTGGTGTATAATACGGGAAGGGTTGCTGTTCGCGACCCCTCGATATTGCGATACGTATAACATATTATAGGCCTCTCTGTATGGTTCGTTCGGTAAAGTCGATGGTGGTTGCGCGTAAACCACACACGTGAAAAACGTTTTAGGGGTCTATGGACCACACCGGTTATGGTTCGAATTCTCCGAACATTTTGCCGAAAGGACCGCATATATATATATATATATATATGTATACGCATATAAAAAAGAAAAAGAAGCAACGTTGCGTTAACTCTCCGTCCGTGCGAATGAAATCCCTGCGTCGCGAATCGCCGACGAATATGATCAAAGGTCCCGACATTGGTGCCAGACTCTCGCCTCTCCACTAATGTCAACAGCGAACAAGCAAAAGTCCGTAGCTCACATAACTTTTCACTATTAAACGCAAGCGAGTTACACCCTTTTTGATTTTTGGCATTCGATGTGTATGTATGTATACATCACACCTATAACCATAGTGTTTTCCGCGTGTGTTCTCGATGGTGTCGCAGAAATTTGCCTCGAAGGGTGACGCGACTCCGCAGCGGGAAAAAAAAATTCCCCCATCATCACCGTTAGCGCGCGGCCTTTTGGCTTTTACACCATTTGCCATTTTCATTGAGACGCAACGAGATGAAGAGAGAGAGAGAGAGAGAGTGTGTGAGAGGAAAACGCGCGCCAAACCTCACACGTTTTTCCCATTTTATTGTTGTTATACATACTGCAAACACGTGACAGCTTTTACGCAATTTATTCGCCTCGCAGAATCTACGAGTGTCAGCCAACAATAATAATCCTTGTTAACAATAAGAATTTTTATATATTTTTTTTTTCACAGAGTCAAAATTTCGCACTTTCAAACTCTCTCTCGATCTCGTTGAGACGTCTCTCCCGTTAAATCTCTCACGTCACGTGTCGTTCCGCGCAATGGAGCTTCGACAATGATTACCAACACCTTTGCCATAAAGATTTTTATATTCACGAGCTGCATGATTTGATTTGTCAGTTCATAATTTTTTTTTTTCGACGAAATAAATATTCGTATGTAATTCGCAGTCAATTCAAAGAAAATCGATCGATAAATGCGATAGCAAATAAATATTCGATCATAATTATGGATTTTTTTAAACAGACAAAACGAAATCAAAATTAACTTCCTGGAAAATGGCAATAAACCAAGCCGATCTGGACGTAAATATACAGATATGAGGTTTTTTTTAAAAATGAAATATATGTATAAAAAAATTCCTGAAATCGATTCTATTTTATATTTAAGTTTTATCGAGAGAAGTACCATTTTTCTTAGTGCAACAATAATTTTTGTCTCGAATCGACGGCTCGTACGAGTGTTAAAAAAAAGTGCACTCGTGTGAAGGTTTGCTTGGGGTCTGAAGAGCGCGAAAAGTGCATCCCGAGAGGGCGTCAGTCCGTACACGGTCGAGCGTCCCTTATTTCACATATATGTGCACGAATCTATATATATTTATGTATCTCGAGCGCACATTTTAATTAACGAAACGCTCGAGTACGCTCGACAGAAAAGGCAGAGCAATAATTAATACCGGCGGCTCGCGGAGTTTTCAGACCTAAAATGCCGCCAGGCATTCATGCGAGAAATTCTCGCTCGCGAGACGCCACCCACGCCGACGATTTGCCACATTGCCATTCGCCTCTCGCGCTCTCTATGCTTGAGTCTCACACTGATTCCCGTATATATACGTATCGCGGAATAAGGGGCCAAAGGTTAGTTATTCACGCGTCAAGGCGCCACCGTCGGTGGAGCTGTTAGTGCAAGAGTCATCCTAGAACTTCAGCAAGTTGGTTATTTGCATCAGAGAGACCATATGCGTCTCTCTGATACGAGAGGAGAAACGAAGAAATTTTATAAGCCATATCGCGTGAAACTTTTTCTCGTCGTTTTGGTTTCTTTCTACGACCCCCCCCCCCACCCTTATTCTTTTTCTCCACCTTCCTTGATTTGATGACGTGTATATTGTGACTGCATAAGGTCTTCGAGAAAAAAAAAGTACCGTTTGAAATAACACACGAGAGATATCTCTCGTCGATTAACATGCTAATCGAGCACGTTGGCGATGCCTTGTAAATTATGTGCCTCATAGAGATTTTAATTTATGGATGAATTAATACGTGATGAATCATTGTTTCTTCGTATGAATTTTTGTTTTTCCTTCGTTTCTTCCTCACTCGCAATACAAAACGATCCACCGATGTTTTGAAATTTTTAAAATTAGTATTGCGAACATTAGTCGTAAGCTTACTTCTTCCTTTTATGGTATAAAAAATTATCTATATTTATTGAATTGTCAAGTGACCTTTCGATAAGCGTAATGTCTCTTTTTTTCTCACGTTTGTCAATCCACCAATGATTTATCAGAGTTGATGACGTTTTGGAGAATATATTATCAATGTTAAAGATAAACTGTAACACGAAGATTAACATTAATTTTTTAATATTTTGGAATTTACTGTCGGTTCATATGAATTTCAAAATTACCGATGAAACGAATATAAGTTTGAGAATATTTGCATAAAAGTGTATTCATCAGCCATTTTAGCTCAAAATTATTCCATGATTTTATACATCGATTTTTTTTCTGTTACATCGTAATTTTCGTCTCAGGTAAGTGTCACAATTGTCTCACGCTTTCGACAATTATGCTAATGCACGTCTGTATTTTTTACGACTGAGTAGGAAATTTTGTGTCGCCGCGCATAGTCTCGTTCACGTTCATATCGTGGGAAAAATAAAAATCGATGGCTCATGGTCATCGTGAAAAAAAAAAAAAATTTCTACGTTTTTACGTACATATTTTAAGATTCGATGAGTGCATTGACTCATTACGAAGCGATATAATTACTTCGCCATTACTCGCGGTCGCGTTAGCTCGTAACTATGTGTTCTTGAATCGCGTCGATATAAATCCCGCCGAGGCGCCAGGCCCTCATTCGGAACAATAAAAATTCACGCTTCCCGCTCGTCGTGCGTTTTCAGGTCGGTTCAATCCTTCGCTCATGAATAATGCAACTCTGACTTCCTAGACGAAGCTTCAAAATGCCAAGGGCGGCATTTCTTTTATTAACCGTATCACTGAACAGAATAATTAATTTATATTGACAAAAAAAAAACAATCGAATTAACAAAGGTAAAGTCTTTTAAATAAATTCGGAGTTTCTTGAAGAAAAAAAAAAACACTTTAGAAAATAATTTTGCACGTCGAATTTGTTGCAATGTTTGTAAAACTGTAAATACGACGAAAACTAACAAAAATTGTGTCCATCGAAATATACCCCGGAGATATACGACGAACTAAATCGTAAAATCATCAATGCTACGAATGAATATTCATCAATCTAGATATATAATTGAGTATTTTACGTCCGTATAGCCCGTACAGGGAAATAAATCATAGAGGAGTATTAAAAATTCGACAAAGTTATTTAAACTGTTACAACGGTACATCCATCTCGTAACACGAGACGACCGTATATACATACGGGAATGGACTAGCGCTCGACGAAAAATAAAATGCTTTTGATGCCAGAGCCATTCGAAATTTCTAAAAAAAATCTGATTATTTCATAGAAAAACAACCCCGGAAAGTTTTTTTTTTTAAATCGTATAAAGCATTAACGAAAAGCAATTTTAGGAAATTCTACGGTGATGAAGACTTTGGATATCCTGATTAAAGTGATCATATAAAATTTCAATACTCGCTCGACAAAAAGTCGACATGAAATCCCATATTATTTTTCAAGTATATTATAGCGTGGACATACGGAAAAAAGGGAATATGATATATGTTACATGTATATTTGTGTGCTTGTCGTCGGAGGATTGTACCTCGTGAAAGCGTCTCTTAGGCAGGATAGTAAATTGAAATGATTCTTTTTGAGAATGGCCCGTGGGCAGAGCGAAGGAGAGAAAACCACATAGCGAGTGGAAACGGACGACTATGAGCGCCCACCATCACCACACTTTACAAGCGTTATATAGATATGTATATATGCGTATATAATATAAAAAGCTGAGCGGCAGAGAGGCAACAGGAGGAACCAAACGCCGCATATATACAGCCTCTCGTGACGACGTAGTCGTAAATCGAGGCAAGTTGATGGCGCATTGATTGCCTCGCATCTCATCAGAGGTTTTAAGTTTTTAGCTATATATACGTGAGTTTCGCGCGCGCTATATAATACCATTGCAACTTCAGCCATCTCTCAATAGCAAGATTTCCACAAGCCCAAAATCGTTTTTACGCTTTCGCATTACTGCACTTTTTATCGATTTCGACACTTTTTAACAATTTCTTTAATCATCCTGAATTACAGTGGATTTGGAGAATTTTTTTCAATTAATTTTATGATTTTCAATCATATTGATACGAATAGTAAATGTGCATTACTTTTTGTCATAACGGGAGTGTAGGAATCTATGATCATTCGATGTTGGGAGCAGATACTTTTGCTCTTCTTCCGCTTCTTTCATACTTCGCTTTCCCCAATCCTATTGGTTCGCGGGCGTAATTTACGTATTTGTTCTACGACTTGTAAATCTTCGATCATCCTCGTTTAAAATACAGGATGAATAAGCGAGAGGATAAAATCATACTCTGTCTCGTTCTTTCATTTCGCTACACACGAGCACACGCACGGTTATATAGATATAGCGCTGTGCGCCAAAGGTGCTCGCGCTAGTCGCGCACGAGAACGAAGAGAACCAATATGGATAGGAATGCGTGACGTTACCATAATATTAATAGTTTATTTACCGAGGCCCATACGTCACCGAGGCGAACGGTCAAGCTATCTGTGTTGGTTAACGCGTTAAACGCCCGAGAGAAGGATAGTCTCACGCATACACATCATTTTCGCTACTATAACCCTTTATGCGAATATAAAATGCCTCATATACATAATATGAGCTACTAAAAACTTACCTCTCTACAGCTATGTGTATAAACATATGCGCAGAGAAACTGGTGCAAATTTGGATCACCATTTTAGTTTCGGGATATTCGCGCTTCGAAAAAATTCATAAGTATACACACTTTGTTCGTCTGACTCGTCGATGATGAAGTTTCTGGGTTCATTAAAAGGCTTCCCATAGCAATGAATAAGAAATGTCTCCGCCATTGATCGATTAACCCGCAAATCTCGAATTTGCACTCTCTGTGCTGGTTCAAAATTTGTCCAATCAGACATTTTAGTTTCCCTCTTCGCCATATCTAAAAAATACTTTTTTAACTTAACGAATCGAACTAAACTATGTTTTAACGCAAATGCCCATTACTCGTATAACAGAGTACACAATCGTAGTGGCAATTTTTCGACATGAAATGCAACGTAGTCACGCATATGTCAGGTGAATCTCAGTATCCGAGAAACCCAAATGGTCCGAATTTATCACCCGGTCCAATTTCCCACCAACTCTTATTTCTCCCACAGAGAAATAAGACTGAAGCGCTAAAAGACGTGTGTTCCTTTTGCGGTTCTTCCTTTCTTTCTCTCGCTCTCTCTTCCATGGTGTGTAGATATGCTCCGGGCGAGTATCACTAAAATATTCCTTTGCTTGGGAGAGAGAGAGAAAGAGATAGGATATGCTGACAGGGTTGAGAGGAACGGTTTCTAGCACCGGCGAGTTGTCAACGGCTAATATTGATGGCAGGATGTGCAAGCTTGGACCCGCTTGCAAGACCATAGGCACCGGGGTAACTTTTGCGATGAACCGAACGTCCGTAAACTTATACGTATGGAAACGTATTCCTCTAAGTATGTGTACATATATATTATATGTATGCAACCCTCGGGCGCTCCATTATTTGAGAGTTAACGAGAAATCGAAAGTCTCTCGACAGTCTCTATGCGCTATATGCTGATGCATTTTGTGTATGTGTATAATATTGACGTATATAATGTGCTATGGTAAATAAGGTACTTCATCTTTACAATGCCTTCTGGGACCAAAACTTTGAATTTTTTTTCTTATTCATTATTTTTTGCTGGTAATAGTGGCGATCGACTTTTTATATGGTACTAGGGTCCATCACGCGCGCTAACGCGCGCGAGCGGTTTTCTAATAGCGCTGCAGCGCTCCAATCTAGTTTCAATGATCGACTAATCACTGTCAAACTGACAGTTATTGTGACAAACTGACAACTGAAAACCTGACCAATCACAGCACGAATAAAAAGGCTTCAATCCAAGCAACGAAAGTATCGAAACTTCGATATTTCGATATATTTTGTCACCCACCAACTTTTTACGAGTTTGACTTAGAAGTGCACTCATTGACTTGCGGGCAAAAAATTATATACATTTTACTCGGAATGTTGATGTATTCACGCTGTGATGGAGATTGCAATTTGTCGTGATTGATCCGAGACGTTTGTTAATTTATACGTAAACAACGAATATATTATTTAGTGTATTTAGTGGTTAAATTATTTAAATTCTTGCCACAGCTGGGATTTAAATTAACATATAAAATTTTTCCTCAATTTTGTGTTCCTCGAGTCGTGCATTTTGCAAATTTCTAAGATTTCATGCATAAAATTGCTTTACGTACTCGAATTTTCCTGTTTTCTTTTTTTTTTTTTTTTTCGGTAACTACGTACAGTTATTATCCGATATATTTTTCCTTGCCAAAAATTGAATTTCTCGGCAAATGTATACAACGATGATCGCACTAGCCGATTGGTCAATTTCGGGTTCGAGATCTCGCGTTCCAAATTGTACTTGCGTGTTTTCGTTGTTCATGACACGCAGTGTAAAATGAGAGAATCGTCGTTTCTACTGAAAATCCGTGAGGCCCCCCCATCACACTGTGGTTCCCCTATACCCCCGAATCTCTCGTGTGAGACCGAGAGAATTTCCTGGAATGCTTCATACGATAATAATGGCGCGCTCTTGGGGCTTCAGAAGAAAACAAGGAGCCCGAAAAATCATCGAAGCCGTAGTATAATGATGGTTCACAGAGCCATCGGTTAGAAAAAAAAAGTTATTGTGAGGCCAGCGGTGTTTTTTTGCTGGACTGTTATTCGCTTCCGTTTTGTGGCGTGTGTATTTGATCCGACTATATATATCGCACATGGACGCGTGGTCCACGTTCTCGCTATCTTGCTTCTGTAAAATGGACCGCGATTTTTCGTTCATGGTGAATTTTTTGTTGCTTCCGCTCGAAAATTGTCCAGCAAAGTGTCTCGCTGTAACGAAAGGGATAGAGCGTCGGTAATTGATGTTTCGAGAAGACCATCCTCACTTCCAGCAATGTAACATAAACAACGTGATATAGTATAAGCGTGCCCTGCGCGCGGTTAGCGGGGTAAACAACGAATTATTTCGTTCTCTCTATACTTTCCAAAGCCGTATATTTGATGCCATGAGAGAGAGAGAGAGAGAGAGAGAGAGAGAGAGAGAAAGAGAATGCGAGCATCTTTCGTGTGGTTTGGTCAAGTCCTAAATTCCCACGAGGCGAGAAGTGGGTACACTGCAAAAATAAGTGTGTTACGAAGTTTGTTGAAATAACACACAACACAGGTTTTATGCGTTAAAACAACATGCGATAACCGTGTTGTCAGGTATTTAAACGCGCATAGTGTGTTAAGCCCGCTGCACACGACGCTTGTTTTGCTGCTAGAACCCGCAAGAACCCGCAAGTTTTGCAGAGCCCGCAAGCAATGTAGCAGCAAAACAAGCGTCGTGTGCAGCGGGCTTTACTTCGAAACATTTCAACCATGTTACCGTTCTAATGCACTCTCAAACGTTTTAATCCACAACTCACGACTTGCAACGCACATAAAACGTTTAAAAACAATGCACGTTTGTGGTTACCGATAAAGATATAGATATACATCTATACCTACATAAAAGAAAATATTAGAATTTTCGAGGTGCGTGCGAGAACAGTATACTTTGTAAATATTTGCTTTAGGAATTGAAATGGATAGAATTACATATCATCATTTATGCGATAAATAAATACGAGTGCTCATTTGTTATTGTAAGTATTTTTATTTCGAATACATATATATACCCAGGCAACACAGTTTCGTAACAAATACATTTCAATTATGTTACACTCGGTTCCTTAAATGTAACAGGTATGTCGTATGTAACGTGAATGTGGCAGTCCAGACACTCTAAAATGTCCGCCACATATGAAGCTTCAGTTACGTAACAATCGCGTTGAATGGCTGCATGCCAGTTACGTTGCTGATGCATAAATTTTACAGAACAGAGAAGTCACAATGTTACATTGAGGATACGTAGCAATCATGCATCACTCCGAAATCGGAATTACATGGCCTCCATGTCGCTAGGATGTTTCAGGTACCCCGAGTCGAAATTTCAGCCCTCCTTAAAACCTTTTTTAAGCCTCCAATTTTCTCCGAGAGTTGATCAAATTTTGGGAGTATGGAGGGTCAAAAGAGAAAAAAAATATAACAAGAAAAAAAAACTTATATTTCGATGTTACACAATTTCTGCTTGAGTCGGGATTCGAACCGCCTACCTACAAGTTTCCTACCTAATGTTTGCTTACTAACCCGGGACGCTACCTATTGCGCTATCGACTACTATTGAAGTTGGTTTCATCAAATTCTGACACCAGTCTGAAAGGCTGAAGTGACGTGAATACCGGTGTATCTTGAAAAAATTTATATCCTTATATAAATATTTTTATCGTTCAATGTGTTATTAGAATAATTTCGTTCCGTTTTCTCTTTTTGGGGCAGAAATGGTGAAAAAAAAAGAATTATATACTTATATGTGCGCCTTCATATATATATAGTGGTATCGTTCCCCGATCAAGAGGTTACGTTAGTGTATTTCGAAATAAATACTGATTAAACAGCTATTAAATAGTGTTTAGAGTATGAATAAAAGAAAATTGTGTTTTTTTCCACGATATAAAATTTTTTTTTATCAAAAACGAAAAGTCGTCAAATTAATATTGTGTTTTTTTCCCCGTATCGCTCCCCGATCAAGAGGTTATGTTAGTGTATTTCGAAAGAAATACTGATTGAACAGCTATTAAATAGTGTTTAGAGTATATGAATGAAAGAGAATTGTGTTTTTTCCCACGATGTAGCATTTTTTTTTATCAAAAACGAAAATTTGTCAAATCAATATTATGTTTTTTTTCACAATTCATTATTTTTTGTCGAAAAATAAAAATCGTCTAATTAATACGAAATACTGATTAAACAGCTATCAAATAGTGTTGAGAGTATATCAATAGAAGAGAATTGTTTTTTTTTTTTATACGATTCATCATTTTTTCGTTAAAACAAAATAAATTGTGAAATTCTGTAGTATTGTTTTTTCCACGATTCAGCATTTTTTTAAATCAAAATACCTATTTACGGCTTTTTTTCAACACCTTGTGATTTGAATTTTGACATACCAACTTTTGGCACATGTTTTAGATTATTCATTTTTTAGTATTTTTTCGATCCCGATCGGACTGATAGTTTTCACATTTGAAACTTGGCAGGGTAAATTTTACCCGTGTGTGACCAATAAGTTATTCTACAGAGATGTGACCACAAAGGGTTAAAAGTGACAGCATGTAAACATAACCTCGAACATAATCCTGCTGCCCGCAAGTTCCTATAAGTGAAGCATACAGCATTATGCTCACGTGTCGTGTGTTTTATTTATGATTTCAATACCAATTTCAAATTATACGTATATTAGGTAAGTTGATATCTTTTTTATTCAAGCCCAGAGTCGTCAGCTTAACTATTATGACTCGGTCAAAGGAGTGAATTTGTTAACGAAAATAACGAAAAATTTAAGAAACCGAAAATCTCGACAAGAATAAGTTTTATTGTAAGTGATAATTTCGATAATTATGCTTCCGTGCTGTCATATTTGAGGAAGGCACAAGAATAGTTACGCTGCAACATGGATACGATGGATTACGGTTACAGCATGCATACGTTATGTTAGTTACACGTCACACTTCAATCCGCAAATATTATGTAAAGTATATATCACACTGCTCCATACACGTTATGTTACACTGCTCCATACACGTTATGTTCCACTGCTCCATACACGTTATATTACACTGCTCCATACACGTTATGTTGCACTGCTCCATACACGTTATATTACACTGCTCCATACACGTTATGTTACACTGCTCCATACACGTTACGTATATGTTACACTGCTCCATACACGTTACGTATATGTTACACTGCTCCATACACGTTACATATATGTTACACTGCTCCATACACGTTACGTATATGTTACACTGCTCCATACACGTTACGTTAAGTATATGTTGCACTGCTCCATACACGTTACGTACAAATGGTTCCGTATCGCTTACATCATTTCTATGGACAGCATTATCACAGTGACACCATAGCATATACTTTACGTAACAAGCTTACATGGCTGTGACAAGTTATCGTTACATGGAGGTTACGTTTCAGAGACGTTAGTTCCATCTTTATTACGTAACGATTACGTTCACAGATGAACGTATTAGGATCATCACAGTATAGACGTCACATTTATGTCAAAAGATTAAATTGTTACCTGGGTAGCCTCCAGTTATAAGTGGATAGTATACACATTTAGATTTCTAAAATATTTCACAATTTGGATTATTGGATATCGATAATCGATAATCAATTAATTGCGATTCAATGTCATACGTCGATTTCCGATGCATGTTTATACTTGTGCTAGGTTAGGTTTGGTCACCGTGAAATTATTTCTCACGCGACAATGCTACATGCGTTATATTTCTAATAGTGAAAGTATTTTCGTATATCTTTTGATACATACCATTTTTTAACATTTTTTGACAAAATTTTTCCCATGTGAATGCTGAGATCTATGAGCTCAATGTGAGGCATTTAACATGTGATTCATACAGCGGGTCGTGCAACATAGCATTCATTCTGGGAATCAAGTATTTCCTGATGAATTTTTTTTCCAAGTAAGTAATTATATCCCTTTATGATTGTTTAATTAAAATTCTCTTATGATCTGAATTCTTTTATCATTTGATTTTTTGGTTTCAGGTTATTGCTGCAGCTCGCGGCGTCTTCGGCTTTTCGCCTTCCAGGACAAATTTTACTTTGACAGGGAGTGTTCAATATTTATTCTTTTGATTATTTTCTTGAAGGTTAAAGATAATATTATTTACTAGTTTTTTCCTTCAGGGACAATTATTTACAGATGGTTTTTCGTTTCAAGCGCTGCTTCGCTTCCGGAGGTAGCAAGGATCGTCTGCGTCTCTCTGCGACGAGTAAGTATAATTGCCATTTGGCTAATTTTCTATCTTCTCTTCTAATCTTTTTTCATTTTCTCTATTGTTTCATCGAATCTTTCTTTTATTTTCCCTTTTTTACTCCATAGGGGGTTTCGGCGAGGCTTCGTCACCCCTATGTAATATCACCTAAACCCCCTTATGGAGTAAATAAGGGAAAATAAAAGAAAGATTCGATAAAACAATCGAGAAAATGAAAAAAGATTAGAAGATAAGATAGAAAATTAGCCAAATGGCAATTATACTTACTTGTCGCAGAGAGACGCAGATGATCCTCGCTATCTCCGGAAGCGAAGCGGCGCCTGAAACGAAAAACCATCTGTAAATAATTGTCCCTGAAGGAAAATACTAGTAAATAATATTATCTTTAACCTTCAAGAAAATAATCAAAAGAATAAATATTGAACACTCCCTGTCAAAGTAAAATTTGTCCTGGAAGGCGAAAAGCCGAAGACGCCGCGAGCTGCAGCAATAACCTGAAACCAAAAAATCAAATGATAAGAGAATTCAGATCATAAGAGAACTTTAATTGAATAATCATAAAGTGATATAATTACTTGGAAAAAAAATTATACAGGAAATACTTGATTCCCAGAATGAATGCTATTTTGCACGACCCGCTGTATGAATCACATGTTAAATGCCTCACATTGAGCTCATAGATCTCAGCATTGACATGGGAAAAATTTTGTCAAACAATGTTAAAAAATGGTATGTATCAAAAGATATACGAAAATACTTTCACTATTAGAAATATAACGCATGTAGCATTGTCGCGTGAGAAATAATTTCACGGTGACCAAACCTAACCTACCACAAGTATAAACATGCATCGGAAATCGACGTATGACATTGAATCGCAATATTTACGCAATTCGTTGATTATCTAAATCCGATAATCTAAATTATGAAATATTTTAGAAATTTAAGTATGTACTTTACGATTTTGACCAAGCGGTCGACACGATGTGATCAAGATAATTACGGCACCACACAATATGCGCGCACGTCACTTAGAACTCGTACACTAATGTGATTTAAATACAATGAAATCAAAAGCAATCAACGGTGTAGTGGTATAGTAACGGAGTGTCGCTCGTTAGGTAGGTCGTTAGGTAGGTCTCAGGTAAAATGTCAGGTAGGCTCAAAATTAATTTCGACGGAAAAACGTCCGGACTACGAAGCCGGAAATACTCGTAAAAAAAATAATATCCAAATCATTAATTTTCATTTTTTAATGATTATCTAAGGATCGAAAGTGCTGAATTCGTTGACTGCATGCGGAGGATCGTGGGTTCAAATCCCGGTCAATAAATTTTTTTTTTTTCAAAATTTACAGGGTTTTCAAAAATAATGGAATAACTGTTTTAAATTCGTTCAAGGATCATTGAATAGCTAATTTATAGATAATAAACTGTATTTATTATGCCAATTTGACCCGCGTTTAAGAAGCGAACAAGCGTGTTATAGTAAAACATCTAACATGTGTTATGGATTAAAACACCTGAACACGTTTAAAAAGTGACTACAAGCAATAAAACACCTAAAGAGTTTAAAAGTAACACACTTATGTGTGTAATTTCTTGTAGTCACTTTTTACTCACTTTCACGTGTGTTATTTTGTAGAATTTCACACGTGAAAGTGCATGAGTAAAAAGTGACTACAAGGAATTACACACATAAGTGTGTAAAAACTACACACTTGGATTTGCAGTGCAGTGTAGGCGCCTCACGTGGCTACCGGTATTGACCGTGCGTATATTCACCGTGCCCGTTGTGCCTGCCATTCTCGCTTAATTATATTTTGCACTCTTTGCTTCTATTTCGCTCTTAAAATTATTGGCCTTGACAGCAAATATAGAGAGAAATATGGATGAAGAAAACAAAGTTTCGCATATATGCGAATTCAGATATATCTGATCCAACTAAAACTAAGTATACTTACGAATCGAATTTCAAGCAAATCCGCAGTTTTTCCGACGAATCAACTCCAATATGTACTTGCTCAATCGCCGAGAACACCCGACCGATTGTACTAAAGCGTTTTGCTCTTAAAAACTTTTAGGAGCAAAAATAAAACCTGTAACATCCCGATCCCGAAAATCTGCGGATAAATCCTAACGCACTTGATTTGAATCAAGTGCCAATCAAGTGTTCGGTTGTTCGGATATGTTGAGAAGTGATATGTTCACCAGGAGCCCAACGGTAGAATATTTACAGATCACTGTGATTTTCGTGATGAGAAAGAGGGTGGGGGGGGGGGGGGGGACGAAAGGATATGAGAGGATGGGAGATAATCTCGATGAAAGAATTCGCCGAGTAATAGAGGTTACGGAGGCGGTTCACCGCTATTAAATGCTGCTGTACCGGTCGTAGCGGCGCTCTTCTCGAGCAGAAATTTAATCCTGGCGCTGCTTAGTACCTGGCCAGTTTTCCATGAATCTGGCCAGGCAATGGCCAGTTCAGTTGGGCTGAGCCAGTCCTGCCGCGTTATACGGTTCTACGCAGTGTCTAGCCAGAAGATCTGACTAGGGTCTGGCCAGTAAAGTTAACAGGGTCTAGCCAGAAACCGTGCAATTAGCTAGACACGTTCAAATTAGCATAAAAAATATAAGTTTATTATTTATAAATGAGCAATTAGGAATGATCGATGAACGAATTAAAAAGTGCTGTTCCATTATTTTTGAAAATACCGTAAATTAAAAAAAAAAAATCATTGACCGGGATTTGAACCCGCTATCCTCCAATCGACGAATTCAGCACTTTCGATCCTTAAATAATCATTTAAAAAAAAATTTTCATTCAGAGATTTTTTTTTTACGAGTGTTTCCGGCTTTGTAGTCCGGACGTTTCTCCATCGAAATTAATTTTGAACCTGCCTGAGATTTCACATGAGACTTATCTAACGACCTACCTAACGACTAACATGCTACCACTCAGTGTTGGGCGAATTTTTAATTAAATACATTTAGCTACAAATTACAATTGTAATTTGTAATTGAAAGTCAAATCAATTACAAATTACAAATGTAATTGAAAGGTTTTTTCGAATCAATTACAAAATACAAATGTAATTGAAATGTTTTTTTGAATCAATTACAAATTACAAATGTAATTGAAATGTTTTTTTAAATCAATTACAAAATACAAATGTAATTGCAATGTTTTTTTAAATCAATTACAAAATACAAATGTAATTGAAATGTTTTTTTGAGTAAATTACAAATTACAAATATAATCAAAATGTTTTTTTGGTAATTGTCTAGATTGACTACTTTTCCGAATTATATTGTTTTTTTTTTCGACAAAACCCTTCATTTCGGCACTAATAATAATAATCAGGCGGGGGAGCATGAAAAAGTTGAATAAATAAATGAATAAATAAATAAAATTAAAAAAAAAAATCTGAATTTTATTGTTTTTTTTTGACAAAACCCTTCATTTAGGCACTAATAATGATAATCAGGCGGGGGAGCATGAAAAAGTTAAATGAATAAATGAATAATCAAATAAAATTAAAAAATAAAAAAAATTTCGAATTTTATCGTTTTTTTTTTGACAAAACCCTTCATTTAGGCACTAATAATGATAATCAAGCGGGGGAGCATGAAAAATGTATATAAATAAATAAATAAATAAATAAATAATTAAAAACTAAATAAAATTCGGGAAAGTAGTCAATCTAGACAATAACCGTAATTTGTAATTGATTCGAAAAAAACATTTCAATTACATTTTTAATTTTTAATTCATTCAACAAAACATTTTAATTACATTCGTAATTTGTAATTGATTCGAAAAAACGCTTCAATTACATTTTCAATTTGTAATTGATTCAAAAAAACATTTCAATTACATTTGTTACTTGTAATTGATTCGAAAAAACCTTTCAATTACATTTTTAATTTGTAATTGATTAAAAAAACATTTCAATTACATTTTAAATTTGTAATTAATTCGAAAAAAACCTTTCAATTACATTTGTAATTTGTAATTGATTCAAAAAAACATTTCAATTACATTTGTAATTTGTAATTGGTTCGAAAAAAACCTTTCAATTACATTTGTAATTTGTAATTGATTCAAAAAAATATTTCAATTACATTTTAAATTTGTAATTGATTAAAAAAAACACCTCAATTACATTTGTATTTTGTAATTGATTCAAAAAAACATTTTAATTACATTTATAATTTGTAATTGATTCAAAAAACATTTCAATTACATTTGTAATTTGTAATTGATTCAAGAAAACATTTCAATTACATTTGTATTTTGTAATTGATTCAAAAAAACATTTCAATTACATTTTAAATTTGTAATTTATTCCAAAAAACATTTCAATTACATTTGTATTTTTTAATTGATCCGAAAAAAACATTTCAATTACATTTGTAATTTGTAATTGATTTGACTTTAAATTACAAATTACAATTGTTATTTTTAATTTAAATGTAATTAATTACAAATGTAATTGGATGCTGCCCAACACTGCTACCACTATATACGCTGTTATTTCCTTATTATTTTCTTGTATTTAAATGACATTAGTCTAAGAGTTCTGATGGAATGTGGAAAGCATTTTTCATACTTGCATCGATTTAAATGAAATCTGGTAGCCGAAGGTTTTGGGGTCGCTAATTACGAATTTGGCATCAAATTTTCAAAATTCAAAATGGCGGATCCAATATGGCGGACATAAAATCGAAAAATTTAACCAATTTTCGAAAAACTCTGTACTCGAAGGTTTTTGGGGTCGCTGATTACGAATATGGCATCAGATTTTTAAAATTCAAAATCGCGGATCCAATATGGCGAACCTTAAATCGAAAAATGGTAGCAATTTTCCAGAAACTCTGTACTCGGAGGTTTTTGTCGCTGATTTCGAATCTGGGATCAGATTTTCAAAATTCAAAATGGCGGTTCGAATATGGTGAACGTCAAATCGAAAAATGGTACCAATATTCCTGACACTCGGTACTCGAAGGTTTTTGGGGTTGTTGATTGCGAAGATGGCATCAGATTTTGAAAATTCGAAATGGCGGATCCAATATGGCGGACGTCAAATCGAAAAATGGTTCCAATTTTCCCGAAACTCTGTACTCGAGGGTTTTTGGGGACGCTAGTTACGAATCTGGCATCATATTTTGAAAATTTTAAATGGCGAATCAAAAATGGTAGACATAGAACCGAAAAATGTCATCAATTTTCCCATTACTCTAATCTGGGCGGTTTTTCAGGTAAAAAAATACGAGTATGACATCAGATCTTCCAAATTCATAGTTACGAAGTCAACCTCAAGTTTTTAAAATTTTAAGTGAATGATCTAAAATTATCAAAAATCATGATGTAATACATTTACAAAAGATTAAGTCAATTCCAGTTGAAAGAAGAAATCCAAGACAGTCGAAAAAGGATTCGCAATCAGCGATCCCAGAAACCCCCGAGTACAAAGTTTCAGAAAAATTGGTACCATTTTTCGATTTAACGTCAGCCGTATTCGATCCACCATTTTTAATTTTGAAAATCTGATGCCAGATTCGGAATCAGCGACTCCAGAAACCCTCGAGTACAGAGTTTCGGAAAAATTGGTACCATTTATCGATTTAACGTCCGCCATATTGGATCCACCATTTTTAATTTTGAAAATCTGATGCCAGATTCGGAATCAGCGACCCTAAAAACCTTGATGTATCCAGAGTTTTGTGGAATTTAGTGCTGTTTCCGAAATGGAAATGAATTTTTTTCATAACATCAGCATTTTTTGGGTAATTGTTAATTTATAATACCGATTATTTTTTAATCGATTTTAATTTTGAACATCGCCCATTCCTAGTGACCACTGACCAGTTTCTGGGCCGAACTCGCCAGGGCCAGGGCAGGGCCTAGACAGATTGCGCTAGCTAGTAAATTACTACCAGGTGCTAGACAGTAGCCTGGCGTTCCAGTTCAAATTTCTGCACGGGTTCGGGATATTTCAGAGCTGCTGCAGTGGCTGCGGGCTTAAGCGCAGATCGTCATCACGTTATAATACAAACTCGTATCTCAGCTGCATGGCTGTGGTAAACTTTTCAACGACCGGCTCTTTCGTGTCAACTCTTCGTTGCCTTGCATAGCCGACTGGCCGGTTACAACTCTCTCTCTCTCTCTCTCTCTCTCTCTCTCTCACTCTCTCTTTCTCTCTCTCTCTCTCTCTCTCTCTCTCTCTCTCTCTCTCTCTCTCTCTCTCTCTCTCTCTCTCTCTCTCTCTCTTCTCTCATTCTCGCTCTGCTCCCCCGCTATACAAGAAGATATTAAAATGGAGTTTGAAGATGACGGGGCACCCGGTGATTCAAGACGAAGGCGATGACGATTCGGCTTCGAATTTCAACAGTCTCGTAACTAACGAAAACCCCGAATGTATAATTCGAGTCGCGCTTCCGACATGCCTCCCGATGACATGTACTGAAACCCCGTTGACAACTAGTTATTTGCCGTGTCATTCCTGCCGACTGCGTCAGCACATATACGTTCAACCATTACCTATGCGAGACCATATGACGATTATTCCGTTGGAATTTTATATTTCACAGGTGGAAAGGTTCCCATAATAGTCGTAATACCGACCTGTGTTTGGGCCTATGTATCAAGGGCTCTTAGCGGCATATCGGGTGTAGAAATTTCTTCGCCCACTGTCATCAATAATATTACAATGATTATTCCATCAATCACTGTCGTATTAATCTCATACCGCAACTTGGGAACATTAGTATACAATTTTTCGTAATGAAGCGACGGAAGTCATCGTTGTATAACGACTAACATGACACCTGTTCCTCTGAGATTACGACATTTTCGAAAATATCCCGGTATGAAAAAAAATCAGATCAGTCACAATAAGCCACCAACGCAGGTACCCATGTAGGAAAGTACAACAGGCCCAATATTGAAATTTTCCCGGTAATGGCTCGACAACAGCAATCATGACTGGCCCAGCCATGGTTAAGAGTCGGATGATAACTTGGGTCCAGCACTGGTTGCCAATATTGGGCCATTAAATGAAAAAAATACTGGCCCATGGTTGCAATAGCGTGGGTCAAATTGGCATATAAATATAGTTTATTATCTATAAATTAGCAATTAGGAATGATCGATGAATGAATTTGAAACTGTTATTCCATTATTTTTGCAAACCTTGTAATTAAAAAAAAAAGTCATTGTCCGGGATATGAACCTGCTATCCTTCAATCGGCGAATTCAGCACTTTCAATGCCCAAATCATTATTTTTAAAAAAATGAATGATCTGGAGATTCTTTTTTTTACGAGTGTTTCCAGCTCCGTAGTCCGGACGTTATTCCGCCGAAATTAATTTTAATCCTCCCTGAGACTTTAACTGAGACCTACCTAACGACCTACCTAACGACTAACACGCTACCACTACGCTGTTATTTCCTCATTATTTTCTTGTATTTAAATGACATTAGTCTACGAGTTCTAATGAAAAAGCGCTGTATCACCGGGCTGGATAGAACAATGTGATATTCAGTAAAGATATATACTGATAAAATTTATTCTATTGTTAATTAACAAATGGGTTGCAACCCAAGATTTTTAGGATTTACTTGGCCGATCATTGGCTACCATTTACGGGCCAAGTATTGAATTATCGATGGCAAATAGAGTAAATAAATATTAATGGCATACAACCATCAGCCAGCCCAAGACTTTGAGAATTTACCTGGCCGATCATTGATTACTATTCATGGGCCGAGTGTTGAATTATTAATGGCTAATGGAGTCAATTAATATTAATGGCATACAATCATCAGCCAGCAATGGCCCAAGACTTTTAGAATTTACTTAGCCGATTGTTGGCTACCATTAATAGGCCAAATGTTGGATTGTCAATGGCAAATGTAATAACTGAATAATGATGGCATCGGATGGTCGACCAAAGATGGGCCAAGCATGGCGATGTGCAATAATCAGAAAATCAATGACCGTTTAATGGAAAATTATTAATGAAACGCACTCTATATCGAGATTTTTCAACACGTAAAGCAATTGGAAAATAGATGGTAATGATAGAAATTCTGGGGAACAGTATGCAGCAGTCATCAAACTTTCGACGCTATCGACACCGTGAACCGATGAAGTTCAACTCTTCGTCTCGGATAAATCCCACCAAGTTATAAGTCTGGCGAGAGGCAACGGCAGCCAATCCCCGACGTAATGACGAGAGAGATGTATATGTACTTTTTTTTTAATTTTCCCACCCGCTGTGAGAACACAGTGATACACGTGAGATCGGATCGGACCGCCGTCGCGATGAAATCCGATCGAGTTTCGGGTGGGGATATAATACACGAGAGATGAGCGAGCCAAAAGGCGGTAAAGTGATGCTCGAGTTTCGATGATCCCACATCGGTATGGGAGAATCGAGAGTCAAAAGACACCGGCTTACAGGCATCTTGCACCCCCGTACGGTGTCCTCTCTTATCTCCTCCTGAAGCTCGCCACGGGAAGTCTCTCGACCGGGCGCCATACGGTCATCATCGCGTGGACCGCACGATCTTACCACTAGTCGGGGAGAACGATTATTGCTGGAACACATAACGGATCACTTGTGCCATTGTCCTTTGTTCGCATACCATGCAGTGTGACCGATATATATGCATCGATATATCTACACATACAAATTTATGTAGGAATGAAGTCAGTCTCATAAATGCCGTTTAAAGCTTATCAGTTATATTTGCAAATCTCAGTTTAATTCGACAGACAAATGCGTATTATAAACATATGCTAATATTGGCATTTTTATGGCCCGACTCCCCCCGCGTTCCTATCTTAATTTCCGCTGCCCTTGAGAGGTAATAAAATCTATAAGCTATAAAATCAATGAAATTAAAAAAAATAGAGGAAAGCTATAAAATCTAATACCACATAAAATTCATTATCACAATGTATCATAGCTGTGGATCTATCACAGCACTTATATTCGTTTTTCAAGAGAAATTTCGACTTGTCGTTTTATCTTCTACTAGTCCGCTGAATTATTTCATCCCAACATCGACGTATCTCGTTCAAATTGTCATGATATAAATTTTAAAGCATTTTCAAAAAATTCTCCAACAAGTATACCAAGGTAAACGAGGATTCTCTTGGCGCAATGCTGAGCATGGAGTCGTAACCGAACTTTTATGAAAAAGTCATAACCCGGATGGAAATTTAAATACGGGCCGGGTCAAGCTGTGATCAGGCTATCCTGCTATCCAAGTCAGGCCGTGGTATGGCGGCCTGAGAATGGCCTGACAGGTTTCGTAACGCATAGTCACAAGTGGCCGTGGTCAGGCCAGCGTGATCAGGTCCGTACCACGACGCCATATCATGGCGCATCCAGGTTAGCCATTTCTTTATTGCTACACACGCTGTGGTATTTTTAGCCTGTCCCTATGGTTGAAAGGGCAAAATATATTTATAATTTAGATTCAGAATATTTTGTTCTGAATTTAAATTATAAATATATAGTCCTTTCAACCAGGGACAAGCTGAAAATACTAAAACATTGAGGAATTCATTAATAAAGTGTTTTTACATGTATATTTGTTTATTGAAAAATAATTTTTTTAAATTTTTCTCACGAGCCTTTTTCAAGGTAATTATACAGGTATATACTTATATGTAAAATTAATAATATTGAAATGACACTTTTTTTTTTTGATCGAATGCTTAACGCCATTTCGAGGGAATTGACGACCGGTACATCCTCGTCGAATATGCAGCTCACTTTAGTGGGCTTTCCCTTTTTTTTCCACTTGCCGAGTCGACGTACTCGGTGCACTCGAATCGTCTATAAATGAAGATGAAATAAATTATATTGAAGAATAATTTCAATAAAACAAATTATAATATAAACGTGTGTATTGTTGATAAAATAAAGTCTTTTCTATGTACATGACAATTAAATATCTCCAAGAGCATTTTTCAAAAAATTCATTGAGTTTTTTGTAGTGAAGAAAAATATTCCTCGTGTCAATAAAATTTATTGATGAGCATTTTTTTTGCTACAAACAATTTTCAACTAATTTTTTTTTAAGATGCTCTTCGACATGCCTCATTGTAATGTACATAGAAGAGAATTTTTTATCATCTACAATACACACATTGAATCGAAAAATGTTTGCTGACATGCTTGACAATAAAATGTGTCTTTGCTGTGAAGACAGAAAATGCTCATACATACGGACAGCGATACAGAAATGCATGAGCATTTTCTATCTTCGCAGCCCTTCGCAGTCCTAAAAATGGACATCGATACAGATTTCTGTTTTGCTGTAGCGATACAGATTTCTGTATCGCTGTCCATTTTTAGGACTGCAAAGGGCTGCGAAGATAGAAAATGGACAGCGATACAGAAATGCATGAGCATTTTCTATTTTCGCAGCCCTTCGCAGTCCTAAAAATGGACAGCGATACAGATTTCTGTTTTGCTGTAGCGATACAGATTTCTGTATCGCTGTCCATTTTTAGGACTGCGAAGGGCTGCAAAAATAGAAAATGCTCATGCATTTCTGTATCGCTGTCCATTTTTATGACTGCGAAGGGCTGCGAAGATAGAAAATGCTTATGCATTTCTGTATCGCTGTCCACTTTTGTGGCTGCGAAAGGCTGCGAAGACAGAAAATGTTCATGCATTTCTATATCGCTGTCTATTTTTGTGGCTGCGAAGACAGAAAATGCTCATGCATTTTTGTATCGCTGGCCATTCTTGTCGGTGCGAAGACACATTTTATCGCGAAGCATGAAATATATATTTTTGCGAAGAACTTTTTTTTTTGCTACAAACGCTGAAGAAACAAAAAACTTACACATATTATCGTTCATATGTCGATTGATATTGGCACCGACCAGAGATCCGACAACTCTTTATTCATTTCGCTTTCGTGATAAGCCCGCGTGCGATTATCCTCTTCACGAGTTTCATTCCCATGATGGGAACTGCTGTTCCTCGCCTCACCGTGGATATAATACTCTTCACGAGTTTCATTCGCATGCTGATAACTGGTGGATGGCGTCACTGTATGTTCAAAAATATATACATTTTTAATTGGCAGATCGAAAAGGAAATCTTAACCTAACATTAAATACATTCGATTTAATACATTAAAATAGATTTTCTGCTTTCATTAATATACTTTAATAAAAAAAAAACATTTTTATTTGTGTAAATACAATAAAAATTGTATCAACAAAACAAAATAATTTTTTATTGTATATATAAATAGATATATTTTTTTTTCAAAAGAGGTTAAACATACCTTCCATCGGTGTCGATTCTAGCTCATCGTTTTTACGGGCTCGAGATCTGAACCTTTGTACATAAATATGTGTTAGCAAACGCTTCCCTAGTTTCGAATCCATATTATTATTTTTTTATTCACTGCATTGTCCATAAACAAATTTTGAACTTTGACAAATGTGTGTCGAGTTTTGTAGTTCCGAAATATAATTGAGGCGCAAAACACGTATTGCTTCAGTGTAGTGGTAGGGGTAGCGTGTGTCACACTGAAATGTAATATGCTAGAGCGCCACCAACCACCAGCGCCACCAAGGCTAGCCTGAGCACAGCCTTAAAAGGGCCTTCTAAGAGAGCCATACTACGGCTCTAATAAGGCAAACCGCATCATGGCCTGTTCATTTTGCCACAACTTTGCCTGACTGTGGCTGACCTGTTCAGGGCAGGCTCACGGCCGAATCAAAATTGCCGTGCTACGGATAGCCATGCCGCTCCCTGGACAGAGCCTGATCATGAATCCGGCTAACCTGAACAAATTTCCAGCCGGGAATTATTCAAGGAAAGTGGTCATGATTAAAAATTTAAAAATAATAATAATAATAATAATAAGCAAAATTTACGTCGCCCGTCACACAGTGTCTCGGGACGTAAGAAAAAGTGAAATGAAAAATCGGAGCTTTTTGATGCTTTATCTTGCGTCGTGTGTGACGTTGGAGCCGGTAAAACTCTCGCTTGCCTGACCACACGGACTATTTATGGTGGAAAGAAGCGCATTACACCGTGGAATGTAAAGTCGTACGATTTTTGCCCCCGTGGGGAGACCGGCAGCCAAGGCACGTTACAAAATGGGAATTCCCCGAGTTTTGCAGAGGAGCTACTTCAGACACTTCGTGGAGATTTATACAGGCATATATATATCCATGCTTGTGTTGGTATATGAGAGAAGTGCACGGAATCGTCTCTTATCACATTCCGAAAATCAGAAATCTTGGAGATTGAGATGAGAGAGAGAGAGAGAGAGAGAGAGAGAGAGAGAGAGAGAGAGAGAGAGAGAGATAGAGAGAGAGAGATGAACGCGAGTGTTACCTGCGTGCTCATTACTATCTCCCTGAGATCTGGCGCGACGAGAACGGTAGAGTCTCAGCTTCAACTTCCACATATAAGCCCGCAATCCCGTGTTCCAGGGTTCATATAATAAATGTTCGTATTTATGTGAGAAGGCTCGGTGGACCCCGTGAATCTCTTGACGACGTCGCCCATCAAATGAAATGTGAAGAAGACGACCCTGTATATTCCGGTTGTTTATACCTTTTTTCGCTTATCTGAAAATTTATTCGCCCAAATGGGTCCATCGCTTCCAGGCTGTTTTATTTAGAAAAAAAGAAAACAATTCGTTTCTCGATACTGATCTGCAACGAACAGAATTCTATCAAATTTATTATGCCATATTCGTCCGAGAAATCGATGTATTTGACAACTGATTTCTCTCACTCTGCCGCAGCGTTGACGTGTCTCAGCAAATCTGAGATACCAATCGGTTGGCAACTACGATTTTTTCATTCTTTTTTTGTTTCTTTTTCTTTCAATGGCTTTTGATGAGAGATAAATCTACGATGATCATAAATCAAATGATCATTTTCCACAGTGAAGTACATTCGTTGATTCAGAAACGAGTTTTTGTTTCACGAGACCATCGTGTCCCCGCATACTTGTTATTATACGTGCCATATTCTCCTGGCATATAGCAACTATACGAAGAATTAACGGAAACAAAAAAATAAAAAGAATACGTATCGGAACTTACGATAGTTGCTGATCGACGAGTTGACCCACTTTTCCTCAATCGTTGCGTTCCTGGTGCGTGAGCTCTCGCGGACGACATGGAATCGAATCTCTCGTGACTCCCGATGAGCCTCGAACGATGTACATGTATATATATAATGGTGATCACGAAGGTTTCTCTCGTGGCAAAGAGGCACGATCGTGCATCGTTGACGACGTATTCGATGCCGTCGTCTTGGCCGCATTCAATTCCACATAACGAATGATTCTGCATCAAATTGAGGAAAGCCAGATATGTTGCGTTAAAAATGGCGACGTTTCTGCTTTGATGATCGCGAAATTCGAAATGGAGATACCTTCGTGTCTTCGGGAACTTTACTGAAAATCCCAACACAAATGAGTATATGCGGTACTCCCGTGTCGTATTTTACCTGTTTGCATGACTCGACTGTCATCGAATCTAGCAAGCACGAATGATTGATGTATAAGATATACGATGGTTCAGCTACGCCATTTTTTAGGCTCGTGGAAAAAAAAATTCAATCATTGATGAAATTTGAGTAGCTCTTTCCCTTCACTTCTTTCTGTGTCCTCTTTCAATTCGTTTTTTGTGTTTTATTTTATATTTCCTTCATTCCATATATTCTCAATTGCGTCGCTCTATGACGGCAACGTTTGTACAAGTTACGTCTTAATTCATCAGAATAATTCCGCTTTAACGACTGTTCCTTTCTCTCTCTCTCTCTCTCTCTTTCTCTATCTTTATTTCTCTCTCTCTCTCTCTCTCTGTGGGACAAAAAATTTCGCAAACCTATAAGTAAACGTACGCGAGAGTGAGCCAGCAAATATCCGTACACGTTCGGGCGTTTCTGACTCGCGGTAGTCGCCAGCTCACCACGATAAAGAACGAAAAATCTCTACTAGTCTCTTCGTTAGCTTCTCTTGTTAGGATACCGCGTGTGTTTGCATCTTCTCCTCTCATCTGTGAATGTATATGCGCGTTTCGTACAGCCACTCCGAAAGAACATCATGTGAGTCGAAGCTGGTGTGAATCCATTTGGGTAGTCACTAAGTGACTTGTGGTTATACAGCGAAGAAAAACCCGGGAGTTTTGTATGCCACATACAATATGCACAATGTATATTTTTTTTGTTTGCTTCTAATCCGTCGTTATTATTATTTTTCTTCAACTCGTCGCGTGTTTATTCAAACTTTTGCTTTGCAATGCTTGGAATTGGTACATTCGCGTTCAATGAAACTAACAAAGTGCACGCGTTCGATACGTATGTTAAAAATATTTATTGCTCGATTGATCCGGGGGTAAAGTTGATGATTTTATTGAGTAAAATGTATTTTTGTTGTATTGAAAAATACATGTTTCTTTACAAAATCGGTAACGTGTGAACGTCAGGTTCGGAAGAGAGATTCGGATAATCGTTGATTCGTTTGTAAAAAAAAAAAATCAGACCAACGTCGTCGTGACAATCTTTATCCTGCTGGCACGCTCTTTGCAATGTGAACTCTCATCTATTTTACTCCTTCGTCAGCATTTCTTCATCGAAGACTCGGATAAAAAATACACACACATATCTTTTATGGTATTATATGCCACCACGGAAGAGTGTAGAGTGGACTGATTTATAGCGAAGCAATGATTAGGCAACGCGCCTTCGGTAAACGTTGCCTTTATGATCGACTCTTCAGCCGAGGATCGTATATACCTATAGATATTTATACCGCCGGCTATGATTTTCGCTTTCATCATTAATCAGGTACACGGTCGTATGTTGCCTCTGCTTCCCTTTTACGGCTTCCACGCATGAACCCATCAAAGAGAAAACGAGACGAAAAGTCAAACGAGAACCCACCGAATCGAGTCCTTTGTTGTCATAACATATTTCTGGGACCACTGAACTGCAACTGACGATACTAGACCGTATGTATATAATATCGGGGCATCAGCTTGTCCCATCCGCATCATCGACTGATCGAAACGTTCACGAGAGAACGGGATAATACGAAAAATATTTTAGGGGTTTTTTTTCGATTTTGTCGACTCACAGGAAAAGCTTTGTTTCCATGGAAAGGATTATATTTTTTTTTTTTTTCGTTTTCAATGCTAATGTCTTCAAAATATGTCAAATTGTCAGAAAACCGGATGTTGCTTATAAATGTTTGAATGGATCTACGTATGAATGTAATTGTACAGATAATGAGGCTGACAACATCAAACTGTCGTAATTTCGGATAGGTTTAAGCTTGCAAAGATTATAGAGGGAGCAACGTTCAAATTTCACTTGTCACCTTTTTTTTTACGCGTGTTTATTTAGATACTCAACCCTCTCGTCGTCAATTCGTTTAGCCTTGAAAAATCCTGTCGCACTATGTTTTGTAAATTTCACCAGTCAAGTCATTGCGTCGGAAAGGACGCGTTAAAAAGTTCGTTTGAATTATCACCTATATACTCAAAGTCCTCCTTCATAAATCCCGTACACTTATAATTTGTAGTCGAATACTGCGATACTAATGCCGCTTAATAGTTTTTGTAGCTCGTTGACGCGTGTATAGTCCCGACAGCATGCGGGCTTTTGGAGAATCACGAGAGAGCACTCTTCTGGGACCAAGTCGAGGTTCTCCCCTGTGTAAACACGAAAGATTAAAATGTGTTTGATCAAAAACTTAGTCGCACTCGGCTTTTGACTACTGGTACATGTACTTTATTTGTGCCGGTGAAAGTGCGATGTTCCACGGACGATCAGGCACATTTATCAGCCTCCCCTCGGTCCCGCTGTTGAGCCCTCTATTTGTCTTATCGCTTACCAGAGTTACGGGGATGATCGGCGTTCTCATGTGTACTGTTATGCATACGATTTGTGATTCTCTCGCATTCGTATCAATGGCTTTTCTCGCACATGTGAGCTAGGAGCGAACCCAACGCTACTTCTTTCTGGGACATTACACATTTTTCAAAAATTCCATCACCGTGAATTCTTTTGGGTTCACGAAGCCACGTGGATCAGAATGACACCTGAGTCCTGTTCTCTTAACTCAATCATACCTGCGGATACACTCCTTCCTCCAACAGCGTTATTGCGTTATTATCCGATAAGTATCAATCCTTGTACACAAGTTCAACGCATTCATGCAGAAATTGATACCACCCTCCTAGAGTCCCGCTAGACCATGCGGTATAAATAGTTTTGGTTGGCAATCTTCTCCACCTGGATGATCTCGAATATCTCCCGCTCCATTCCACAGTGCACTCTGTATACGTTTTTCCTGAATGACCTAATACAACATCGCCACTTTGCGAAAGGCCGGTGTCATCGAGACACCACTGAAGTATCCCTCTTTTCATCGGGGATTCATCCAGGCGTCACCGTCGACCCCCCTTGGCCCGGCATAGTTCATCAATGTACACAGATTCTATCGTAGATAAAACGTTACGTTATAAATATAGTGCACGAAGTTGAAAGACCCGATCACTCGAGATTCGTAGCGGAGCAGGTGTTCCAAGCTCGTGAATATACAGCAGGAAGAGCATGATTTTGCGAATCCATAGCCATCTCGGTGATCATACACGGCAGATAATTCGGTCGAGGATGGTCCTCGTACAGTGATGATGATGTTTATCCTCGAAAGGACCAAGCTCCCCACGTGTACGATATACTTACGCATCGATGGTATGACGGAGAAAGAAACAGAGACAGAGAGAAAAGCCATTGAATAGCACCAGCAAAAGGGAACGGTGAAAGTGCAAGCGATTCGTCACAGATATTATTTGAAGGGTCTGAAGATACCTCATGTATTTCTACAGACACTGTGTTCATGTATTCTCTCTTTCTCTCTTCTCACTCCTGCTTTTTCACTTCGGTTCAACTCTATCCTCCTTTATCATCTCTATTTCTAGCCTACCCTCCTATCTTTTCCCTTCTCTCAGCCCAGTTGCACAATACAAGTCAACACGGCTGCCTGCGTAATGAAGTAGTTTCCGAGGGTACGTGGATGGTACAGGGGTTGAATTGGGGAGAGTTCCAGTGGTATAGCTGCTCGCTGGTGGTTCACTACTGCCCTTCCATGTCGGTTACATTGTACACGTATAAATATGTGTGTATGTGTGTGTATAGTCTCGGTGAACGATGCATGTCGAAGGGTGCCTCTAATTGGGGGGTAGGCCACTCTTCCCGCAACCCCCAGTGGGCTCGCGCGAATCTCCGACATATGCTACGCGTAATCCCAGCGATTCGATTCGGTCTGGCGTGTAATAGATAAATAAAGGTCGTGTTTCTATGCCAATCGATGAATACTCTTGAGATTTCTCTCGTGGTCTCTGGCTAGGCTTATCATAAATATTCATGCGAGTCTGATTTTCGATCATTATATCTTCGACCGGGCAATCAGAGTCACGAAAATATCATTGAAGATACTTTTTTTTTCGTTCTAAATGACTGAAGAATATTCATTTTTGACTTGGAAAGAGATTTTTTTTCTATCTTTCTTTCTAGGCCATTTGTCTTGATTTACATAAAATCTACACAACTGACATGGGTAATTCTGTTTCTTATTAAAAATTTAGCCACGAGTGCGTAGATTACATTTGCCCTCCGTGACTCCTATCATTCACTCGTCACCCTTCCTCAATATCGCTCCATCGCGGAAATAAAAAATGGGGACATAAAATGAATTTATCGCTGCCGCAATTAGCAGCAGCTATGAACCATCAAAATTGCCTTGTTTTTTTGCATCACGACTAACGTTTCGAAGTAAACGGGTTTCAGGGTGAAGCTTGATTGCGACATTAACTCTCTATTGTGCCTGACGAGTCCTTCTTCCACAGATTTACCCACAGCCGGTCTTGCATTACGATTGTGATGTTTTTGATGCATTTTTTTTATCACCCCACCACATGTTCCTCAGGTTTGACAATTGTAAACGTCGAACCGCAGATGTTTCTAGGGAAAATTTAAATCTTAATGATAACAAATATGCTCACAACGTCACGTTATATGATATCCCAACCGATCGCTTTGACAAATTGTTAATCGTTAGTTTATAAATAATTCGTGAACCACGAAAAAAAAAAAAAAAAAAATGGTAACCACGCTATGTGTGAAGTACGTCATAATATTGCCATATTTTCTTTTTCTTTTTACTGAAAATCAGAGTGCAAAAAAAAATACACGAAAAGGGCTAAGCATTCAGGGAAGCAACGTAAGGAAGGGAAGCATTTCCATGGAGTTCATCTACGAACTGTCACATCCACGTGACTCGGTGAAAACGAGCGTTGAGTAGACCTCGACATCGTTCGTCATAGACTCCCACCAGTACACTCTCTTTCTCCCTCTCTCTCTCTCTCTCTCTCTCTCTCTCTCTCTTCTGCAATTGCTCTGTGTCCGACGGTCTGTAGCTCAGCCGTGTCTTCCACGTGACTTCCATGCGCGCTCGTTAGCGTCGGCTTTGGCGTTTCCCGAGAACGAGAGATCGAGAGCACACTGACGTCATGAAATAGTATATAACCGAGGGCGAGAGGGAATAACTGGCAACCGAACGTTCAACACATCTAGCGGGCAGAGGGTAGAAAAAAGAGGGATGAAGGGACCCGGGAGAAAAGGGGAAAAGCAGTGAGGTATAACACCGTCAGGAGCAGAGTGAGAGGGGGGGGGGGGGTGGATGAGGATTGCGTGGTTCGATATGCTGCAAGTTTTCGCTAATTGGGGTGGGGCTGCCGTCACTCGAACACGATGCGAATATTGCGGGAGATATGGTTGCAAAATCGAAGCTCGAATCTCCTCGCTCAACCCACGAGCAACCAGCATCTTCACTAAAGTACCAAAGCCAAGCACTCGTCGACCCTTCTTCCCGCTGTCTGCCATATGCATTTCTCCCCGAATCACACTCGCAAGTTCAAACTATTGGCTTATGCATTTTCTAGCTTCGTTGATATTTTTTGAAAAAAAAGGAGATACTGAAAAACTACACCAAAATGTATACGCGCATTAAAAGGCAAAAGTATATGAGCTTATACATGACATTTGACGTAACGTAATCAATCAATTATCGCGTGCAGTGCATCGATGTGCATTTGTTTGTCACGCCAGTTAGCCACCCCTATCGGTCAATCAAGCAAATAACCCGTTTCAGCCATGTATAACCCGGCGTTATACCGAGTGCTTCAATCTAGAGTGTAAACATATTCGTAAATTACCCACCGAGGATGACGTATCCCGAGGGATTTAGATATGCAGTTATCGAGATATGATCGCCCGTACGATAAATATATATATTTTATCTTTTCATCAAAGAAACCCCTTGGTTATAGTAAAAGACTTCCGTTTTGGAAATTTGCGCGTCGAAAAGATTTGGAAAAACGTGAAACAGAATTGAATCGCTAGAGAGATTGAATCACGTGTGTGGTGTAACGTTTTATTAGGTAGAGGATACGAGATTAGCATAAACGAAAGATCGAGAGTACCAGGGTATCATAATCGTGTTGGGTCACGCAATGTCTACCATAATCCGTGGTGATTCTAGTGTCCTTTGAATAAGTTTCAGAGCCCTCTTTTTCGATGTATCTCCTTATTCAGGTAGACTGTAGGTGATTGTGTAAAATGCACTTACACGAGTATACACATATACACATATGTATACAATACACAGATGTATTAAACGGCATAATAAGCCTCTTGCTCTGGCTCACGTGACAAAAGGTATGCCACCGGTTAATGTAGGGTGACGTGTGTTTATAAACACATCGGGGAAATGGGCTGGTAGGGTCGAGCCTAGGCGGGGTTGCATGGAGTGTGTATCAACAGCCCATATATCGCTACACCCATACCAATAACCCGGCCATTTAATATCGTATATTATGCACATGAACATTTACACCGCGGCGAACGATTCAATGGAACCACGAATTTGTAAACCGCCTCACACGCGTCTATACGTAGTACCCCTAGAATAAATTGTTTTAATAGAGATCAGGCGATAACCTAACTCGCATTTTCTCGACGGATTGCACATTGAATATAAGCTAGAAGCTGAACAGTCTCATGCGATACGAGATACGTAAGCTGAAACTTTGGACGCATTGCTGTCGCATAATTTACAAAGTTTCACGAAAGCTCACTCTTTGAGTACATGGGGCTTCGCTGTCCTTCGTTCACCATGTTCGATTTCAGAAATTTGTTCGATGTAACAACAATTCAGTTCAAAAACCAATGTAACATTGGTTACTGTCGATGTCGATGCATAGTTGATAACACATGAGAGCTATGCTCTTTGCTACTCAACATGAGTTCTCATTTCTCCGTATAGCATCATCAAGGAAATCATCACATGGAAGCAAATAATATATTTCCCCCTCGATCCCGCGACAATGTATCCACAGTTTGTTATTTTCAAAATATCCTTTTCCGCCTGTGAAACTCGACACTGCCGCTATCGTGGAATAGCCTCTTTTCTCCTCATCATACCGGCTCGGCCGTCGGTAGAATAACATCAGGTCTCCCCCCATCCTCGTCTGCTCCATCATCGTCCATTTCTACTCAGTTTCCACCCGTTCTCGGGCTAACCCCCTCAATTCTCACTTCCCCTCATTGTGCTCCCGTATATATATATAAATACACCCTTCTACAGTACCACCCTTACGCCAGGGCGAAGAATGAAATTACCTTCGTTACTCGGAACGTGCCTATTCCCAAGCCTCCGCGTGTATTCCACTCGAGTCCCTCACTCCACTTCACTGGCTTCCACTCTTTTTTCCTTCCTGTTTTTTTTCTCCTCGTCTCACTCGGTTGGACCTCCACCCTTTTTCCACGACCCTGCCTCTCTGCGGTGCGCACTGTATGACTATATTTATACACCCTCGCGATTTTTATTTTCTCACATATACAATAGTCATAGGATATGTACAGTATAGGTAGCAGTATGTAAGCGTCTGTGCGAAGGTACATAGCACCAAGATCATTTCACGTAACATATAGATTCCTCTGCCCCACTGGAAGATAATCCTGAAACCTCTTGTTGCAACGAGGATACGACGGAAAAACTGTTTGCGGTTATATGGTTACTCTGGTATTGGATTTTTCGTAACAAGGTCCAGTATATTGGGGTATACAGCGAAAAAAAAAATACGATCTTTATCGCTGCCAGCACGTGACGCAGCATCTGAAAAAATCTTTATCGTAAATCAACTTTATGTCATTGCGCAGGGGTCAGAGGCGTATATTTCCTTCGTTAAAATGTGCGTAAATATGATGAGGAGAAGATGCCAGTTGTAAAATAGTTTTCACGTAAACGGAGCTGAGGTTTCATGAAAAAAACAATAGCAATGTTCCAACGAACAATGTCGCAACAAAAATAGATTATTTTTTTTTCAATTTTGAGTGAATCATACGGTTCGTGATTTAGATTTTTTTAATTGAGAAATTTAATTTTCTTACGTAAAATTAAATAACATTTCGTATGAAAGATAATGGTTTGCAAGGAAGTGAAGCAAAAGATTGCAACATCTCTTACAATTTCCCATATTTTTTCTTCAAATTTGAGTCGCATATACTCAGTCGAACATTTAAAAAAAATCAATGTCATCAGTTTTTGGATATAATTAATTTTGAAAAAGGTTAAGCTTCAAAAAAGCTTGAATCTCCAATAGTGATCACCAATTATTTTTATTTCTTTTTTATTTGGCACTGTCTTGTGCGAGTGTCCCGTGAAATAAGAAATAAATAAATTTAAAAAATGAAGGACCCTAACGAGCTTCCTATGACCACGTTGACTTTAAGGCCTATTTATACTCGCGTCCGGAAGTCATTAGGTCCACCGATTTTGAGCCAAGAGGACAAAAGATTGTCTCTCATCGTGCACACAAACTCGAGAACGGTAGTGGATAGTATCGTATATATAGCGTTGCGTCATGAACGTGCAAAACCCGTGTCGAAGAAGATAAATGGCGAAAGAACCGAGTTCTCTCGGATACACGATCGCACTTGCGGATCGTTGGTCGAAGGAAGGTCTATCGTCTCGTATATATGGGATATACTCCTGTACGTATATCTCTCGGCATTTTCCTTTCAGGGCGGACCTTGTCAAAACTGCTATTGCAGATTTGTTGCGCGACCCCGGAGCCAGGACCCTCCAACGTTCACGAGATACGAGGGGTGAACTAACCAGCAACAGGGAGACTCGATAATCTTCATCGTTTCAATGAAATTGAATAGCTTTATTATCCCGTTAGGAAGTACGCTCGTGCTCGGCGTGAACGTAATAGCCGAGAGTTTACGTATGAAAAAACTCTACGGCTGTCTATTGGGGTAGAAAACTTGCAACATCTCTCTTTTAACGTAGAACACACACAAATCTCTGTAAAGGATCAAAGGAAATAGAAGGCAAGGGGATAAGTATACTTCGTGATACGTATATGAAATTCTACTTAGACCACAGTCTAATTCGCCTGTAATCCTTTGACATGCATTCACGGCGAGGAATTACAAAGTCGAGATATACTCGAGAAAGTGTCCCTCGAAATATTTCCCAATTCAGTGGAAATCGGCTGACTTCTGGAACGAGATATATTATGTTCCACGAAACATTTTCTCGGAATTCGACCGTGCGTTAGTGTCTGCCGCAACTTCGGGCTATTCATTTTAGCCGATTGTAAAAGTTTTCCTCACTTCTTTGACTACACACACGCGTACACGAGTGTATAACGTGGTATATCCAGCAATAGCTGTCTCGGTTATTCCTTCGATAAGTGTATACGCGAGACAGCCCACTGACCACATTTGATGAATGTCTTATATGCGCGGAGGCTCGGAAATGGCTCAAATTCTCCGACACGCCCAGCCTTCCTCCTGCCTCCATGCGTCATTAGGCCCAAGCATGTACATATATGAGATTTTCAAGCGCAGAGGCTTCACGATTGAAAGTTTGCGCGCGCGCTCTTTCGTAGCCACGGTGTCATCACACATGCTTGGGAGGATTTTGAGACGAGGGTTCGCATCTATGTGATGTCATTGATCCGCGACATACAGCCCTTCGTGTAGCCCTTCCGAAGGAAAAGGAGAACGTACAGGCCTGCTCCAACGAAAGAAAGGTTCGAGTGAGTTCAAGCAGGTGGCGCGGGTTCCCGCTTTTGGCGGTAACACCCCCTACAGACGTATCGCGTGTCAAGCGATATGGCCTGGCGCCACTGTATTATGTTCTCTTGCTTCCTCTTTTTGTGAGGATCTAGCCGCCACAGTTTCAGCCTTTTTTAGCTACCATATATAGAGACGTAATTCATGTAATAGGCCCAGAGAGTGTCCCAGAAGTTTATCGAAAAATACCGGCAGTCAATCGTTATCCGGGCTGTTTAAACAAAAACATTTCATGCGTTTCTTTACTCGATTTACCCTGCTCGAGCGTCTTGTAGAACATTGCAATTATTTTTTTCCGTAATTTATGCACTCGCGAGCGTTTTTAGATCCATAGAGGCTGAAAACTGGTAAACAAAGAGGGGCAAAATGCCGCAGACGCTGCAATATCTATACGTTACCCGTATACCATCGACAATGATTATTCATAAATAAATATATGTTACGCGCAACGCCGGGTCGGCTTCTTTGGCTCGTAGTTTCTGCGGAAGAAGGTGTTGCCGTACGTCACTTTTTCCGATCGACCACCCGTCGGTAGATTTATACTTCCGAAAGGTGTGCTCTCGCGTGCCCCCCAAACCGAGCTATCCCACGGCCGCGACGTTTCATGATCCGAGACCGCCACGGGGTTAACCAGTTTTATAGACTTCGAAACATCACGCGCACTCTTCCTGTATGCAAATGTTCCGAAATAAATAATACGCGTGGTCATAATAATTTTCATGCTTTTTGCATCATCGATAGCCGACACAATGATACGCTTCATTGGATCGCTTATCATCATAATGAGGATGAGTATTCCGATCGTAGTAGAAAAAATAAAGTCAAGAGTTTGAGGAAATTTTTCAAGTACAATTGATGGGCCAAAAGCTCGAAGATTTATTCCAATTTTTTTGTAGTCGCACCGATAACTGCATATGTTGTAACGTTAAACAAGACGTCTCTTGTCACGTAAATACAAGTATAGGCCTTTAAAAGATATTTGGGCTCCTGAAATGAGTGAGTGTGGCGTGAAAATGACGCCGCCGTTTCGTCCTCCAGTTCATCGCGCGGCATATACACACACGAAACGGTGGTCATGCAACGCTCATATTTCAGGGTACCCAAGGAGCTGTTGCATGCGCGCGGTATCTTGTGAGTAATGTAACACCACACCACGATTATATGGACCAAAAATCATTCATTCTCTCATTCTGTCTATACTACTTCGCTTTATTTCCCTTTTCTTTTTTTCAACGAGACCGAAATAAACGTTCATGAATTCGATTGTCGACTTATTTCTTCTCTCCCGGAATTATCAGGTCGTACTCCTGATGCATTCATTATAATTACAAATAATTTTTTTTTTTCTTTTCTTTGCTCATTCGAAAGTCTTTTTTGTCTATCGTTTTTTTTCCTTCGAGCTTGCAAAATGATCGATGACCTCCTCTTTCCGTCAATTTTTCCATGTCAATTTGTTACACACATGTGAGAAGCAAATCGTGCTCACATATCGAGCTCAATCTCAAAGATGCTTGGGCACAGAGGAAAAAAAAACCTTTGCTGTACGAAATCGAGGCGATAAATATTCTTCCGGCCATTCGTTAACGGAACATCATCTTCTCGCACGCGCATAAGTATAATATTAAGCATATATATATATTCAGTCCATGTATAAACACGAGTTGGTTTGCGCATGGGGGATGAATGAGCTCTATTGATTCGACTTATTAATTCCCCGCTGAATTATGGTAGCCCGAGGGTGACCGTGGGTTTCAAGTATAACAAGATGGAGAGACCTCTCTCTCTCTCTCTCTCTCTCTCTCTCTCTATCTCTTTCTCTGTCTCGTAGATGTATATGTGTATTGTGCACATGTAGATGCGTATTTTATATAATATCGCGTTTATTACGTGTGATCACGCGATTTTAATTATACAGTCGATACCGCTCGATAGAATTTGAAGCGAGATATTCATATTTATGAGAAGTCTGCACTTAAAGCATATTTTACAAAAAAACAAACCCCTTCACATTAGCTTAGAATCGACCTGTTGCCCAAAAACATAACTATTATGTCATCTGACATTACCGTTGTGTGAAGCTCGCGATTTCATACTGTTCGACAAACTATATGAGTTCTCATATGCACTGAAAAGTTCTTGATTTTATTGTTCTTTTTTATTTTTTTCAAGTGTCTCGACCTCCTTTAAATCATTTTGACACCCTGCATACCACTCCCGAGAAACGCATCGTTCGCTCTGTTGGAGTTAAATCACGAGTCCATCATATATCTATTCGATTTTACAAGATGCACGAACTACGAGAGAGAAAAAAAGAAACTTGGAAATATATAGTATACGGATCACTCGCCCCGGTGTTTGTCGATCGTCCGTCGTACTCAGCAGGTGCTCGCTTTAATATTTACCGTGACCCATGAACTCGGAGCCGCGTTCCGAGATACATTTGCCCCGTTAAACACGTGTGTATACTATACAGTCGATTCGCGGAGCGCGAGTGCTCATCTCGCCAAGAATGAAGTATTGGTATATGGCGCGAGAGCCGATCGTTGATGCCCTGGTAAAAGTTTCGTGGACAAACGCGCGAGCTGAACGAGCGCGCGTGATATTTCCCTAGGACCGATTTACGAGTGGCCCGCATCACAGCTGCGAACGCCACACGAACAAAAAGTAACGATCTGTAAAGAGGTTTGTAAAGTTGGCGGTTAGCAAAAGCACCCCGCTGAGATCCTTCGGGGCGGCCTCCCTGGGTGCTCCGCAACAGAGTCGAGAAACGACTGACCCAGGGCTTTTGGATGCCTCGTGCTCGGCGCGCAACCTCGTTCTCCGGGCACAGTCGGTGGTTTACTCGCGGTTTCGCGCCTCGAACCCCCGCGCAGTCTGTAAATATAAACATAGCGATCGTCTTCCACTATTTTGCACCATATATTATACGTATATGTGGGAACAAATGCTGTTGACTCAAGGGATGAGAATTACAATGACGATTTACATCTCGCAAATTGTAGAATTTTGATTGGAAATCTGTTTGTCGAGATTCGCAGATAAGTCAACCGCGCTCGGGAAAGTATAGACTTTAAAGTCATTGATTGAAAAAAAGGCCGTAGAAAGTTCACGTCGTGATGTCATCGCACAAGAATGTAGAAAAATCTACGTATGCTTTCGATCAGTGAGGTGTATATGGTGTTTCTTCGTGAGACGTTAAATGGCCGATCGATCGATCATAATTCTCGAAAAACCGGTCAGCGATAAGATTAAGAATGTTTCTCTGCACGCATGCGTCATCCTCGCGATCGCGATATTTTGCCTGTCTTTCAACGCATCGATATTTCGCACGTGAAAACTATTATGGAATCGAACATAATATCGAGGAAAGAAATGTCATGTTCTTTAATCGAAGGTCTACGATTGAATATTGCCACCGTCTTGTTCTACACTGTTCGTGTACATTGTGCAATATAATTAACATATATCGAAGATTGAATTATCGCCGACCACGTAGATTCATCAATCAGTCAGAAAATTCCGGACTCCTACGCAAAACGGATGAGTACACGTGAGAAGAGTGCGCATTATAGAATCGGTAGTAAAAGAATATACAATTCTCTCTTCGCGCTGGCTATGAGATGAGCTCGTCGCATCATCGGCGACAGGAAGGAAATGATTCTCGCGAGGAAATATGCAAAAGGGTCGACGCGGCTGCGCGTCTGCTAACGTGTCTGCTTTGTCGTCGGTGGAACACACAACCAACAGGATCATCGATCATCACGGAAAGCTGAGAAAGCGAACTCTCGTCCCTCCCACGCGCCAACAGGCTAACGTCATGCGTTCGCGCAATATATATCTATAGCTTCTTTTCTTATGAGAGACAGGATGAAACAGTCGAATATTCCGTGTTCGGGAATAAGAAAAAAAAAAATAATGATGAGCTCGGTGACAGTAAAGTATTGTTTGTATAAACATCGTTGATAATTTTCGATCGATCACCGCACTAGCACCGAAAATTCATTCGTTAGAGAAAAAAAAACAATAGCGGATAAGGATAACATTGAAAGCTAAATTATTACTTTCTGATGATGAAATCACGATAATGTTCCTATAGTTCATCTCCAACTTCAGCTATATTGCTAAGACCCAAATTTCGTATAGGAAGAATATAAACTTCCCCCATTGTTTCACTGTGCCAAATCTTCCTTTGCAACGAAATGAAGTCACATGGAATGATAATTCTCCGACTCTGGCAAAGACCAGAGATCTCAACAGACGTTATTCCGGTGGGAGTAAACGATCGAAAGGAAACGAAAGAGCGGAAGAGAGGCTGATGTTTATAGAATGAAAGAAATGAGAAGGTAAGAGAGTTGGTGAAGGACGAGAGGGAGGAAAAAAAAGCAGGATGAAGAAGGAGAAGGTGAGTGCAGCATAGTGGGTCTCGTCCATTGAGACCACACGCAATCGCCGAGGAATCCGCTGTTGCTTCTGCTGTTTCTGCTGTAGCACGGGCAAGGAGGGTTTGTGCCATTGTACCATTACCTCGACACGAGCGCCGCGCGCGCTTATTTCATTCCGTGTGTCGTGCCGCCCCCTCGCGACTCTGGCTACCGAGAGACAGAGAATAAGAGAGAGAGAGAGAGAGAGAGAGAGAGAGAAGGCGAAGAGCACCCAAGAGATCCTCATGCACCCAACTATCGCGTACACGCGCTATAATATATGAATGTAACATACGCACGCATCGCCACCGACATTTCTCATTTTGGCGGACACACGGAGGGCTGTGCCTCTGTATAAGGTGGGCATCTGTACTTTTTCTTACCGTGGTATCAGTTCTACACAGGTATACGCAATCTGTAGGTATATCGCGGAAACGCCTCGCGATTCCAACCTTTGCAACAACAACGCCAAAAAAAACTTTATAACTGCATGCAAACTCGTGCAAGAAGAAACGTTCTTTTTTTTCTTTCAGCTTTTACAATGCCACGAATACTACATTATATATATTGTCGGAAGAGTTTGCATGCTCCGCTGCTAAAGAGACTGGTTTGTGCGATTATTGGGAATCCCCCCGTCGGGAGCACTAGCAACGACCCCACGAGATTTGTGAAAGTTCTCATTGTTCCGATTTCTTTCTGGTTATACAGCCGCGCTCTCGCGTTGCCATTTCCCGTACGATTTACAACAATACATACATGTATATATATATGGATTTTGTGGGACTTATTATGTATATATTGTGTTCAAAGAAGGAGACCATGAGCACTCGAAGTTATCGGTATCCTCACGAATTTCGAAAGAAGAACGTAAAATTTACCAGAACATATTTCGTATAAGCGAGTCTTTGAATTTAATCAGAGTAGGCATAATACCGTTCTATGTAAGCCATGTTGTCTATGTATATATTCAATTTGCTCGGCATCGCGTTAATACTTAACGCAGCAGTAATAAATTGATTAGTAGCCCCGTAAGTTGAGACCGTGGCAACTGAATTGAGGTAACTTGAAAGCCTGGCAGGCTCGTTTACTGTTTTATCACTGCGTCTATCAGAACGAAGATCCACGATACTCTCACAACGTGTGTAATGCTTCAACATATATCCGCAGTCTGACAAAAACCCGCGATGTACATTATATATATATATATATATATATATATATATATATATATATATATATATATATACATATAGTTGCGAATCGCGTCAAGACAGCGAGACGAGGATCGTGCGATAAACCCGTGTGCTTCTCGTTCTGCGGGGACTTACGGGACTTGGCGACGTACTTCCGTTTCACAGTGAAACAGTGTACCGAACGGTACATGTGTGTAGAGACACACGCGGACGCACCATCCGCCACGGACTCTATGCAAATTTCGATTGTTACCAAGGTCAGATAGTGTAACTCTAGTCGCGAACCGGCAAACGCCATGTGAATATCTTCGTGTATGCGCATACTCTGACGGTGCAGTCGCTGAACCAACATACGCAGACTTGGGCTGAATGAGCTTTGCTAAAACGTGTCGTGACAAAAAGGATATTCTATATAGGCTGTCCATATATAACTTCCTCTTCCGCGAGCGATCTTTCGTCAGCGACGAATCGTTTATATCGAAGCGAAATCCGCTGCGCGGCTATAAATCTTATCGTCACCGCATCGAAGCGAATAAATCGATTGAGCATTGAATCTTCCTCCCTTCGATCTTTCATTGTTACCTTTCCTTGGGATATGATGAAGGAAAGTCTCTCTGAAACTCCTTCGAGATTGTTTATTAAATTAGTGCTCTGTTGGGTTCAACAGACGCAAGAATCTCTTAATTTTGCGCATTCAATGGTGCCTCGCAGACAGAGCACAGGCCTATATAAGGCATATCTAACGAAAAACCAATTGTTTCCTGCTTCGACGCATCGGGAGACTCTGAGTCATCGTGCTAGCGACTCGCGCACAGTCCCATTATCGGTACGTCAATCTTTCGGCATTTGGCGTACATCGAGCATTTCCAAACTTATGCGCAAAGATCCGAGACATCAAGATGAACGGAAGAAGGGCTCCCTGATATTACCTTACGTATAATCCACTCTCCGATATATACTCCCACGTGAATTCGAGCGTGGGCCACGAGACAATCGCCACCTACGAGCTTCTCATTCTCTGCCAAAGGGTCTCTTGTATATTCACATTTTTCGCATGTATATTATAACTACATATATATAATACAGCGGCTAAAGTATAGCAGCAATACGGGCTCTGCTCGGGAGATCGAAGATTTACGATTTTCTTGAATTATGGCCAATTAATTAAGTTCACGTATGGATGCTCGCAGTATTGGCATACGAGCGCGGCATTGTGGCTGAGATGTTAACGAGACAACGCGAGAGACTAAGGTTATTCGCGAGGGTTGTCAATTTTGAAAGATCTTTCCGGTCTCCGGCGTGTGCATCAAATTGAGACACGAAGACTGCAAGATAACAAAAAAATAGCTTGTTCAATATGATCTACTATGATGACTTTCAGGGAAACCATTGCCGTAAACAAATGATATAAACAGCATCACGCGTCAAGTATATTTTTCTTGCTCCCCTAGTCGAAAGTACGCACTTCCCGGTCGCATTTCAGACCGAGAATAGCAATTTCCGTGGCCGGCTAATGACAGCGCGCTCTGACGGAATTTTTGCGGCCGGTGATATATATGTATATATATATATATATACTAGCACGCATTATGCTTGCTTTCGGGCTCTCTCGGGCTTCTTCGCCTCAGTGTTTTGTTTAGCTGGCATTACGTTTTTGACGTTTAGCAGTTTTCACGTTTTTGAAGGAATTCCTTCGGGTGTGTCGAAAAAATGGAAGAATCCTCATCTGAAAGTTCCGCAGACGAAGAAGAGATTTTGAAAAACTTTGACGAAGAGGCAAAAAATATTGTGCAATCTGAATTAATATCAAAAAAATCTTCCGATCGGTACCTGCTCGTCTACAATACATACAAATTATGGCAAGAAGAAAATAAAAAATCTCTGTCCAGCTCAGAAGAAAATAATTTAATTATTTATTTTCAAAGCCTGAAAGAGAAACTTAAACCGCCAACTTTGTGGAGTATATGGAGTATGCTCAAAAAAACGTTGAATGTAAACGAGAGTATTAATATAAATAATTGTTTGCAATTAAAAAGTCTTATAAAAACAAATGCCAAAGGTTACAAACCAAAGAAAGCTTTTGTTCTAAGATGGAACCAAATAATAGAATTTATGAACGAGGCACCAGATGATACATATTTAGCTATGAAGGTAATAGTCATTTACGCATTTTCTTCTCAAATAATACTTTTTTTGTTACCGCCATTTAATTTTGTTTGTTTAAATTTTTGCAGGTCATACTAATATTTGGAATCTGCGGTTGCCTACGATGTGATGAAATAACGAACATGAAAGTCGAAGATGTGGAAGATCTAACCGATAAATATCTGGTGTCAATCAATTACAACAAAAATGACTACGCTGGACAATTTATTATTGGAAATCTTTTCTACGACACAGTGAAGAAGTATATTTCATTGAGACCACCTGACAAATTCAGCGACAGGTTTTTTATTAAGTACGCAGAAGGCAAATGTGCTCGAATGACTATTGGAAGACATAAAATCGGAGAAGTCCCAGAAAAGATTGCTTCCTATCTAAAACTACCTGATGCAAAAAGATACACCGGTCACTGCTTTCGCAGAACGTCTGCAACGCTTCTTTCTGATTCCGGTGCCAACATGCAAATGGTGAAGCAGCTAGGAAGATGGCGGTTAGACATAATCGCACAGGGTTACATAGAAAATTCTATGCATAACAGAGAAATGATTTATAATGGTCGCATTCAAAAAACTGCAACAACAGATATTCATTCAAAGCCATCTACTAGCACGCAGATGACCATCGAACCTGAGAATGATAATTCTGATTACCATATTAATTGGTCTGATTTTAATGAAGATTTTACTATTAATGACGTTCATTCCACTCCAAGTAATTGAAAAAAAAATGTACTCATTTAACTACTAAATACACCTATATGCCACTTTTTATTTATAATATACTTTTTTTCAGGTAAAGTTGTGAAAAGTGGTTTTACCACAGCAAGAAAAAATCCAATACTTATCCCAATTACGAATCGGAATGAACCAGATGTTGGCAAAAAAAACTTGTTTTTTAATAAACCAGGAATAAAACTAACTTTTCAAAATCAAGCAACTGTTCAACCACCTACATGTAAAAAAAGAAAATACAATGAAGATTCGAACAATCAAAATCACAATGATATAAGTTCAGCCCTCAAGAATCATCATTTAGAATTTTCCAATTGTACTTTCAACAACTGTGTATTTAACGTCACTTCATGCAATTGCAATAAAGAAAATTAGTCGTAAAATCAGAAAAAAATGTATAAAATTGATTTTATATAAATATTAATATTTTTCTACTATTGTGTGATATTTTCATATTTTTTTACTTTTTTTTTATATTTTGAATGCCCGCCCCGACCAGCAAAACCTCGGCTTCGCCTCGGTCTTGCAAAAGTCGGGCGGGCGATCCTCCCCCCCCCCCCCCCCCCCTCTAATCAGTCGATATACAAATATGGCTGAACACAAGTCAGCTGTCAGCTGTCATGCTCGTGCGGTGTATTTTATACATTAAAATTAATTATTGAACGTACTTTCGGCTAGGGGATCAAGAAAAATAGTATACGACACACGCCAGGAAATCCAACTTTCGGGCCTTGAGTCGTAATATACTATTGATTCTGTAAAAAATGAAAAGTAAACATAACTTGCATATATAGCGCAACGTTACAGTTATCAAGCCACGCAGAGTAGGTCCTCGAAAACTTATACTTATAGTGGATCTTAACTTAAACTTATAGTGGATATAATATTCTTATAGTGGATCGTGAACTTTTATGCTTCCCCTTGCACTATGGGTGGCCTTTTCCTTGGTCTATTTCTATCTCACTATGGCTATACAGCTTGCGACTCTTTCTCGTTACCGCAAGAAAAGACAAGAGAAAAAAAAGGCAAAACGGGGATGATGGTTCAGATGGCCAGGGTTGCTTAATGATTCACTTGACCCTATGAAAATTTTACTGCGTGGTTAAGATTCCAATGGCGTGCTAGCCGGGTGGAAGTACACTTGGTGGTCCATTCGCGATAGATTCTCATCCGTAACGACGATCGACGGAGCCGCCAGCACGGGATGAAAGGAGAAAGAGGCGAGAAGGAAAAAAGACAGCAGTTATATCTTTTAGTGTATCAATATATGTATATCTCAAGAGAACATAATGCCATGTGGCCACCAGCTTTTGGACAACGTCCGACCGACGTTATGGAGGTCTGTCTAGCTCTCCAAGTGAAAGAAAGAAAAAAGAAACAGCGATAGCCGTGTCGGTTACAGGAAATTAATGTACTTTGAAAATTAATGATCACGCGGTGTGTTGTCTCCGAGCTATCTTTCTCACTCTCTCTCTTTCTCTCTCATACGCAGTCTGCGTCCCGAGCCCTCTCGTTCCGCTCCAATTGCGCAGAGGATTTTCGGGCCCGAAGAAGAGAGCTCTTCTAGATCCACCATCGCTCTTAGATGTAACCTCTCTACGGTCCATCTATATTTAGTCATATTTCTCACCCACATTCACGGCCACCCTTTGATATGTGCAGCTACTCTACAATGGAACTCGTTGATCTGTCTTATAAGTATTCTATAATTTTACCACACAACAGAAATAACAGTGACCATGTTTCCCGAATCAAAGTTAGATCAGAAATTAATGTTGCGTTAGCGAAAATATATTTCATTTTAACGGGAGAGTGCTTTACCCCCAGTGATGGGCGAACATTTTTTTTAAAGTAGCAATAATGTCCACGCTCATATTTTCCTCTGAAAAATTCACGTATATAGTAGGACAGTTTAACGAAAATACCTGCCAAATACGAAAATGGTCTACCAAACAGTTTTTGTAAAATAAATTCCTGAAAATGTTCACCACGGAGGAAAGCTCCTTCAAGGAAGTTTGCTAATTTCGTAGAACTAACGCAACCTTCCCCGATTATTCATCTTTGAAACAAATCTGCATTTCGAATTGTCATTGTCCAATGATCACGAAAGTCTCGTCTTTGGGCTCAATCGCGAAGTATGAAAGAAAGTTTTGCAACCCGCTAAGCCTATACTATCGCGAGAACTCTTGAGTTCAGGATCTCCTTTAACGGGAAAGGGGTCGGGTATAGACACACACGGGCGTTGCACACTGAGAAAAAAAAATCATTGAAACAACTTAATCTCTTTAGTTGATTCATAAGTCGATTGATTTAACTAAAATTTGCTTACACTAGATGAGGATCAGTTCGTTCATGGCAATCATCGATATTTTTTTAATTTGAATCAACTAAATCAGTCAAATCAAATTTTTTGTTGAAACAACTGGAAATATTTGTTTGTTTCTACTTGATTCAAATATATTTTCATTATATATTTGTTTGAATACTAGGTATCCAAGTATCTAAACAATTTTGTTGAAAATAACAAATATTCGTTGTATCGAATCGGACTAATACCCGGTTAGAAATCTGGTCAGGCTTGCCTGACCGTGATCCGGCCCTGACCCGGCGTGCTTTAAAATGGCCATAACCAAGCAGCCCTGAAATGGCCCTGATCAGGCGTGCCCTGGAATAGCCATAATCAGGCAGCCCTGAAATGGCCCTGATCAGGCGTGCCCTGGAATGGCCATAATCAGGCAGCCCTGAAATAGCCCTGATCAGGCGTGCCCTGGAATGGCCATAATCAGGCAGCCCTGAAATAGCCCTGATCAGGCGTGCCCTGGAATGGCCATAATCAAGCAGCCCTGAAATGGCCCTGATCAGGCGTGTCCTGGAATGGCCATAATCAGACAGCCCTGTAATGGCCCTGATCAGGCGTGTCCTAGAGTGGCCATAATCAGGCAACTCTGAAATGGCCCTGATCAGGCGTGCCCTGGAACGGCCATAACCAGGCAGCCCTGAAATGGCCCTGATCAGGCGTGCCCTGGAATGGCCATAACCAGGCAGCCCTGAAATGGCCCTGATCAGGCGTGCTCTGGAATGGCCATAATCAGGCAGCCCTGAAATGGCTCTGATCAGGCGTGCCCTGGAAAGGCCATAATCAGCCAACCCTAAAATGGTCCCGATCAGGCGTGCTCTGGAATGGCCATAATCAGGCAGCCCTGAAATGGTCCTGATCAGGCGTGCTCTGAAACGGCCTTGAACAGGGAGCCTGAACTTATACATCTGTACAAGTGTATACGGTATTTCTTTTATTTTTTATCATATCCTGCAAATTTAGTTTACTGATGGTTTATTAATGGAACGTATTTTTGACTTTGGACGGTGAATGAGCAAAGTAGATAATGAAAATCAATTTTCGAACTATAACTGCCTGTAGTTATTTTGAATTCAATTGTTAATTAACAGATGATTAACATTTCCACCTACTATCGCCTTGCATATAGTCTCACAAGACCATATAACAATTTTCATTTTTGAACTCTACACGGATCTTGAGAAATGTAATTGTTAACTAAGGTGCAATAAGTAAATTAATTACAAGAATATTATATTTTTTCTACACCATCCTGTCCTGTTCACATGCACTTTCAATATTCCACACATGAATTTTGTAATTTCAATGCTCCTAGATCTTATAAAATCCATTTGTTAATTAACAATTAAATAATTTTTTTCACTATATATCACCTTTTTACTGAATATGACGCTTTTCTATCGATCCCGGTGAGACAGTGCTTGTTCATTAGAACTCGTACACTAATATCATTTTAATACAAGAAAGTCATAAGGAATCGATAGCGTAGTGGTAGCGTTTCAGTCGTTAGGTTGGTCGTTAGGTAGGTCTTAGGTAAAATCTCAGGTAGGGTCAAAATTAATTTCGACGGAAAAACGTCCGGACTAGGAAGCCGGAAACACTCGTGAAAAAAAAAATCTCTGAATTTTTAATTTTTTTTTTTCAATGATTATTTAAGGTTCGAAAGTGCTGACTTCATGGACTGCGGAGGATCGCGGGGTTCAAATCCCGGACAATGAATTTTTCTTTTCTGCAAAATTTATAGATTTTTAAAAAATAATGGAATATCAGTTTTGAATTCGTTCTTTAATTTAATTGCTAATTTATAGATAATAAATTGTATTAATTATGCCAATTTGACCTGCGCCAAATCTAGCGGCCTGATCACGACTATATGCGGCAGCCTGATCAGGGCCGTATACGACAGCCTGATCAGGCCCATATGTGGCAGCCTGATCAGGCCCATATACGTTAGCCTGATCAGGCCCATATGCGGTAGCCTGATCAGGGCCATATGAGGCAGCCCGATCAGGGCCATATGTGGAACACCGTTACCGATCGTGTCAGGGCGCTGTCAGGCTGCCCTAACAGCGCCGTAATAGGGCAGTCAGGCAGCCTGATAGCGCCCTCATCACGGCCCTCACGAGATTTCTACCCTGGTATATTAAAAAAAACTAAATTTGGGTTGAAATCAATGTACACACTTCAGTCAACGTTATTTTTCAAAGTAACAAATAATTTGGATAGTTGGATTTTTTTTAATGTGGCTTAACTAAACTTCATCGATCGTGTACTAGTTCAATTGGTGATACCAATGCCTAAGAAAATCATTTAACAATTTGATTTAGTCCGTACAAATATTATGAATTTGTTATCCATAAGGCAAAAATCGGTCGCTTTTCACACTACACGGTTAGAAAAAAAAGGTTAAATTCAACATTATTTGCATGTCCCAGAAGGTCCACTATAAAATTTATGTTAATTCAACATAAATAATTAATGTTGAGTGTTGACTATGTTAATATGTTAAAAAATTAACATGAAAACGACATATCGTTTTCGTCAGATAAACACATGTTATGGTTATTTCAACATTACAATAACGTCTTAAAAACAATCAGATACGTTAACAGGAGTGCAATTTAATGTCGATTCTACACATTGATTCCGTTGAAGCTACCGATTCGTTATGTCAAGATCTACATTATTTGAGAGTTGTTTCAACAGTGAAATTCTGTATCAAAGAATATACGTAGCAGTTGAAGAACATAAAATAAATGTCAATTGAACGATCAATGCCGTTAAATCTACAAACTTTTACTGTCAAGTTTCACTAAAATAAAATGTAATATCCCGAGTAGAAATTTCGTCCGGTTAAAATCCGGTCCATATCAGGCTATTATTTATTAATTAGCAATAAGGAATGATCTATGAACGAATTTAAAACTGTTATTCCATTATTATTTAAAACCCTGTAAATTTTGCAAAAAAAAAAAAAAAAAAAAAGTATTGACCGGGATTTGAACCCGCGATCCTCCGCAGTCAACGAATTCAGCACTTTCGATCCTTAATTAATCATTAAAAAAAAAATTTTGAATTTAGAGATTTTTTTTTTACGAGTGTTTCCGGCTTCGTAGTCCGGACGTTTTTCCGTCGAAATTAATTTTGAGCCTACCTGAGATTTTAATTTAGACCTGCCTAACGACGTACCTAACGACTGGCACGCTACCACTACGCTACTGATTCCTTAATATTTTCCTGTATTTAAATGACATACAAGTTCCAATGAAAAAGCGCTGTCTCAACGGGCTGGATATAATAGCGTGACATTCAGTAAAAAGGTGATATACAGCAAAAAAATTCATTCCGTTGTGAATTAACAAATGGATTTGTTTAATAATAATTGATATTATTTTGTTTATTATTAATTATTATTATGTCATATGGCTGGATAGAATAGCGTGATATTCAGTATAAAGGTGATATACAGTGAAAAAATGCATTCAATTGTTAATTAACAAATGGATTTGTTTAATAATAATTGTTATTATGTAATAATGATAATAATAATTGTTAATTAACAAATGGATAACACAAGAACTAGAAGCATTGAAATTATAATATTCATGTAATTAATTTACTTAGTGGACCTTAGCTAACAATTACGCCCTCCTTAAAATAACGCATCACAAACGTTCCTTGAAACTTAATTTGATAGTTGTATTACAACTAAAATTCCGTCTTACGTACTCACTCGTACATTGTGTCGAATCAATTAAATAACGGTAATAACATTTATCTTGTGTATTCTTGTGTAGATATCTGAATAAAACACATTTTTTCGTGTTAAATTGATTAAAGAGGAATCGTCAGAGTATATTTAACGCGATCATAATGTCAGAACAACACATTAAAAACGTCCCGTTATATAAAACACAGTTTTTGTGTTAAATTGACTAAAGAGGAATCATCAGAGTATATTTAACGCGATCATAATGTCAGAACAACACATTAAAAACGTCCCGTTATATAAAACACAGTTTTTGTGTTAAATTGACTAAAGAGGAATCATCAGAGTATATTTAACGCGATCATAATGTCAAAACAACGCATTACTAACGTCCCTCACAACTAAATTTATTAGTTGTTTTTCAACTACAATTTTGTGTTGTGTATTAACTCATGCATTGTGTCGTATCGATTGAATAACACAAAATTAACTATTTCGTTGTGTTGAAAATTTTTGACTGTACTTTTGTGTAGATATCTGAATAGCTTTTGTGTTAAATTGACATAGTTTTTGTGTTAAATTGACTAAAGAGGAATCATCAGAGTATATTTAACGCGATCATAATGTCAAAACAACACATTACAAACGTCCCTCACAACTAAATTTATTAGTTGTTTTTCAACTACAATTTTGTGTTGTGTATTAACTCATGCATTGTGTCGTATCGATTGAATAACACAAAATTAACTATTTCGTTGTGTTGAAAATTTTTGACTGTACTTTTGTGTAGAAAATACGAACATTTATGTTGATTACAGCATTGACATTTTTTAACGAGTTGACATGAACATGAAATGTTGAAACCACTTTAAAAAAGTGTTAGTTTTGACACAAATAATTTAACATGTGAAAATTTTAACATTTACACAAATTATTTCCAACAGTGTACATTTCGGTGCGTGAGTCGAAAAGTATGACACCTCAGATTAATGCCCGAAACTATGACACCTCCATTTAAATTTACCCGGAGGTGTCATAGTTTCGGGCATTAATCTGAGGTGTCATACTTTTCGACTCACGTACCGATTTAGTTGGACCTTTTATAGTGACCAACTTGCAGGGTTTCTTTGTTAAAACTAAATGATTTGTTCATTAAACATAATGTATTTCTTCTAATAGACTTTATGAACAGTTACTTTGCACAACACAATCTGAATAACTAATTTTCGTAAGTTGACAAAATAATTTGTCTCATTTGGAACATATTTTTCAAAATCATTATAAACATCTTTTTGCGTACTTTTATCTATGAGAAATCAGAATTTCTAAACGGAAGCTATTTTTTAAGCAAATAAACTGCTTCAAGTAGTTCGTACGTCGCTTAATTTAATTCGTTATAATTAACGAATCAAATTGTTGAACTATTTTGTTAAACCAAAAACACAAATTTATCACCAAAACCGGAATTTAGTTGGATTGGTTTTGAAAGTGTTCTCTGAAACAGATTTTGGCGGACTAAATATACTTAGTTGTTTGAAATAAGTTTTTTGTCAGTGTAGATAAATCGTTGAACACAACTTTTGTTATGACAAATTCAAACGCATAACTCAAAAACGCCTCTTTGTCCTAATTTGTTGAAAAGACGTATATTTATTTCCACTAAACGTACTGCCAGTTTAATCGTTCGAATTTTGTTGAATTTTGATCGGCACGCAAGCGCAAGCGATCACGGGATATTCGTTCGAATTAACTGTTGCCGGTTTGAATTTTAAATGATATGGTATGGTATGAGTTCTTACACCGACTCCCCTGAGGGTTGCCGGCTCCCAACACCATCTACCCTTGGTCTCCTCTCGTATCCGTTTGTCCCCGGTTCGATCCCCGCTGCCGGAGCTTGTCTCGCACTCGCTAGATCAGAAACAGTCGTAGTTCGTACGCCCTGCCTCTGGAGCTACGTCCGAGCCCGTTTGTGCTTTTACCATCTGCTATGCTACGGCAGCTTCTCGCTGCCGGAGCTCGTCTCGCACACGCTAGATGTCAGCACATTGGGACAGAAGCAGTCGTAGTTCGTACGTCCTGTTTCTGGAGCTACGTCCGAGCCCGTTGTGTTTTCATCAGCCGTGCTACGGCATCGGGAATCGAACCCGAGACATCTTCCCAGCCTTTCGGTCACCACACCAAGGCGTTGGTTTCCTTTGGACCTACTTTTTTAGGTGGATTCCGAACCACCGGGTCACAGAAAAAGCACTTAAAAAATTTTCCATTGATGCCGACAGTGGGAATCGAACCCGGCCACATCGCGCGCCTCTGCGTGCGAGCCGAGTACGCTACCCACTGCGCTACTGCTCCCCTTGAATTTTAAATGATATTTCTTTTATTTTGTAGTTGTGACCCACCATGCAGCTTATATATAAAATTTAATGTAGGGAGAGCAGTGGCTTAGTGGGTGAGGCTCTGGGTTCGCACGCAGTGGACCCGGGTTCGAGCCCCACGGCCGACACCGATGGAATTTATTCTATGTGTTTAATCTGCAAAACCCGGTGGTTCGGATCCCACCAAAACAAATGCCCAAAAACACCTTTCTGTGATGGGTGGGTGGTCGGGGTACGGCTCTGGAGGACTCCCGCAGCGGTTCTTATCGCTCGGAAGGTGGCCGCTTAGCCGTGCACTGACTTACCCACTGAATCACAGTAAAGGAGGAGCTCGCTTAGGTCTCCTCTGGAGACCGCGCTTGAGTTTACTCGCGCGGCCACCAGGGGGAACTAGGGAGACTCCGACCTGTATCGGCGGAAGGTTTTCTGCAGTTTTCCTCCGTCCTCGGCGAATGCGATACAGGATAAAATGGTGAAGGAGCGATGCGGCTGCAGACGTATGATCGCGAGGAGGAGTAGGTGGTGATAATAATGGTCGGAGCAGGCGGTTGATGGTCGGAAAGTATACGAAATCACCACCCTTGTAAGAACCCCCCAGAGGGGGTGTGCAAGTAAAACTCGACATTATTATTATAAAATTTAATGCAATGAAATTCACTAGAAGTCAATAGCGTAATAAGTAGCGTCCCGGGTTAGTAAGGCAGGCATTAGGTAGGAAACTTGTAGGTATATAGGTACAGTCCGACCTCCCAATAAGAAACCAAAAGCCCCCAAGGGGAAGAATTTTTCCTAGAATTCGGATACCCCCACCAGGCGCGCGCTCCGCACTCACTACCTCTGTCTGTCTCTCTCACTCTTTTCCCCATGCGATCCTCTCGATAAGAAACTCTCGAAAGAGTTCCAGTTTGTTTACATCGCCCATGCAAAAACGCACACACACACACACTCACGCACGCACGCACACATTAAATTACACTACAATGTTAACTCTATTTTGCCCGAATAATCTCTCCCAGGCTGGTTTCTTCACCAGAGGTTCGCGCACAAAATTCTCGAGCTCGGAGCTCGAGTCGTAGTGGGGGAAGTGCTTGACCGCGAAATTGGGGAAGGTTTCTTATTGCCGGGTTTCTTATTCGGAGGTCGGACTGTAGTTCAAATCCCAGCTCTGGCAGAAAATATGTAACGTGCGTAAATATCGACGTGGCGCTTTTTTTTTAAATTAAAATCCTGTTACACTATTTATGTCATAATGAATATATTATGATTTTATTGATTATAAGTGCCAATAGTTGATTAAATTAGATTCAAATAAATTTTTTTTTCAGTGTAGTTGAAACAACAAATTTTTCCCGTCGAACAAATATATTTTAGTTGATTATACTAAAATGTGTGTTGCAACCACAAAACTCTTGAGCGTGGTGGTGACCTCAATTGTCTTTTGAATTGTATGAATAGTTCGATAAGCCGTACGTACAATTTGGTTGATATAAATTTTTTTGTATCAAATATATATTTGTCGTTTATATTTTATCTTTAAAGAAAGACTACAGATCTTCGGTTGACAAAGGCAAAATCTTAGTCAAGAATCATTTTTGTCACAGATATGTTAACAGCGACGTACTCGATATAACTGAATTTTTATTCATTGTTATATACTGGTTCTTGTTTATTTTCTCAATTTTTTGTTGAAATAGTATATTATTTTGTGAATTTAATTTTACGTGTTCTGCGATAATAAATTACATGTGCTTTGAAGATATAATTATTTTTATACTAACCCGATATTACGTTCAAAGTCTTCCAATATTTTAATGCAAAACTCAATTTTGTTGATTTAAATCACGATTTATTTCATTCATTATCCAAATATTTTGTTAAATTCTACAAATATTTAGTCGTGCGTATGGGACTAAATAATTTAGTTGCATCAAACGTATTTCAAGCTTTTCAACCAAATTTCTTTCTCAGTGCAATAAATTCAAACGATACGGCAAACACACTCGTGGCTCGTGGCGAGTGTATTGAAACCTTCAAACCCTAAATCAAGATGAGAGCAACGGCAACAAAATGGATGTGAGAGCGAAGAGTGAGGGAGGAAGCGAGTGCGCGAGAGTTCTTGACTCGGAGGCGAGAGAAAAGAGAAAATAGAAGGATTGCTCTCGCGCGTTCGCGGTATATTTCTTATTTTCATGTGACTTCTCTCTCTCTCTCTCTCTCTCTCTCTCTCTCTCTCTCTCTCTCTCTCTCTCTCTCTCTCGCTCACTCGAAAGAGATCGCGCGCCCCTTCATACATTGTGTCTGGATAAATAAACAAATTCAGATTAGTTTCACGAGAGAGGGTAGAGCGGTAAATCATCGAGAAGAGCGAGACTCGTTACCGGCGTGCCTCCTATACACAGGTATATCACGAGGATATTATATTCCCATATATGTTTATATATACGTATATTCGAATAGAAAATCATTTGCGATCCGTTGCCGCATGCATCCATGAGATATAGAAATTAAAAAATAAAAGAGACGAAGATATAGAGTTCTCATACCGGTGCGCATAGAAGAGGAAATCCTATCGAATCCTCTGTATCAACGATACATTATATAACACACAAAAGATAATTTATCGTCGCGTATTCCTCTCGACTTGGCTGGCTTTTGCATCATCTTTGCAATTATTACCTTTTGTGCATCGGCTAATCAATTTCTGTTTTCGCCGCCGCTATCTCTTTTACATTTTGCCCTCGAGAACTTCATAACGGTTATAACTAGAATTCTGGTATACGCGCACATAGGCTATACAACCAGGTACGGTTAAGTTATAACCATGAGTCATGAAACCCCTCGTTTCTTTTTTCCAAGCGAGAAATAACGCAACGAGAATATTTTACCTGCGTAATTACATTCGGGATTTATCATACATTTAGCTTTCCTAAACTTCGACCCCGCATTCATGATAGAGCTCACATCGGAATTTCAAATGCAGATTTCACATGAAAGTTAAGTTTGTGCAGTGAATGAAACATTGTACTTTTATGATGCTAGATTTTTGTTGCCTGAGGGAAGAGACGAAACTTAATTTTGTCTTGATAAAACGAACTTTTGATTGCTAATTATTATTATTATTACCTTTGTGTTATTACATGTCAGGGGTTGAGCTTAAAAAATTATTAATAAACTCTCCGTAACTAAGACATAATTTCTCAGAATTATTTTCGTTTTTCAGAATCACGTTTGCTAAGCAAACTTCAGAGATTTCAGGCTTTCTGAGTCTCATCGTCCAAACAGAGCGTATAATAATGTAGATATCAAATTTCCGAGTAATGTATAAACGTCTATATGCAACTCGCAAGAGTACAAGTTGATTGTACGAAAAAATACAGCGTATAATATTTGGTACAATTTAGCCTACTGTAGCTTACATAATATGCGTATCTCGGTATGCCGCTCTGTCACAGTAAGTTACGTGTTCAAGCCGTCAAAGGCTCTCGATGAGCGGATCTAGAATAATCGAATGGTTCGCGGTTCGACAGCAAATCATACATATGCGTAGAATTGACGTGCAAAGCTCTCGCATCATTCATATCAGCTATTAGGAGATGCAAAGAGTTACGTGAATGTGCACCTGTACACTAATAGGTGCATGGACCACGATCAGCGAACGAGGCTGTGCATGGAATATATCAGCATAGATCTCTGGGGTGCACACGAGAAAATATTAAGAGGCGCGGTAGAGCCTCGAGCCAAGTACATTTCCTCCTATACCGACATGTCGAGAGGTACTACAGCCTCTTATACGCCACACGTCAAGCTTATACACGGGAGTATATCTATATAACGAAACTTATTTTTCCTATTATTAATTAATTATGCAGACTTCAGCAATGATATTAATACAAATATTTTTTTTTTCTCTCTCGATTGGTACCCAAACGAATGCTGTAGCTATTGAAATAAGGGAGATATCGCATTTTATTTTTTAATTTCGATGTACAACGATCATCACATATCGCTCCTCAAGTTTTTCGCACACCTGTTTTTCGCACACCAATTTTTCGCACCGCTGGTTTTTCGTCACCGTGAACCTAGCTGCACTAGACGTATTCGCTCCAGTGTAACCACGGCCTGTCAGCTGTCACCAGACGAAAAGCTAACATGCCGTGAAATATCGGTGTATATTGAAAAAATATGCATATAAATATAAATATTGATATCGTTCAATGTAGTTAGATCGTTCAATGTAGTTAGATCGTTCAATGTTTTATTAGAGAATTAGAGAGTCCGTTTTCTCTTCTTGGGACAGAAATGGTGAAAAAAAAAACAATTGTATATACTTATATGTGCGCTTTCATAGTGGTTTCGTTCCCCGATAAAGAGGTTATGTTAGTGTCGAAATAAATAAATACTGATTAAATCGATATTAAATAGTGTTTCAAGTATATTAATATATAATAAAAAGAGAATGTGTTTTTTTCTACGGTACAGTATTTTTTTTTTGTCAAAAATGAAAAATCGTCAAAATAATATTGTTTTTTTCCACGATTGATCATTTTTTTGTCAAAAAAAATATCATCAAATTAATACGAAATACTGATTAAATAGCTATTAAATTAGTTTTGAGAGTATATTAATAAAAGAGAATGTTTTTTTTTCAACGATACAGCATTTTTTGTTAAAAACGAAAAATCGTCAAGGTAATATTTTTTTTCCCCCGATTTAGCATTTTTTTTCCTCCGATTTAGCATTTTTTTCCCCCGATTTAGCATTTTTTTTGTTAAAAGAAAATATCGTCAAATTAAAATACGAAATACAGATTGAATAGCTATTAAATTAGTATTTAGAGTATATTAATGGAAGAGAATTGTTTGACATTTTAGTGACGAGCATCTTTTCCTACGTTTCATCGGGTTTCATCTCATCGATCTCTATGATCTCGGCTGTACTGGAATTTTTCGATTTTTCGAAACCGTTGGGTCGTTAATTGCGCAAAGGAATTTCGAATTTTTTTTTTTCAATGAGAATTTTTTTCAATAAACATTTTTCAAACATTACATTTTTAGATTAAGTCCCTAAGTCCCGTTTCAAGACGTTTTCGGGCGTTGCGACCTACTTATAAATGGTTAATAAACAATATAAACAATAAAAATGCTGGATGTACTTGGCAACTGTGAGTTGGATGATTTGAATTTATTTGAGAACTTTTTGTGAGGATTTATTTTACAACTATTTATGTTTGACATATTTTTGTAAGGAAAAATAAAACGATGCAAGGAAATGTACTTGTCTGAACTTTTTGTACACCATTTATGGTGTTTTTTGGGGTATTATACACGTGAAAGCACGTGCATATGGGGATTGGGCGTACATAATGTACAATATTGTACAGTACTGTTACGCATCGATATAATATCCATATGCTCCCAGTGATACATATATGTATGCATATATTCAAATGCTCTGAACGAGCTTACTAACGAGGATTTCCCGCCTATAAGCTGCCAATTAACGAGCTACGAGTCTTACACGAGATCAGCCATCAATTCATTTAAATTCACAGCGACCGCGCCTCCTATCACGTTGCTTCTCCATCGGTACATGATTCGTCGTTATACGCATCCCAATAGCAGATTTTCATCCCTTCAATACATATATATTATCGTCCACCCTTCGTTGCTCACGAGCCTGCTCGATCAATCGCCCGTGTACATCAAAAATCCTCGCTCGTGCTGATGGTCCGTTGATTCGCAGGTGGCTAAATCCATCCGTTGATCCACCTGACGAGTCTGGGCCTTTATAACTCTATGCTAGCAGCATAGGGAACACCATCTGCCTCCGTTCATGTGTGGGATACGGTCCTTTGAAGTTCGTCGAGATGGGAAATTCTCGAATAATATTGGGTTTGAAAAAAAAAAATGTACATTTGCTCTCGTTCTCAGTAGACTTTCTTGAGTGCGAGATGATGCATTCGTGATGTATGACATCGACCCCCCAAAAAACACCATAAATGGTGTACAAAAAGTTGAGACAAGTACATTTCCTTGCGCCGTTTTGTTTATCCTTACAAAAAGATGTTAAACGCGAAAATTTCTCAAATATTTTCTTACAAAAATATGATAAACATAAATAGTTGTATAATAAACCTCACAAAAAGTTCTCAAAAAAATTCAAATCATCCAACTCACAGTTGCCAAGTACATCCAGCATTTTTATTGTTTACATTGTTTATTAACCATTTATAAGTAAGTCACAACGCCCGAAAACGTCTTGAAACGGGACTTAGGGACTTAATCTAAAATTGTATTGTTTGAAAAATTTTTATTGAAAAAAAATTCGGATTGAAAAAAAAAATTCGAACGAAGTACTTGGCGAGTTCGTAACAGGTAGTCCGTACAGTCATTTTACATAACTCGCCAAGTACTTCGTTCGAATTTTTTTTTTCAATCCGAATTTTTTTTCAATAAAAATTTTTCAAACAATACAATTTTAGATTAAGTCCCTAAGTCCCGTTTCAAGACGTTTTCGGGCGTTGTGACTTACTTATAAATGGTTAATAAACAATGTAAACAATAAAAATGCTGGATGTACTTGGCAACTGTGAGTTGGATGATTTGAATTTATTTGAGAACTTTTTGTGAGGTTTATTATACAACTATTTATGTTTATCATATTTTTGTAAGAAAATATTTGAGAAATTTTCGCGTTTAACATCTTTTTGTAAGGATAAACAAAACGGCGCAAGGAAATGTACTTGTCTCAACTTTTTGTACACCATTTATGGTGTTTTTTGGGGGGATTTGGCTTCTTTTTGCAAAGCTTCAAATAGTGACTGCTATGCTCAGGCTATCTATGTATACAGTTTACTGATGATTCCGAAGTCAATGCCAAACATCCTTTTATTATATTCTCTGAAAATCGAAAAATGAAGCTCCATATCCTATTATTTGTAATTTACCGATTATTTTTCAAAAATTCAAAATGTCATAAAAACTCAATAGCCGCATTGTAAAAAAAATCATCGACACGCTCCATCTCCTACTACTGAACGGATGATTTTTCATCGATGATTTTTCCTTCGATGCGAGTTTACGGCTCGCCCGACTTTTCGAAGAAAGATCTTGTCTCGGATATTCCATTCTCGTTGTTAATTTTGTGAATATTCGCGTTTCATTATCCGGAATGCGGATAATATTTTTCTTTGATTCCGGTGTTATTCTCGACGACGAATCGCAAATATCATTCGTGCAGGATAATTTTGATTCAGCTCAGGTGAATCTTAGGTTCCTTGGATTTTTTCAATCGTCTTGAGAACGAATGAGAATGAGTTCCATCGATCTCTATGATCTCCGCTGTACTGGAATTTTTCGATTTTTCGAAACCGTGTTGTCGTTAATTGCGCAAAGGACAATGGAATCTTGAATCGACGCATCATTGCCATTTGAATTGACACTTTGCGATCTTAATTCTGTATTAATGTATTAATTTTACGGATTCTCTTTTTTGAAAAAAAAAAAATGCAGAACATGGAAAAAGACAATATTAATTTGACGTTTTTTTACAAAAAAAATGCTGAATGGAAAAAAAAACAATTCTCTTCCATTAATATACTCTTAAATACTAATTTAATAGCTATTCAATCAGTATTTCGTATTAATTTGACGATATTTTCTTTTACAAAAAAAATGCTAAATCGGGGGAAAAAAATATTACTTTGACGATTTTTCGTTTTTGACAAAAAAATGCTGTATCGTTGAAAATAGAGAATTTTTTTTTCCCATTCAGCATTTTTTTTGTCAAAAAAACGTCAAATTAATATTGTGGCTTTTTCCATGTTCAGCATTTTTTTTTTCAAAAAAGAAAAACCGTCAAATTAATACATTAATACAGAATTGAGATCACAAAGTGTCAATTCAAATGGCAATGATGCGTCGATTCAAGATTCCATTGTCCTTTGCACAATTAACGACCCAACGGTTTCGAAAAATCGAAAAATTCCAGTACAGCGGAGATCATAGAGATCGATGGAACTCCTTCTCATAGGGAATTAATAGATGAAACCAGATGAAACGTAGGAAAAGATGCTCGTCACTAAAATGTCAAACAATTCTCTTCCATTAATATACTTTAAATACTAATTTAATAGCTATTCAATCTGTATTTCGTATTTTAATTTGACGATATTTTCTTTTAACAAAAAAAATGCTAAATCGGGGGAAAAAAATGCTAAATCGGGGGAAAAAAAATATTACCTTGACGATTTTTCGTTTTTGACAAAAAAATGTTGTATCGTTGAAAAAAAACATTCTCTTTTATTAATATACTCTCAAAACTAATTTAATAGCTATTTAATCAGTATTTCGTATTAATTTGATGATATTTTTTTTGACAAAAAAATGACCAATCGTGGAAAAAACAATATTATTTTGACGATTTTTCATTTTTGACAAAAAAAAAATACTGTACCGTAGAAAAAAACACATTCTCTTTTTATTATATATTAATATACTTGAAACACTATTTAATATCGATTTAATCAGTATTTATTTATTTCGACACTATCATAACCTCTTTAGCGGGGAACGAAACCACTATGAAAGCGCACATATAAGTATACAATTGTTTTTTTTTCACCATTTCTGTCCCAAAAAGAGAAAACGCATTCTCTAATTCTCTAATAACACATTGAACGATCTAACTACATTGAACGATATCAATATTTATATTTATATGCATATTTTTTCAGTATACACCGATATTTCACGGCATGTTAGCTTTTCGTCTGGTGAGAGCTGACAGGCCGTGGTTACACGGGAGCGAATACGTCTAGTGCGGCTAGGTTCACGGTGATGAAAAACCAGTGGTGCGAAAAACTGGTGTGCGAAAAACAGGTGATGTGCAAAAAACTTGAGGAGCGATATGTGATGATCGTTGTACATCGAAATTAAAAAATAAAATGCGATATCTCCCTTATTTCAATAGCTACAGCATTCGTTTGGGTACCAATCGAGAGAGAAAAAAAAATAAAAAATATTTGTATTAATATCATTGCTGAGGTCTGCATAATTCATTAATAATAGGAAAAATAAGTTCCGTTATATAGATATACTCTTGTGTATAAGCTCGATGTGTGGCGTATAAGAGGCTGTAGTACCTCTCGACATGTCGGTATAGGAGGAAATATACTTGTCTCGAGGCTCTACCGCGCCTCTTAATAAGATTACTGAAATTTAATTTTTCTGCGGTTTACAAATTTCGTCGATTGATTCGTACATACTGAAGGGCCCAAATTGATTTAAACTTGGAAAATGTACACGCAGAGAAAAGTCCTAGAAAAATTACCGTGCTTGCCACTGTAAAGTGGGGTAAACGACATGTTTGGGACATTTTCGACGAAAAATAAAAAAAATTGATCGGCAGAACAGGAATTTTTACCATGCTGTTTGAGAAAAATGTCTGTGCTGCCGGTCAATTTTTTTCATTTTTCGTCGAAAATGTCCCAAACATGTCGTTTGCCCCCACTTTACAGTGGCAAGCACGGTAATTTTTCTAGGACTTTTCTCTCCGTATAAGTTTCGAGTATTGTCGGACGATATATTTTACCGGCAATTAATTTTATCGCGTGTAAGGGACATGGGTATGCATTTGTATGCTTCGAAAAAGCCATCTCCATCCTCGTTACTCGGATAAAGCACGTGATATAGTGGACGTAATCTACGAGGGACCAAGATAAGTAAGCGATGATTCTGAATGTGACTATATCAGTTGTAATATCTTACCAAACGCGCCCCAGTAACCATGATACATTTTGTCCATAAAACAGCGATGAACTATCGCATCGGAGTGAGGGTGAGATTCGTCTCGCTCTTTCACAGCATTCATATACCATGAAAGACGAAGCCTCCGCTAACGCCCTCACACGCTGCGAATGGTCATTTTAACTTCGGGGCAGAACCGCTATCATGCGTCATTAAAACCTTTGAAGTTTCCTTCGAAAATATTTCGTAACGAAGCAGTCATTGCACCTCTGTTGAGATCTCGCGCCTATATATATATATATATTGGATGACGAAAGGGGGGGGGGGGGCGGTTTCTTTGGCTCAAAGAGCACTGGGTTTTGTATGTCAGGGATATAATTCAAAGAGATTTAATATGCATAAACATAAATGCATACACATATCGCCCCTTGGAGAACGTAAGGGCGTATTTTTCACTGTACAAAGAAAATGGAAAACTTTTTCGTTTTTTTTCCCATAGCTCAGTGAATTTTTGAGCTTTCGACAAAAACAGGGTGATTCGTAATCAGCCAAAATTATCGATCGAATACAGAGATTTAAGAAGAATAACAACAACAATGAAACGAATAAATGAACACATTTTGACTGCTAAGAAAAAAATTATTGTTGACTGAGACTGTGAGAGGTCATTGTTCTGCTGAATTGATAGTTGGGTATATTGCACCCTGCTATGCTTGAACGAAGAAATTTCGCAAGGGACGAGAGCGAGAGAGATAAAGACAAAGACAAAGAGAGAGAGAGAGAGAGAGAGAGAGAGAGAGAGAGAGAGAGAGAGAGGGAGAGGGCAAGTACAAGGCGACAAGAGCAGTGATATATATACTGACGCCTCGGAGGTTGATTGATATCTTAATGAAAGGGCATATATGTATACGGGACGTCAAGCCGACAATAAAAAATCTCGTGAAAGCTTATCGCACGAAAGACGCGACGATTAAGACAAGATGCTGTACAACGCTCAATCTTAAAATATATTATATATATACCTATATACGTAAATGGGCATATAGTATCATTATAATAATTATTATTATTATAGAGTTATATTGGCGAGTCCAGGGGAAACGAGCTGGCATCGATCGCGAGCGTAGAGCACCACTGATAAACGATTCCCTATAATAATTAATTTTAATTAATTAGCCGATCATCGGGTCGTCGTCGAAGGCGATAAAACCCGAGAGTAGCGTAGAGTGTTGCAGCGTTGGTGGGCATCGATCGATTCTTGCGTCACTCTCTCACATCACGGACGATTTGTTACGTATCACCAAACGAATACACACACACACACACACACACACATATATATATATATATATATATATATATATATTTTAGACTGTTTCAAAATAAATTGATAATTTTTTTTTTTTTCTTTACACAATCTTAAACTATACTTGGACATAAAAAAATAATCCTCGCGAAAGGAGGGGCTGGTCCTTCAAGATTTGAAGGTATCTCATCGGACTTTGGTCATTTTTATTTCGTTAATACGTGAATAATTAATTTGCATGGATGGTACAAACGTTTTTCTGGTCCTAAAATTATGAATATTTTCCAAACTTATGTATATACTGAATATACTAGAAAAAACGATCTTGATGATCGCAGCAACAATTATAGGTCGATATATACGTCGATAAATGCAAAAAAACAAAAAAAAAAATACAAAAATCAATATTAATAATCTCCTACTTTCCTTTTAAAGTACTTCCTACTTTGTACTTTCTCCTACAATCAAGTAGGAGATTATTAGCTACTGATAAATAACGTTTTTAAGAAAAATTTTATAAAAATCGTAATTCATTGTTTTTTCATTTGCTAACATGTTATTATTTTGTTCGATTAATCATAAAGTTCTGTTTGCTAATAATAATAATTTGTACTCGATTGACAAAATAGACTAAAAGTTGAATAATCATTAATGTTATTGAGAAAAACGATGTGGGGTTAGAAAAACAGGCGTGCAAAGGTACCCGCGCGCCGATACGACGTGCCGCGCTAGATAAATTAATTTATCTCTACCAGTAAACATAATTTCTCCATTAATAAAAACTACGTTTTTTATGGAAAATTTGACGTAGAATACGATGGTTGTATTAAGAAATCGTTAAAATTTGGGGGCCATGGTTAAAAATTGATTTAAACATTTCAATTGTTTATAACAATATGAAATTTTTTATAAATTTTTTTGAAAATATTTTTCTCAAAATTCACTCTTTATCTTTAAAATGAAAAAAAAAGTTTTCTCTAGCTTAAAAATAACCTGAGTTATGAATTTTTGAAAATGAGTCTCCAAGGCAAAAATCACGAAAATCTCAAACTTTCATCCCCTCTATTTAAAAAAAAAAAAAAATCCTAGAACACGTATCTTTTTTTTCGACATAGAACCCGTAAAAAAAGTTTCAGTCAAATAAAAAATGTGTCAGTCAGAATGGTGTTCGGTTTGTAAAAGAATTAGTCATTAACGAAATAAAAAAAGACAAAAGTCCGATGAGATACCTCTAAATCTTGAAGGACCGGCCCCTCCTTTCGCAAGGATTATTTTTTGATGTCCAAGTATAGTTTAAGATTGTGTAAACCAAAAAAAAATTATTGATTTATTTTGAAACAGTCTAATATATATATATATATATATATATATATATACATGTATTGGAAAGCTGTTATACAGCAGCTGTGAGAGCTCAGGCGATCAGGAGAGCTCGATGACTCGATTCGCGTCCTTCTACGGGATCCAACGAACGTTTTGCTCTCCTGATTATCGAGTGTGTGTGTGTGTGTGTGTGTGTGTGTGTGTGTGTGTGTGTGTGTGCGTGCGTGTGCGTGTGCGTGTGTGCGTACATATGCGTTTGCGCGTGCGCGTGCGTGCGTGCGTGTGTGCGTGTGCCTGTGTGCGTGCGTGCGTGCGTGCGTGCGTGCGTGCGTGCGTGCGTGCGTGTGTGTGTGTGTGTGTGTGTGTGTGTGTGTGTGTGTATGTGTGTGTGTGTGTGTGTGTGTGTGTGTGTGTGTGTGTGTGTGTGTGGTAAAACAAGAGAAACTGGCGTGAAACATGCATTCGCCGAGATATTGATACACCTTGCATGAACTCGAGGTGTGCGAGAGAGCGATGAACTTAAATTATGTGAATCATCGATGCATGATAGAAAAAAGAAGATCCGATCGATAATTAGAGTCACGAAGATATGGAGCGACAGATTATGATCTTGCAGCATCCATCGATTGAATTATCAATCTATAAGATTATTACACCAGTAAACTGTTTGAGTAAACTTTGCATTCTGAAATTTGTTTTAAAACTTTGAAAGATCGAAGAATCTGCTGTTTCCGACGTGCCAACTTTTTGCCGTAATTGTAATATGCAAATTCGACCGATAATGCATTTTCCTTCTGCGCCACTGAGCCTCGTGTGCGATCGCATTTTGATAAATATGCGAGTTAGTGTACAACAACGATCCGTGTCTCCTCTCTTTACTCTTGCTCGCTCTCTTTCTTACTCACTCACTCACTGTATCTCCGCCTACCGAGTTAGTTTCGCGCGGTGGTGCATGCGGTTATGTATCGCTTGCATATACGACACTCCGTGCTGGTACATCAACCGACAAAAATCTTTCAGCCCAGCGAAAATGAGAAAAAAAAGTAGAGACGCGAAGCCAAAAAAAAAGGCACAGAGAGAGAGAGAGAGAGAGAGATAGAGAGAGAAGTATACAGCATATCCCTGGTCCCGTGGAACAGGAGAGAAATAGATAGCGTGCCAAGCACACGGTCCGTTTTTGCGCGGGCACCATCGGCACTAATTACTTACGAGTTACGATAATGTTTGTTTTTTTTTCTTCTTCTTGAGAGGGGATTTATCGTTGGATTCGTCCGCGTTCTGTCCACACTCTCCTATGCTCTGTCTTATTCTCTCTAGTTGAGCTTATAGCTGAAAATAAGTCTACTGTATATTTTGTTCACGCGGTAACACTACGTAGATCATATACGTGGTGAGTATTGCATTTTCTAGAAAAAGAAAATTATTCACAAGAATTTCGATGATCCCTAAAATCTTTTACACCTATCCAGTGTTAAAAAAAAATTACAACGCTGCTCCATGACTCGCAACTCGCGGACAATGATATTTGTAATTTTTAAATATCCAGAAAAAAATTAATTACAGCTCGAATAATTTATTATAAATGGAAATTCATGATCTACGCATCGTACTTTTTGTAAGAAGATGAAAATAAAAATTCATACGAAACCACAAAATTCATTAGCATAGAAATTTCGTTTACTCGAATTAAAAACAACTGTGAATACGTATCATTTTTATACGATGCAATTGAGCACGATTTACGATGTTGACATGTGCGAGTTAACGATATACGTAATTATTATTATTTATTTCTGTTATATGTACAAAAATGGCGAGTGAACAGTCAATATTACGTATGAAATATTGACACGGGCAAGCTTTACATGCAGTTTTGTACTTTTCCTCTCGAGATATCGTAAGTTTAGTGAAGTCGTGGAAATTTTTTTTTTTTTTCAAACGACAATTTTAGTGGAGCTTGCACACCCCGTGACATCTCGCTAGCTATTACGGTGACTCGCGGCAGCAGGTGCAACATCGCTCACTGTCCTCCGCCCATATATTCAAATACAAACCTACTATCTCTCTTTCACCCAAGACAATTCTCTCTCGCTCTCTGTCCCTTTTTTTCCCCCGTGTTCTTTCGCGATCCTACGCAACCCCTTGGCCGGGCGTTACGCGCGAGCCACCCGGTCGTAGCGTCTTCAGATCCGCTTTTTTTATCTTGCTTTTTTTTATTCATTGCACGCGCGCCTTGCCGGCTTGCTGCAGCGACACAGAGAGAAACGCGGCGAAGAGCAACGCGTGAACCGCTAATTAGCCCGGAGCTTGCGAGAAAGAGAGAGAGAGAGAGAAAGAGCCGAGACTGTACAGCGTGGATCCGTGGAATCCATGGTTGTTTGTCACCCGTTTGAGGCCACACTGCCTCTTCGCGCGTGCGAAAAGAGACGCCAAGGAAGAAGAGGAACAAGAGAAAAAAGAAGCGAGAAAGAAGATTGGAGAAAAAGGAAACTGGAAAGAGAACTCTTCTGTAGAAAGAGTGCGTTAGAGAGAGAGAGAGAGAGAGAGAGAGAGAGAGAGAGAGAGAGAGAGAGAGAGAGAGAGAGAGAGAGAGAGAGAGAGAGAGAGAGAGAGAGAGAGAGAGAGAGAGACAGAGAGAGACAGAGAGAGAGAGAGAGAGAGAGAGAGAGAACATTACGCTATCCTGTTTCTCCTCAGCTGCGTTGCACCGGTGCATTTCTCTTCGAGTCTCGTCTTATTGCAACTTACGCCCGTTTTGCCGCTGCTGCAGCAGTCTATATCCCCGGTCTTGGGACATCTTTTCATTTTTCGATTTAGCAAAATATCCTGGGGGCTCCCTTCTCGATGACTCGAGCTACGATCTGCCTTGAAGTCTACGAATTGCGCCGAGACGTAGAAAGACAGGGAAGAGGGAAAGAGCGAAGAGTTGCGAGAAGAAAGTGAGCTCGTATATATGGCGGCATTGTCGAGAGGCATCCGAGCATACGCGGCTTTGAACGAGCAGTAACAGAGGGCACTCCATACCGGGAATGAATGACATTTATATAGGAACACGAGAGGAGAGGGCCAAGAAGGTTCCTTCAGCCACGACAATTTCAACTTCCTGTCCTGACGCCTCATTTCAAACGTCATTCTGAGTTGAAATTTTTCACATCGCTACAACTTACTTGGAGTATGGGAGGTCCCCTATCTTTCATCGCTGCAGTTTCAATAAATTTTTATTCCTAAAGGACGTTAAAGGGGGACTTTAGATTCCGTAGTTGCCCCTTAATTCAACGATTTTATTTTGGCCTATTGACGATGGTCATTCCCTGAAAACAAACTTTGAGCTTCAGCGGAGATAATTCAACCCAAATTAAACTCCGACTCAAAAACCCAAGCCCCGGTAAAAATTAAACATTAAAAGATTTTTCAATACCGTTTTAATATCTAATAATATCGGGATATCCACTGAATAGATATACATAAGGCTATGGACCCTGTTTCTGACCATGGTCCACTTCCTGACCTTAACCTTCGATATTTCATTTCTTCCACAGGATTAACCCTTTTCAGCCATGTTCACGACATACTCAGATATACCGAGGCCAAACATTATGATTGTTTACATGTTCACAGTCGTAAGTAATGCGTAATAAGGCTCAGGAGGGTCAGGATGTCTGGATTTCTTATCTCATTCTATGCTCTTTTTAGAAGTCAGGCTCACAGGTTTCACCGGGTGAGACATTTGTCACGGGCTTTCTTATTCTCTGATATACTGATACATGCAGTAAGCCCTCGCGAGAGTTCGATCACGAATGTCGTTGGTAGAAGAGAAAAAAAAATCAAAATCATAATAAAATGAAGAGCGATCGTTTTCTTGACGTGTTAAACGTTGTTCTCGATCCTCCGCTATAATACTCGAACCATCGATGAAGCGACGATCGAGGTTAGGGAGAGTGAAACTCGTCATTGCGACGAAAAGGAAGGATCTTTCCGTTCCTATTGAACGACCGCTTATTCTCGTAACCGATGAGGCGTGAGTCGGGAACACCCGAAGAAAAAAAAGAATAAAAAAAAATACACCAGATAAGAAGAAAACGACGATGTCCATGGCAGATCGTCAACTCCGTCAGAGATCTTTCTGGGTGATGTCTCATGCCCCGGTTCTTCCCTCTCTGCGTCCTAGTGGATCTCGTCCTGTCGATAACGGAGATGATCGATGCCCTCCCTAGCCACGAGACCATGGCTATATATACCCTCGAAGATGCGAAAGAGCGAGAAAGAGAGAAGAAACCGGCGACACTCGATCTCGCGGGATGACGCGACAAAGAGCTCGAGAGTCACGATCGATGAAACCGATCGCACTCTCGCTCGTTCATATATATAGTAATCTCGACAAGGTGAAAGGAGGACGACATTATCAATTCACAACTCAATTTTATAGATGTATCATAATTTACATTCTCATACCGATATATACATCATACGTCTTCTGATTTTACTTATTTACGTTGGTACCGAAAAAAAACGCCGATGTTTTCATACTTTGAGTACGCTATCCGGGCATAAATTGGTATAGAATTCCTAATTTATTAGTAAATTGAGCATTTCATTCGAATAATTAACCAATTAGGAATGACTCAACTCTGCAACAAGCTCTATGTAATACTAAATAATTACGTGAACGAAAAATGTTATTGTCCAGTGAACTATGTATCATTATCATTGATCCATCGTTCCATCCGTATACAAGAACCGCAAAACAACGAGCAGAGAGAATGAAAGGATGAAAAAAAGGTGTGTACTCCATTATCTCATAAACCCAATATGACTGAACCATCGCGCGTTACAATGCATTTATTAGAGAGAAATAACATAAAAAAAATACGTATTCCCAATTTCCCATTGTTATCGATAGATCTGATAAAGCTCGTTCCCGATTACCTCATCCTCTTGCGCAACTAGTTTATATCGCAAATGTTGCCGCAGCAGGGTAACTTTCTTGCGAAGACCCATGTGTGGTACTTGCGCAGCACACTTTGCATGTATGTATGTATGTGTGCATTGGGCTCGTCATGTCGATCTTGGACGATCGCAGTGGGCGTGGTGCAACTTTGATCTTCTCGATAGCAGCACGTACTACGTACTGATGGAATTACCTATATATATATGTATACGTACATATATTTATATGTAAGGATATATATGTGTACTACGTATGGTACAGCGAAGTGCAGTACAAATACGTGAGCTCTTGTCGCATCAGCAAGGAATCTAAAGATTCTCCATTCATGGTGGATTCCCTTAACAGCTACTTTGGCGGCGATGCAACAAAATGCCCGGTGGCTAATTAAGATCGTTGGAATTGAACAACGTTCGTTCGTGGGAAACACGTTACGTGGAAAGCATCTTATAAGCACCCCTCTCTCTCGCTCTCTCTCTCTCTCTCTCTTTTCTCTCACTCTCTATCTCTTTACTGTGTTCACAGTTGTCGTGTAGGCCCGTTTCTTCCCTCTTACGTTCATTGGTCTCACCAACGAGCGTAGCGAAGCAAATTGTGGTACATAAATATCTTACGTACGTGTACGTTTACAATTACAAGCTATATATATATATATATACATTTGTGACGATGTCTACGCGATAATCATACTTATACCAATGCGTACTTCACGTACGTGAAAATCCTGAGCTATTGGTCTCTGGAACATTATCCGAGAATTCGCATTGGAGCACTCTCCACCGACGCATCCACATGTCTTGTCCAGTCTTCAGCCACTGGAGATCTTCCTTGGACGCGGCAAAGGTCCTTTCCCATGCTCTCCGCAATTGGACATATTTTGCTCATCAGCGATCGAACGAATTTTACGAATTTTCTTAACTCTACGAAAAAAAAGCCTTCCGTATATTTTTCTTTCTTTCAAATTGACAAGATACCTTTTGTTCAGCTCAAGTGGATTAAAAATGACCTGGATTTTCCAAACTTTCACGAAAAAGTTGAGCCCAACTTTCATACATAATTGATTCGACCGTATCACCGAAAATTCTGAAAATCCGGCTATTTGGTGTCCGGTATAGAGTTCCAAGTGAGAAAACCAAAAGTCAGAAGGAGATCGAGAAAAAGAGATGAGCATAATCTCGCGTGGAAATCTCGCAAAAAACGAGCTATAGAACCGAGTCTCAAGCGTCATGTGCAAGATGCTACCGCTGTGTTTTTATCCTACTGATATAGTAATGATGACGGTGGCGTCACTGGCGTGGATCGGGGGTACTACAATGTCTATCTCTTCGGAAGAGGCGCTTCATACAATTACGATTGAACTTCACTTACATTGCATGGCAAGAAGCTTATCCCCCCCCCCCTCCGTTCCCTCCCCTGCTCCTTTTCAGTGCTGATAATTTAAAAATACGAAGGGTTTCCACGGGTTATGTGTTTCCCCGAGAGTCAACGTCAAAAATGAGACATCTTATATATCTGATCGAAAGAATTTCGCCGATGACGTTTCACATGTCCCAAAATATCCTCGTTATATGAATTGTAAAACTTTTTTCGGTACGCGCTGGTGGCACAGCTTGGGGAGAAAAGGATAACGGCGAACAGGGGATAATGGTGAAAAGTCTCACGTTTCCAAACGTATTTAACGAATATCACGGAAAAAAGTAGTGCCACGGAGTCTTCATTATGTATAATACCCCTGCAATCACTATTTTTATTTTTCTTCAATCTTGTCCTTCGATCTAATATTTTTTTCATGAGACTGACGAACATTGATCATTTTTCACCATTTTCGATGGGAAATTCGTCGCCAATGAAATAAGAATTTACGAACAAACAGCTAATAGTTAATTATCGATATTTCTTATTCTCAATAACCATATCGAACTTTAATCTTTGACAAAGCGATAGTATAATGGCTGGGATAGATTTGATTCAAATTAGCTGTATCGTTGAATGTCAACAGCTCTGATTATTCGTATCGTTTTTTATGTCTGAATACCAATGCCAACCTGGACAGGCTGCGACCCTCACCCTCTTTGATTTTTTCAAATTTTTTTTTCCATATTTAGTAGACTCAGAGAAACAGGTGTGATTTTTTTTTAAATTTTATTCTCAAGTGGTTTTTTGACTCCGGGAATTTTTGAAAATTCTGCACTTGAAGTGACCGGAAAATGTTTACGCTCCCGTATTATCTTCGGCTCCGCTGGTCGAATTGGAAAAATAAATAAATTGGTTCAGAACGAAACGTAGTTTTTGAAAAAAATATATTGAGGATGATAATTTTTTTTTCAGCGGTGATCTCGTCGCTTAAACATCGCAAACCGGATTTTTATTGGGTATGGCATCATTGGTTTTTCTGTAAGAATTTTCAATAATTCTTCGTAAAAAAACAAACATTTTCATGTACGACAATCGTGGACCTCGGATTCCTTCTATTTTTTTTTTATCGAATTTCAAAAAAATTCCTGGAACAAAATGTTTTCGTTTTTTTCAAATTTTTTTCCCTTTTTCAGTAAACTCAAAGAAACACTTGTGATTTTTTTTTAAATTTTATTCTTAAGTAGTTTTGACTCAGCGAATTTTTGAAAATCCTACATTCAGAATAGGATTTTCAAAAATTCGCTGAACAAAAAATTCGCTAAGTCAAAACCACTTGAGATTAAAATCAAAAAAAAAAAAAAATCAAAGAGCAGGGTGAGGGTCGCAGCCTGTCCAGGTTGGCATGAAAATTCCCATATATATATATTATGAAAGTATATTTAATTTATATTTATTTTATATGAAATTTATTTTTGCACATCTTTTTATATACATTCTGTCGAACTTCGATGTCGACATTATTAGAGCACGTTTACAATTATCATTGGCACTGGAAAAAGGGGAATTTCACTGGAAAAAACGTGAGTACTTCGATCGAATCCGAAATATTTGTGCAGGAAATCATTGAAGATCTAACTTTTACAAGTCTTATTGAATACTCATTAATAACCTTTGACCAATAAATTTTTTGTTATCGATACTTGCAGTCGATAATTGTCAACAAAATTTCGAGGGACTTGAAAGATTCTTCCTATTATTTTCCCAACCCAATTTTCATTTTTTCTTGAAAAAAAGTTAAAAAAAAATTATTTCTCATCTATTTTGACATCTGTCGATGACACTGCAACGAGTAAACTTACCGAATCGTCAGATTGCGCTTGAGAATATTCAAACGATTGAATTAAAAAAAAAAAAAAATACTCGACATACCCCTCACTGGTACACCATGACCTCGTTCAATCCAGCGAATAATCCCAACGTGAAGCTTCTTGATCGAGAAACTCTCCCAAAAGTTTCATGGAGAATGGTTTTTTTTCCCTTCATGATAATGATTTTTTTCAACGAAGATATAGGTTTGTTTTTTGTGATTTTTTATTCAACAAATTCGTTTATTTTTCTTCTCAATGATCGAATCACACGAAGGATAGGAAATGGGAGAAAAACGAATGTGGATCGTGGAATTTTATACAAAAGAAGAAATGTCCAGAGCGAATATTGTCAAAATATATTCAATGCAAAAAGTCATCTTGTAAAATTAGACAATCGTTTTCGTTCTGTTATTATGCGTTAATAGCTTTTACAATTGTAATAATAATAATATCAATCATTATTACCTTTTTTTTTCTTCACTATAACGACCGCTACCTAATGCATTAATTATTTTCATCCCTAAAAAACTTAAGTGTTGTGTTTTTTTTATGTACGTGTTCGTGTGTGAGTGTGAATTTTTTTGTGTTCTTAACAAATTCGAGGAACGTATCTTTTATGTACAATTTTTTTTTTCATTCATATATATAGGTAAGCGAAATTTATGCGCGTTCCGTCTCGTTGGAGTTACCCAGTGATTGAATTCGAATAAAATGTTTTTACTACTATAGTTACAGTGAGGGACGCGCGTTTATTTCATTTATTTATTATTTTTTTTTTAGGAATTTTTACTTTTTCGTATATTTTTAAAATACATGCAATAAATATTTATCGACCGACCGATCGGGAAAAAAAAAACACCGAAATATCGTTGCCCGAATTCTCGAAAGTCGAAAAAAAACGAATTCTTTTTCGTCCCTTTTTTTTTACTATGTGCAAAAAAAAATTGTATCGAAATATCGTCAAGCGCAAGGATTTTTATGAAAATGTTTCTCTAGCTATGCGAAAAAAAAAATATTTCAATCGCTGTATAAAAAAATTCCAAAAGGGAAATGCTATTTTGATGATCATTCATTTTTATTCTGAAAAAGATGCATCTACTCCTGGAATTTTGGAAAAAAAATGATTCCGAGTATTCGTCGAAATTATCGTTGAAGCATTTTTCAATAATTTATGCGCATTATTATTATTTTTTTTAAGTTGAAAAATAATAATTAGCAAAAAATGTTATTCCAATTTAATATTCCGTTATTTTTTTTGTCTTTTTTTTTGGTAAAAAATTTCGTCGTTAAATTCGATCGAAAGAGGACGATAAATTTTCTTTTTTTTCGCATACCATCTAAGCACTCGCAGATTCATCAACAAACACAATAAATATTCGTCGTTCACACATTACATACGTTTGTTCCAGCAGACGGTCATAGCCTTTCGCAGGATTTTTCGTTTCTATTTCTCATTGGAGGAAATTGAATTTTTGGTGATAAATTCAATGAAAAGTTAGTGGGGGGGGGGGGGAGGGGGGGATTTTCTAGCCAGTTAACACAGGCTTGAAATATTCGAAACGACGTCGTCGTGTTTTCTACAATAAATATATTTATGTATAAGAGTCTATCGGTCGCTATTTAATTATATATATATATATATATATATATATATATATATATATATATATATATGCATATTTATATATAATACAGAGTGATGTTCAGATTTTTATTCATTTTTTCGCTTCTTCTCAGTGATCCAACAATATTATTCGGCTTATTTTCATTTTTCCTTTTTCCGGACAAAAGATCCTCACTTCCGGTTTCAATAATAAATATTCATAACGACGATAATTGAAAAACGCGCATGGAAGATTAGCGATTGTCGATTTCTCAAACAAACTAACAAAACTTTCATTCACGATAGACACGATCATGCCCATCGAACTTTTCGCTCCAAGCTACAATTTGGAATTTTCAAAAATCGCGCGGTACATACTTCAAGATTCGGAATATCGTTTTACCAAAATTGTAGACTTTTTTTCTTTTTCCCATCGCGAATGTAGGGCAGACGTACCAGTTGTGGCCACTTTAAGCATTTTCGAAGATTCATTTACGAACAGTGTTCACATTATTGCAAATTCAGAACTGAAAAAGTGATCGATATAACCTAAAAGGTATACAGAATCGAATTGTTATCATTTATAAAACCTTTCTGATCATGATAATTAATAAAATACGAAATTATCTTGTAGCTGTCATTTTCACCAGTTGTGGCCACCAAACTTTGAATTGGGATACGGATGCGCTACAAACGAAAGGTGTTAAACAATCAGTGGAGGCAGATTCGAGTTAAAAATAGTTATTTATTTGTGTCATAAACATATTATTAAAGTGGTACAAGTTTGCTCTGTTTGTGGCCATAAACTGACCATAAATAGAACAATCGCATTTTGAATGCACCACTTTCGGATACCGCGCATTTTTCAGATATTTACGCTGATATTTCAGTTTTTTGTGATTCTAACCCGAAAAATGAGCTGTAACTGATTAAATATAAACTTTTGATGGGGCGGAATGATTTTGGATATGAGAAAGCGTAGTCTTCTTACCTCGGGATGCCTTGACACTTCTGACAAGAAAACTACACGAACCGCTCAGCGGTGACACATTTCGTCATATTTCGTTGAAATAAATTAGCGGTATTCAATAAAGCAATCGATAGTGGTGCGCAAGCATCTTGAATATCGAAATATTATGCTCGATGAAGTGAACACAACGCCTTGAAACTTTACAAAATTCGAGGGAAATGCGGAGTGGCTACAAACGGAACAGTGGCAACAATTGGTACGTCTACCCTACACTGCCACCGAAACTCGAAAAGAAATGTTTTGAATCACACTCTGTGAATCTCGTATAATTCGAAGATTCATTTTTTTCTTTTCGTGTTTCCGCGGTGCAGTGACGATTTTACCTGTGGTCTAAAAAAAAAAGATCTGAAAATTGGCAATGATTTTTCGGATACTCAAAGCGACAGGCTGGAAGACAAAAGAAGAAAAAAAATATCGAAAATGGTGAAGTGCTGAACGTAGATTGGCTTGGAGTGAAATTCCTCGTACGTGCGAATAATATATATTGTATATATATACATGGAGTTTTGGAGGATTGGACTTTACCGTGATTCCGTTCTCGTACTTCCGGTATCCGCTGAGTCCTTGGTCGTAATTTCAGTGGTGTTCCATATATAAAACATCGTGAAACACGTTCATTGCCATAGACGAAAAGGACACGAGAGTAAGAGAGAAAAAAAAAAGAGAAGAAAAAAAAACAGGCAAGGAGAGAGTCTTTCAACTTTTGGAAAAACTTCTTTCTTCGTGTTTTTTTTTCTTTTATGTAATTAACTTTCTCCACTCGTCTTCCTGATTCACCATGTCCGGGAGAGTGAGAGAGTTAGGGTCGAAGAAGCGTAGTCCGTGCTAGTCAAACTCATTTTTTTTTTCTTTCGTTCTCGCACAAAAGTGTCATCGAGCCAAGACTTTCACGAACAATGCATCGTTTCAAGTAAATATTTTGCTAGAAACTGCGCGCGCTCGTAACTTTTTCTTTTCGCGATTTTCCATTTCGCATTGCGTATTTTCGTTCATTTGTTTTTTTTTTTTCGTTTTTTTTTCGATATTCTTCTCATTTTGCTTGTTTATTTCGCGCTTAAGAAGAATATCGTTCCCATCACGCGCAATCAAGGGACGCGAGTGAGGCAGGACTATGTGGTCCACCGAGCATAAACGGTGGACTCATCGGTGGTCCACCGCTACCGGCGCTGTTACCATAAAGTTCAAGATCACCGAGCGAACCACCGTCGACGCCGCCGCACTTGTCCGATTTTCCCTCCTGCTTGAGCACCATACGTCGCCATTTTGCACGAGCATTCTGGAACCATACCTGAAACACAGACGAATAAAGGGATATTCGCGATGGTGATAAAAACGTGTCGGAGTGCCATGATTTTACATCGCAATGATTTTTTGAGCTTTTAAAGATGTCGTAAATAATATAGACAGAAAAATATTTATTTAATTTGTGGATGGAGCGAGCCTGGTGTGTGATATTCAACAGCGCATTCACAAACTCTACCCGAAATTTCACTGCCTGATAACATTTTTACTAGAATTTAGGCTCTCCGAGCAAGCCTATCAAACTGTAACTCTAACAGAAAACAAGCCCACCAAAAATGAGCAATGGCCAAAGTCTCTACCCAATAATATCTCTGCCAGAATTGAGGACTTTGCTGAAATCTCTACCCAACAACATCTTTACCAGAATTTATTATACTCTCTCCAAACAAGCTTATCAAATTGCAACTCCAACGGAAAACAACCCTACCAGAAATGAGCAATGGTCAACGTCTCTACCCAATAACATCTCTGTAAGAATTGAGGACTTTGCTGAAATCTCTACCGAATAACATCTTTACCAGAATTTAGGCTCTCCGAACAAGCCCTACCAAATTTCAACTCTACCGGAAAACAACTCTACCATCAGAAATTAGCAATGGCCAACGTCTCTACCCAATGACATCTCTACCAGAATTGAAGATTTTTCTAACATCTTTACCCATTTACACGTCTACCGGATCACAACTCTCCAGTGTAGCTAAGAGTCCAGTCAAATTGTGAAATGAATAAACAATTTCAATTTGCGGGGTTCTCCGAAGGTCAGCTGGGCCCCTCTCGCTAAAAACGCGTTTAATTCGATATCTCGAGAACGGTTAGTGTTAGGCAAAAAATTGGAGAGACCTGTACTCTTCTAAATTAAATTTACTAACTTTTTTATTCGAAACTTTTTTTTAACATCAATATTTTTCAAGTTGTTACTTCCGAAAGGCAAAAAATTTCCTTTTTTTCTCCCTATTTTTCATTTTTCGCCATTTCCTCCCCAACCGTTCACTTTTATGAAATTCTCCTAATCGCCAAAGTTGTAGACCTTTAAGTACAAACAACTTTTGTTTTAAATTTTTATCTCTACTACCAATATCTTCTGAGTTATAGCTTACTTTACCGAGCGAAATCCGCGTCATTGTCACAATATCATAGACACCAGTAGTCCAGTCAAATGGCGAATCTCTGTGCATTTTGGGTAGGTAGCGATTTTTTTTTCATTTCGTAGGGGGGTCGGCCATGAGTGTAAAACTCAGTTTCCGGGATTGTAGGAGCTGAAGAACGGCCGCCATCTTGAAATTAAGGGTGTAAGTAGTTTTTTGATTTATCTCCGTAACCGTGAAGCTGAAAAAAATTTTGTATTAAGCTTTTTTGTAGCTGATAAAATTATCTACAACATTTTCTGAATAACTTTTTGCGCTCATGTTAATAATAAGAAAGTTATAAACAAAAAAAGATGAAAAATGAGAGAGTAAAAAACTTTGAGGCCAGATAATTATTTAATTTAAAGTCTTACAATAAAAATACATCTGACCTCTTTTATGCAGCATTTTGTAATAAACAATTTAACCGATTTAATTTTTTTATTTCGTTTGTTCTACATGGGTTTTTCAGCGTTGTGATAGTCCAGTCACATGGTGAAACTGTACAAAACCAATGAAAAAAAAACCAAATAAAAAATTAAATCGTTCAAATTGCTTATTACAAAATGCTGCATAAAAAAGGTAAGAGATTAATTATCTGGCCTCAAAGTTTTTTACCCTCTCATTTTTCATCTTTTTTTGTTTATAACTTTTTTTATTATTAACGTTAGCGCAAAAAGATATTCAGAAAATGTTGTAGATAATTTTATCAGCTACAAAAAAGCTACATACAAAATTTTTGTCGGCTTCACGGTTACGGAGATAAATCAAAAAAACTACTTACACCCTTAAAATGAAAATGAAAAATAGGGAGAAAAAAAGGAAGTTTTTTGCCTTTCGGAAGTAATAACTTGAAAAATATTGATGTTAAAAAAAAATTTTCACATAAAAAAGTTATTTAATTTAATTTAGAAGAGAAAAGGTATCCACAATTTTTTGCCTAACACTAACCGTTCTCGAGATATCGAATTAAAAGCGTTTTTAGCGAGAGGGGCCCAGCTGACCTTCAGAGAACCCCGCAAATTGAAATTTATGCTCAGAATGCACCCCCCTATCGATCCCTAACAATCCCCAAACTATATAATTTAATGTTTCTTTAACCCATTTTGAGCGACAATTTGACTGGACTATAACGATACCGGCAGATTACTCCATGTTATATTCGAGTAATTTGCGGGTAACTTCGCTGTAGCCATGCCGGAGAGTTTTAATCCGGTAGACATGTAATTGGGTCAAGATTTTGGCAAGCGCCTCATTCTGGTACAGATTTTATTGAGCATCAGAGATATCAAACGCTGCTTGCACATGGTAAAGTCCTTTCGTGGTAAACTGGTAGTTTGGTAGGCTTGTTCGAGGGGGCTGAATGCTGGTAGAGATGCTATTGGGTAGCGAAGTTTCGGGTAGAGTTGTAAATGTGCTAATTTAACTACACATATTATGCGCTTGATCCAGACAAATTATACTGAACCAACTATAAACAAAATTGAGGCCGTCAGGCTCGACGTATTCGTTGGCTCAAGGATTTTCCATCGCCAATTTAATCACAGTGGATTCAGTAATTTTTCATACCGTCCGAGGTCAATGCACCGTCGAATGATCGGTCAAGGAAATTAGGTTGTACACTGAGAAAGAGGATTGGTCGATCTTACTAAATGTGCGGTGGGTGAACAACTGAATGTTCTGGTCATTCGGCTGGGGCTTCACCGGACTAACTATGTACATATGAAGTGCATTTTTACCAAGTTCAACAAAAAAAAAAATTTCCTAACGCGCCCCGACGTATGAAACAGATTGTCACGCGCACGTGTCAGACTTTGAGTGAATCCTCTCGGTCCAACCTTCAAAGCGCGAACTCCCGTCTGTGTTTCATGGATATCATAAAAATGACGCGATAAATGCTATCGGCATCCGGTCCACATGTGATTTTGCTACCGTTTTCATTTCAACGCTCCGCGTTCAAAGGGCTCCATGTCCCCCATGAAGAACGAAAAAAAGTTATCACAAAAGACGAATTATTGGAGTTTGACGTTTCTCTCGGGTCCTGATGAGATCGAGCCGCGATAAATCTTATATTTCTTTCGATAGAATCCGCAAGAACATTGAAAATGAAGTGTTCGCCATTTTGATCGGAGTATCTCGTCTCCTTTCATACATACGTAGAGATATATAGGCGCGTGTGCTGCATATAACCCAGGAGAGTTAGGGCACAGCGAAATGAGGGTATTCGAGCAGATGGACGCGAAAAAACGAGCGAACAAACGAACGAACCCAAGAGAAAGAAAGCGAGTGAGAGAGAGTTAACCAATGAGGGCGGTCGCGATTATGATACATACATACACACATACACTGAACAAAGGCAGAGAGAAAGAGGAAAACGCAAAAGCCACGATGTAGAAGGAAGAACTTCCTCGTTGCGGCTGCCGCGGGTACGATAGTATGGGGTTTAAGGTAGGCGATTATTCGCGCGTCTCGACGATCAATATCAACCAAGATGGCGGTAGCTCAAGACCCCTCGGCTCCACGGAATACAATAGCTGTGGTCCTCTCTCGTTCTTTCATTTTTTCCCCCCTTACTGTATTCCCTTCTTGCACTTACACTCTTTCTCTCTTTCTCTCTCGCTCTCTCGGTCTCTCCTCCGCCCATTTTTCACTCGTTCCTTTTCTTTTCTCCCTTTTTCAACTTTCACATCGCCCTCACAGACACTCCCACCTCGAAAAAATCCCCCCCCCCCCACCCAACCCCTTTTATTCCCCTCTGATTCACCCTTATACATTCGCGCGAGTCCTCAAGTTCTCGAGAGCTTTCTACATGTTCATCTCCTCTTTTTTTTTCTTTATTTTTTTTTATTTCACTCTGTTTCTTTTCCACCTTCCCACCGGCCCAACCTTTTCTCCAGCGTTTCTTTTGCTCTTCCGCAAAAAAAAAAAATTGAATGTATATGTAGCCTTACACGTTTTTGCACATAGTGTGTGTGTGTGTGTGTGTGTATGCATATGGTTTGTATAATCTAGGACTGCTATCTTCATTCATGCATATAGTATAGGGTATGTATATATACTGTCGGGGTGCTCGTGACCCTCGAAGTGGATGCCTGAAAATAAATATCCCAAGAGCCCTCCAACGGAGAATAATGAAATACTCATTCTTCGAGTTTCAAAGAGAGGAGAGAGAGAGAGAGAGGCTGGCGGTAGCTTGAGACACAACTGATGTCTCGTCGCCTAGATGGCTTGTTGGCTTTCTCTATTTTATTTCAATTTGTCTATATAGTTATATTTATACACTATCGGCGAAAAGTTTCCGGACAAAAATTCGAAACACTTCCGTGACGGTTTTTCGTGCCATTTCGCCGGTAGTTGGGCTAGCCCAATTGAACCAACGCCGTTTTGAAGGGAAGGGTTTCACCTTCAATTTGGTTTTTTTAAAATATTTCTCTGATTTTTTTTACAGTCAGCACTGATTTTTTAAAACAACTATTTTTTGTCGTTTTTTTAACTGTTTTAAGTGGACCCCGTTTCTAGTAAAAATGTTTTTTATGCATTTCTTCGAGAGTAATCATGAAGGGGGAAGTCCAAGCTTCAATTTCATTTTTGAGAAATTTTCCTACGATTTTTTTTCCCGAGGATTTTTCGTTTTTCCCGAAAAAAATGGATAATTTGAAAATTGCTCCGAAGTACGAAAACTATGAGGCTTACATTGAAACCTCAAGAGGGTGAAAAGTTGTATTAGGTTCTGCTTAATTGACCAGAATTTTTTCAGACTTTTTTTTTCCAAATTTTTTTTTTCCGAAATTTTGTCAAAATTACTCGAAAATTTCAAATTTTACAGAATTTTGAATTTTTCAAAAAAAAAATCTGTACTGCTAACTTTTGTAAATTTTTAGCCATCGGGTCGAAACTTTGTACATATATAGAGTAGGAGACAAGGTTGGTTTGTATCGAATTTGGTGACAATCCATCGAAGAGTGACGATTTAATGAAATTGTGAATTTAAAAAAAAAAAAAAATCTGTGCTGCTAATTTTTGTAAATTTTTAGCTATCCGGTCGAAACTTTAGACATATCTAGGTTAGGGGACAAGGATGGTTGGTATTAAATTTGGTGACAAACCATCGAAGAGTATAAATTTAATGAAATTTTGAATTTTTCAAAAAAACTGCTAACTTTTATAAATTTTAAGCTATCGGGTCGAAACTTCATACGTGTATGGGCTAAGGGACAATAATAGTTGGTATTGATTGGTGTTTAGACTGATCAAGCTGCGACCGTCAATGAATGGAAAAAAAATTTCGGAAAAAAAAGTCTGAAAAAATTCTGGTCAATTAAGCAGAACCTAATACAACTTTTCACCCTCTTGAGGTTCCAATGTAAGCCTCATAGTTTTCGTACTTCGGAGCAATTTTCAAATTATCCATTTTTTCGGGAAAAACGAAAAATCTTTGGAAAAAAAAATCGTAGGAAAATTTCTCAAAAATGAAATTGAAGCTTGGACTTCCCCCTTTATGATTACTTTCGAAGAAATGCATAAAAAACATTTTTACTAGAAACGGGGTCCACTTAAAACAGTTTAAAAAAACGACAAAAAATGGTTGTTTTCAAAAATCAGTGCTGACTGTAAAAAAAATCAGAGAAATATTAGAAAAAAAACCAAATTGAAGGTGAAACCCTTTCCTTCAAAACGGCGTTGGTTAAATTGGGCTAGCCCAACTACCGGCGAAATGGCACGAAAAACCGTCACGGAAGTGTTTCGAATTTTTGTCCGGAAACTTTTCGCCGGTAGTGTATATGCATATTTGTAAGAATGAGAATGGTACTTGATGATTTGGCGATATAAAGTATCGCGTCCCACGGCTCCTCGATCTTTATCAACCATTTCATATCGCCAAGATGGCATTCCGTATCGACAAAGGCAGGAGTAATATCACAAAGAGATTGGGGAAATGAAGAAATAATGTGGTATAGAGGGTGGCATCAGTCATTAAAATATTTCTGTATATTCAATTCGTATATTGTTCGGATTTCAATTGGAACCTTTCAATGCAAATTCCTCGTATGACGAACTCTATTGAGGTTCGAAGCAATTTGTCAAACACTGAAGTCTTTGAGAAGTGTTTCCATATATTTTTGATAGTAAACCTGTTCATGAACCAATAGATCACATAATGGGGAATTTTTTTTTCAACGAAAAAACCCACAAATTTTATTGTTAAAGCTTTTTTGATACTTGTACGGATTTTCGGAACTTAAAAAAACATTCTTCGGTAGTACTAAAAAATGTATAATTTTTCGTTTGGTCCTGGTGTGCACGGGAAATACGAAGCTGATACGTGATAATGTACGGAACAACGTGTGGAAACGATGTCGTCGAGTGCGTAACCATGGAAGTTAAAATCGTTTTAAGGGATATAACCAACGACTCTCGGAAGGCAAGAAGATTGGGAAGCAAGCAGCTTCACGACGAAGCGATATCAGATTCAACTAATAAAAATTGTATAGAAAAAAAAATGTAAAATAACGCCTCGTGCATTTAACATATGCGGTTTTCAAGCATCGACGGAAGGAAGTCGAGAAGATGGCGGCTTTCCTCTTTTCTCTCTCTCTCTCTCTCTCTCTCTCTCTCTCTCTCTCACTCTATTTTATATTCGAGCATATCGCTTGCACGGCTTATCTCTCGACAGATAACTCAACGCCGGGCGCTACAGTGTGATGCATGAACTAAAACTCTTATGCATGCATTATTTATGACGCAAGCTCGAGATTCGTGTCAGAAAAAGAATGGCAGTGATACATTTTTCTGGCCATAGAAGCAAATTATTTAACGGGATTGAATTTAACGACAAAGTGGCGAGGAATCGTCACTCAAAACAAACTAACGAAAACAATACAAAAATCAAACCGATTCAACTGAGGATCGGTGAAGTCACTGGCTCGAAATTCAAGATCGAAAATACGAACTTTAGGATATGAACGAAGTCAAAATTTTACCAACGAATCGAACGATCAAATGACGTTTCGACTTGATAAAAAGGAAATTGGTGCGAAGCCTCGCGATTAAGTTCCAGAGGCTCTCAAGCCTCGCGGACAAGTGTACGCCAAGTTTTTGATCGTCGAAAAAAAAAAATGTGTCAAGCGGAAGTCCAAAGAGAGGGTTTTCTCGTTATACGGAGAGATGAATTGCCGAGAATTTTCTCGAGACAGAGTGAGAGGAAGAGATCCGACGAAGTCACCATGAAGAAACGGAGCAACGGTTACTTCAGTGAAGCGTGCCACGGTATACAAGTACGCGCTATGTAAAATAATACACAGAACGTATAGTATAAAGCGACGAGAGCGTAGAGAAAATCTCTGTGAGCCCGACTCTCTCTTTCTCTCATCTTGCAAAAAAAAAAAAAAATCTCGTTCTCTCTGTGCGAGAGTCGTTTTAACGAGGTCTCTCGTCATAAGCCAACGCCGTTGCGTTGTTACAAGCTTTTTCGTATATAGTCGGTCGGTATAGTTTCAGGATTTGACTGCAGAGCCAGGTTGACGGAGTAACGCGCAGCAACAACGAAAAGTATAGAGAGATGACATGAGTAAATGTGTATATCTATATGTGTGTTTGCGTGCTCTCTCTCTCTCTCTTTCTATATTTCTGTCTGTATATCACGATGGCTGAGACGATTTTCGGAACGACGAGGCGAGTTCTCGCGTCGACGGAAATATCACACAAGCGATAGAGAAAGAGAGATCTTCTCTTATTCCGTGATGCCTACGGCATTTAGTTATTCAGACCCGGCAGCGAGAGCATAGCCGTTCGTTCCCGTACTAGACGTTCTCTCCTGGACCCACTAATTGGGAGAGCCTATGTAGTGGAGTACACAGCGATAGAGAGAGAGAGAGAGAGAGAGAGAGAGAATGAGAGGGAAACTTTACTGAGGGAAGTCGCGCCCGTGAATATTTTTATAGGGTCGCGCGAGCGCCCGCGCTTGACAAAAAGACGAGTATAACGAGTCGATCCGTCTTCCAAGAGACTGTGTTACGGTTCGCCTCCATTGAAGTCATAGTTTATGAGCGCAAGACGTCGGGAGAGTTACTAGCGATGAATTGCATTGCGGTCTTTTGTTGTTTCGATAATTTTTGATTTGTGCTTTTATGATTTTTTTCTCAATCGATCGAACGACTGTGTTGGAATTGATTTGATGCCTCTTTTGGGTACGAATTGTCGTTTTTTTTTTTTGGTTGGTAACATTTCCTGGACGTTCCGGGAGATATTTCTTTAAAGAAAGAAATGAGTTCTGCTATGTGACCCTGGAATAACTGGAGTAACGGGCGGAGCATCAGCAAAGCAGCTATAACTAGCGAAATCGAGAAAAAAAATTCCTTTAACCCTCCAAGTGAGCGTCCTCGAATTTCCAGAATTTTAATTATTTTTGGCTCAAATAATTGACGAGCAGTAGAAGAAAAGTTGAATGAAAATATCTGCCAAAAACAAGAAAGATCTGCCGCAATATCTGTTGGTAAAATGACTTCCTTGAAATGATCTCATTTCTCGGTGTACAAGGGAGGAACGTCTCTTCAAGTCGTGGCACGGTATAGACGATATTTTACGAAGCAAAAAAAAAGCGCGAATAATATTTCTCCTTACCTGTAATACCCTCTTTGGTAATCCCGTTTTCTGGGACAATTGCTTGAGATCCTTCGCGTCGGGATTGTGATTTATAGCGAAGTAGCTCTTCATCGTTCGCAGCTGATGATGCTTGAAACTCGTTCTCATGCGTTTCGTTCGACTGTTGGAACCCGGCATACCCGGTGTACCAGGACCGCCTCTGCCGAATGGCATATCGATGTAGTCCGAGTTCAGATCTGAAACGACAGGAATGAAGAAAATAATCTTACCTGTTATATAGGGTGACTGAACCAGTGAATGAACGCATAAGCCTTTTTTATATTTCGATAAAGCCGTATAATTTAACTTATTACGAATTTCTTTATGAGCTAATTAGGTCTTATAGAACAATGTTCACAGAATATAAAAAAAAATATTCGAAGTGCCCTGTTCGCAAGGATTTTGTAAAAAAAAATTATAATGAACGAAATTACCAATTTCCCAGTGAATGAACAAAAATTCCAATGAATGAACTCTTATCTTTCCAGTAAATGAACGTACAATGGAACCAGAGATGCGTACGCATACTCGTGCGTTTTGAGGTTATGAAAAGCCTTTTCAACGCTCGTTCAATCACTGGAAATAGGTTAAAAAGCTGGACCAGTGAATAAACGGCCATATATCGCAAACAATATTGGGTTTTTGACCAAAAATTCATTAATATAATTGAAGCTTAGCAATGTATAACGTTGAAAAAATTATTGCATATCTTTTAAAAAGATTTATCGAGGTGATATGGAATATTCTGGTATTCGATGCACAGTCAGATGGTTATAACAACATGGCTGTCTCTTATGAATATGCGCCCCAAGTACGAAAAAAAATCCATAGCATCGCAAATCTTTCACAGCGTCGAATAATATCACTACTAGATGTTTTCTCAGAATTTGCACTTCATTATGAATACAAAATTCTTCATAATAATAGAATCATATCACTGCCGTTTAATTAAAATACTAAGCCTGTTCATTCACTGGTAGGTGTTCATTCACTGGTTCAGTCACCCTACGATGACAGTCAATGATTATTCGATATCGTTGTATCGAGAAAGCCTTTTTCAAAATTCATAACCGTCGCCTATTGTTCATATTTCCTTGAACTAATGAGAATCGCAGCACCCAACTGACAGCAGCAGTATTTGCGGTGGTATAACATTGAGATGGATGACCGCTCGATCGTATACTGGCTTTGCGCACCGACTATGCTTAGCGTCAGACAAATTTTCTGAATTTCCGATGGCAATACCAACGGAAACTCAGTAAAATATATAGCCAACCGTATCAGCCAGGTTTTCCGCAATTTCCCTGTGCCCACGTGCAAATGCGATGGTGCATCAGGAATGCTCTGCGAACAACACTCTGGGGAGATCTCGAGGAATTAAATGGAATAAGAGGAAATTGGAGAACGCAAGCAAGGGATAAGATTATTGATGAGTCATTGACAAATCCGTTCATGACAACCGAAGTCCAGAAGTGTGTTGCGGGAAATTCGAGACGAGAGACGAATATGTTTAGAGAACTATCATCGGGATGTATATATAGCTGAAGCAGCTGTACAACAACTAAAGAGTATCTTGTGCTTGAAAAACGCCATTATCAGCTACATAGAGTTGTAATTGGTCGTGTAAATACTCAAGTCTTTTGGTTCCTCCATTACCCTATCACTCCTGACTCGATACTCTCTTTCTCTCTCTCTCTCTCTCTTGCTTATTTTTCTTCTACGGTTCCTATCAATGCCTCTTTCTCTCTCATTCCATCGTTTGCACTCTCGCGAAGCTAATGAGCCGTGATACGCATCAAACAGCTTGCTAGTAGTCGTCAACGTATATGTGTGCGTGTGTGTGTTTGTGTGCGTGTATCTGTACAGAGGGAGGTCTTTATAGGAGAGCCTAGGTTCTCGCGGTGCGCGATTGCGAGCGCGCTTCCGACGGTTCTTCGCTTCAGCTCAAGCCATAATTACCTGCGGTTCTCTCTCTCTCTCTCTCTCTCTCTCTATCTCTCTCTTTCTGTCCATCCTCGTCGTCGCACGATAGCTCCATCGAACGGAATACCAGATACCTTGACGCAGCCACCTAGTAAACTCCCTGCTTATACACGTATACACGCTTGTACATAAACACACAGCGCGTGTACTATTTATGCAATGTGTATGCTGCCTTAATACGATGTGCATCGGCACGAAAGGATATATAACGAAATTCATAGCGGATTTATGCAAAACGCGAGGCAGATATCCGGTGTGTGTCTGTGTATGGAGAATCCGAAGGGACTTCTGATAAAACGTTAATATATCAGCCGCTATATATACCCAAGAGGGAGATTATAAGTTCGGTAAATATCACCCGCAACTTGCAACGTAAATTTTACGATAATTTTCAGCCAGCCGATCCACTTAGTTATTGTTACGGTTAATGAAAAAAAAAAAAAAAAAAAACGTTCTTAATGCTCGACAATATTCAAGCAAGAATCTCCATATGGTACACGTGAGTGCTGCCGAATTTTTTTAATTCTCGAGATATCGTTACTATCGGTTATTTTTTTTTGTTTGCGTGTGGTCAGTGGCGAAAACATTGCGATAGACTAGTCGATGAAGATTTAAAAATGATTTCTTTTTTCGCTTTTTGGTCGAAAATTAGTCGGTACACTAAAGTCGCTGTAATATTATTGAACAAAGGACTCACGACTTCAATTCGAGCTAATTTCGTTAATCATTAAAATCTTGAAACGCTGATGCTTGGGCTCATTATGGGTTACGAATTTTGTTTTTTTTGTTTTTTTTTCAAATTTTTCAAATCGGTACATCGATTTTTGCTGACCCCTTTCGGTCGTTCGAAAACGATTTTCAATGTGCTCACGAGCTTAAAAAAAATCGAAATATCAGGATAAACAAAGCAGTGTTCTTTGAACTTACTCGCGACGTTTCCAAAACTATCACGCTAAGCCAAAATCGATCGAACAAGATCTAATAAGTTACATTCATTTGAAAATTTAGATTTTTTAATTTTCCTCCAAAGATGGTCACTGAAGCGATTGCTTCCCATCTTCAAAATCATTTTTCGAACGAAAAACTTTCGCTGATCATGAATCATATACCGAGTTTTTCTCGAATTCTATATGAAATAGCAAAGAAAAAAATAATGAATAATAGAAAACGTTTTACAAAAATGTAGCACTCATCATTTGGCTGGAAGTTATAGGGCTGCGTAGTCACCTCAGGATCAATGATCTTAAGAAATTTCCTTCAATTGCTGTAGTGTACGGACTTGTTAACAAAAATGAAAATTACAAAAACTTCAATGAGCTCTTCACCGCTGCAAATTCTTCCCGATATAGTGATACAAAAATGTACTTAACTTCTTCGCGTGTCTCGTAAAAGCGCTCAAACGTAAACGAATTACGAAATTATCCGAACGCGCGAGCTCGAGGAGTACGGTTCCCAGAGAATATCCCTATCGGTTAATACACCTTCGCTCGTATAGTATATCGATCTACGAGGTTTTCTTGTCTCTGCGTCTTCTATAAAGTCGTGTGTCCACAGAAGCCTCGTCGTTCACGGCAGCACAAATATATATATATGATGCATATATGTATACCTCGCTTTCTCGATCGTCACCATTATCGGCAGTATGCGGCGTCTAATTCACAAGCGCGTTTTCGCAGTCGCTCCAAACCGGGAACTTTCACGAGTTCGAGCTGTAAGCGCGATATTTACGCATTCGCAGGATACGCACGTAACCAATGTATATGTATCGATGAATCTATGTATCGAAAGCAAACGATTCTCTTTTGGCACGAAGGCGCAACTACATTGGTGTGATCAACGCTGTAACTACACTGATGGTAAAAAAATTCAAAAAAAAAATCGTGATGCAGGTACATTGCGATCTGACCATCGCGCTTTTTTCTCCTACGTATTTCCCCAACTCCTCTATGTATTTCGTATCGATGGCGACTCGAGCATTATTGTTTCCCACGGTTTCGTTCAATTCAACACGCACCGTATTAGCACAAAAATATGATTTTCGTATCCTCATTTGAAAAACGTACGAATCACGAGAAAATTCAACGATAGAACCACCTTCAGGTAAACAGGGTAAATGGAGTCCGAGCTGAATAATGTATAAATAAAAAAAACAATCATAACCTCGCACTGTTGATCGAAAAAAATCAATTAATTCCCATCGCTAAGTCATTATTTTTTTTAAAAAACGTGCCAAAGTGCTCGAAAATTCGATGAGACTCGACGAAATCTCAAAGATTTCGAATGCTGTGAGATTTTCTGAAGTCAACAAAAGAAAAAAAAATGTAAATTTCACATTGCAACATTTCGCCACGCCCACGCACTCCCCTGTACTCCCTATCTTTCGACTCTGGTGGTTTCTTTTTTTCTTCTTATTGCCTTTTTTTTTAGTAATCGTCGTCTCTTTTTTTGTCCCCCCCCTCTCTCTCTCTCTCTCTCTCTCTCTCTCTCTCTCTCTCTCTCTCTCTCTCTTTCTGTCTCTAAAACTCTGTCGAATCGTCGAGAGAAACCGCGAGAACGCTTTGTTGCACTCTCGTACTCGTGGATTTATGTCGGTAGGACAAATTTTATCGGGGTACGGTGGCAAACGCCGAACACCCACGCTCGCTCGACTCCCCCATAAATCACCAGGTGGGTCAGTGGCGAAAGTCCGAGAGAAGAAAAAACCAAAGCCAACCATGCGTTTATATATACGTGTGCATATGTTTATCGATGAGTTGGAGTTTAAAGGGCCTTGTGGGGAATTTGTTGAGGCGTTGATTCGAAGCCCTTAGGAGGGCTTGGGTCACCGGTGTATGGTGAAACCAGAATACTGGGGGATGAAAAAGACCGTAAGAGCCGCGCCCAAGGCAAAAAAAAAGGACACACGAAGATCGAAAGTTTGGCTATCTGTAACGCGAACAAACGACCTACCAGTCCCTTGAAACCCATATTGTGTCCCGGAATCTTGCGAGCTGTATATATATGCAACGCTTTATAAAGTTGATGTTAAGAAAAAAAATAAAAAATAAAATCCCGTGAAACGACGATCGTCGTAGGTTCTCTGGTCTTCGTCTCTTCTCGTTGTCTCCACGAGACACTACGAGACGCGAGCGAGTGTTGTCTCTAACGTACGAAATCTTCAGCAGCGTGTTAAAACGTATATATCCATGTGTGTATAGTGTATCGCTTGACTCTCTCGCGAGTGGTCCTGTGGGGTTCTCTCTTCTTGTACCACAACGCGATTGCGATCGGCTACGATCCTCCTCGCGCCATGGCAGAGAGTAAGAGGAGTCTCCGTGAGAAGTGAGTCTACTCTGGGACTCTCAGGATCTCTCCTGAACTTTCTCTCTCTCTCTCTCTCTTACTCTGGGATGTATAGCTAAGAGTGACCAAGTTCAGGTCCTGATAGTCCTGGTAGGACGTCGGGCGGATCCAAACCGGAGACCGAAGGACATGCAGCCCCGGGCGCAAGGGAAATGAGCCGATCTTGCTGTTTTTTTTTGTTTTAAGCTCGCTCTGAGACTTCTACCTTATTCCTTATCCCCTTTCCCCTGCTTGAGAGTCTCCCGATCGTACGAGGGGGAACGAAAAAACCCACTCTTTACAAATCGGATCCACGTTCGGAACGTGCCCGTGAAGTTTTGTCGAGCGCAAGACGACGAAAAAAAAAAGGAAAGATCAATGCTGCTGTGGTGATTTTGGTGCAACGCGGGCGTGTGGCAACGCCAGGAGAATCCCTTTTGCGGGAGTCATTTAAGTGCCGCGTGTAGCTTCAAGAACGTCTGGTTAATGAATTTTCATAATTTTTGAGGGTACCGAGTTCGATACAAAGATTGTCATAGTTGGGGTAACAAGATTTTGTGAAAAATGTAAAGAGCTGACCTAACTTTTTAAATTTATTTAAAAATTTCGCAAAGCTTTCCATCCCAAAGACTTCGGATTTTCATTACAATTAAATTCTCATGGATTATGTCCATATGTTGTCAATTGTATTTCGCGCCTCTTCCTCGAGATCAGCATGTAGTGCCCCTACTATGCACCGATGTCGCCACAATCTTTATAGTTCAAATGTTTTCGTTCCGGTCCTGCTCCATATATATTCCGGTACGCAACTCATTCTTCTTCTTTGTGCCGATCACGTCACACGTTTACTCAGAAATCGGAAAAGAAAAAAGAAAAAGAAATGGGAAAAAGGAAACACAGACATCGCTCGTCGGACGACGAGGATCGAGAAAGACTACGAAATCGAGTCGAATGGCTGGAGAAACAGATCCAAAAGCAAATCGGCGAAAAACACGAAAGCAAGCGTGGTAAATATTTGATGTTAGAAAAGGCGTCTAACCTCTAGCTTGTGGTTCTTCGCGGGACTCGATATTGTACGAAAGGGAAAAAAATGTGTTTTTTTGGTCCAACCATAAACCATAAATGTGTCACAACGATGTCCAACATCGTATGTGTACATAACCCCGTACATTATGTCATGCGGATTCTGTCTTGCGATCGTCCAACGATCGCGAGTGTAAGATCCGTAGGCCATGAAATATTTCACGTAGCGGTATGCAACCGTCTCGTGGAAGGAATAACCCTCGACACTAAACAAGGGAAAAAAGGTAAACAAAGAGATTTACTTTTCGTTATTTTTTTTTTCTTCGCTATTACAGGCAATCGAAGACGGAGTTCGACACGCAGTCGATCACGTAGTGAATCTCACAGAGGGGATCGCGACGATTACGACTCACCGAGGTCGCATCGACGCCAATACTACGGAGGTTATCGCAGTGACGATGAAAGTCACGACGATTATGCAAATCGTCGTGACAAAAATCGACGCTCTAGGCGTAGTCGCTCCCATCGACGAGAACGACGTTATTCGCTCGTGGATCACGCGAGTCATCGTAACTCCGATATACGCAGCGGGACTGAGTCGTCTCCGAATCGCGCAAAGAATTTTGATTCGCAGGTTCGAGCGCACTCGATATCTTTCTCGCTCGATCCACCGGAGGAGCGTGAGGTAAACCCCAGCGACGAAGAAAACGTTGCTCAGCCGAACATTCAAGAGGTCGTGGATGCCCCAGTCATTACGACTGGCGCGATTGCTGTCAATGCAAAGCCAGATACAGGAGAGGTGTCGGCCGAGGCACAAGAGACCGAACTGGAAGCAGACGTTTTGGAAGTGTTCGGAGAACGTCTCAGACCGGAACGAGTGCTAGCTCTGGCGGTGCACAGTCACCTCGCGACACTTTGGCTGGAAATTATCGAGAAAGGTCTTCCGGCGGAGGAACGAAAGGGTTTTTTGAAAAAGCTTTCGCCTCCAGAGAATTGCGTTTTCATCGATCCTCCAAAATTAAATTTGGAGGTCAAGGCGGCTTTAGACAGTTCACATGTAAAAAGAGACGAACGAATTGTTGAAAAACAAGAAAAGGTCACTGCTTCGCTTGCTGGCGTGGGAAAAGTTATAGATCTACTGATCAAATCAAATCTTGCAGATAAAAAGCAATATTTAGAACCACTCAACGGCGTTGCGAAACTTCTGGCGGACCTACAGCACGACGAAACATCGATCCGGAAAAGTTTAATTTTAAAAAACATCAAGGCACCGTTCAGAGACACGCTGAAAGATTTATCGTCGGGTGAATGGCTGTTTGGAAAAGAACTGAACGAAAAAATAAAGGCCGCTAAAGTTTTGCAGCAATCATCGAGAGATTTAAAACAGCCGGCCAAGCAATCGTCAGATCAAGGAAAAAATTCAAAAAACTCGAGGGGCCCGCCTCAACAAAACCAGTATCAGCCGAATACATATTCGAGGGGGGGCGGGTACAAACAAACTTACAACAATTACAGTCGCAACAGCCGAGGCAACAAGTCCTCGTCACGGGGAAGGAGTTATCAGCAGAAAGACCGTCCGCCTCTGAAGAAAAACAATTGAACGTACGTAAATTTGCCGGTCGGTTAGCTTTTTTTAAACGAAGCTGGCTCGAAGTGACCTCGGACGAAACCATCCTGAGCTGGATCACTGGCTATAGGATACCCTTTACATCGAAGGTATACCAATACACACCGCCGGCTGAGCCTCGGTGGTCGGATCAGGAAAGAGATTTAATGCGAGAGCAAATTGTAACGTTATTGGGAAAAGGCGCGATACAAGAGTGTCAGTTGGAGTCCGGACAATTCATCTCGAAAATTTTTCTCGTGCCAAAACCGGATGGTTCGCACCGTTTTATATTGAATTTAAAACAGCTAAACGAATTCATATCTACGGAGCATTTTAAATTAGAAGACGGGAAAACGGCAAAGCAAATGATAATTCGCGGTTGTTTTATGACGACTATTGACTTAAAGGACGCGTATTATCTAATCCCGATTGCGAAATCTGATCGAAAATTTTTACGGTTTATCTTTGAAGGGAAATTGTATCAATTTACATGTTTGCCCTTCGGGCTGAACAGAGCTCCGTACACATTTACAAAATTAATTAAGCCGGTAGTTTTGCGTCTCAGAGAGCGTGGATTACCATCAGTAATATACTTAGATGATCTTTTGATTCTGGGGGACTCATATGAGGAATGTTTGAGGAACACTCATATTACGAGACAGCTATTTGAAAAGTTAGGTTTTGTTATTAATGAAAAAAAGAGTCACGTAATCCCCTCGACAAGACGTAAATTTCTCGGGTTCATTTACGATTCCGAAAGAATGGATATCAGGCTCCCGGAAGAAAAAGTTGTCAAGACTGCACAAAAGATCGAAAAATTTAGTAGGATGAGCCATTGTACAATCCGAGAATTCGCAGGATTAATCGGAACACTAGGTTCGAGTTGCTCAGCATTGAAGTACGGCTGGGTCCACATAAAAAATTTTGAGCGAGCAGAATTCTTGGCTCTGGGGGCAAATCAAGGAAATTTCGAGGCGCGCATGTATCTTTCAGATGATTTACAGCCAGATTTCGAATGGTGGAAAGTTCACATTCGCAAGGCAGTGCGTTCGATAACGCCGTTCAGAGCAGCTCTCGAAATTTCTTCTGACGCGTCGCGCTCCGGTTGGGGGGCGTGCTGTAAAGGTAACCGAGCGCATGGTCACTGGAGCCAAGAAGAACAAGCTTACCACATTAATTATTTAGAATTATTGGCGGTCATGTTTGCCCTGGAATCCTTTGCGAAAGACCTAAAAGACTGTGATATATTATTGAGAGTTGATAATACTACCGCGATTGCGTATATCAATAAAATGGGGGGCATTCAGTTTCCCGTGTTAAGTAGGCTGGCAAAAAAGATTTGGGAATGGTGCGAGAGAAGAAATATATACATTTTCGCATCCTATATTTCGTCTCGCGATAATTATGAGGCTGACTTCGAATCGAGACGACTTGAGCCAGAAACAGAATATGCCTTATCGAATTCGGCTTTCCGCGAGATTCAAGATAGATGGGGGGAGCCGGAAATAGATTTATTCGCAACAAGAATAAATGCGAAATGTAAGCGATATATTTCTTGGTCGCGAGACCCGGGCTCAGTTGCAGTAGATGCATTCACGGTCGATTGGAGCCGATGGTTTTTCTATGCATTTCCGCCGTTCGCAATAATTTTACGCGTTTTAAGAAAACTTAAAGACGACCGTGCTAGAGGTATCGTGATTGTACCGTATTGGCCAGCTCAGGTTTGGTTCCCCGTCTTCACGGCCATGCTGGATTGCGAACCGATTTATTTTAAACCAAATGTCAGCCTTTTGCGCTCTCTCAACAGACAACCGCACCCGATTTGGAGAAGGATTACCCTGGTTGCAGGGCGGCTGTCCGGGAAGCGCTGATAAGGAGAAGCGTGCCGAAGGAAGCGCTTTCTATTATGCTCTCCTCGTTGTCAGATCCATCGCTCAAGCAATACGACAGCTGTCTAAAAAAGTGGTGGTCATTTTGCCATGGAGAGGGCATGGATCCGTACAAATGTGATATATCACAAGCAATAAGATTTTTGTCTACTGAGTTTGATAAGGGCGCTTCTTATGGCACACTAAACAGCTGCCGATCCGCTATTGCGCTGTTGCGGGGGCCGGAGTTGGGAGAAGATGCCAGGGTACGGAGACTTTTCAAAGGCATCGCAAATCTCAGACCGCCGAAGCCCAAATACGAATCAACGTGGGATCCGCAACTTGTCCTTAACCACGTTGCGCAATGGGGACCAAACGAAGAAATTTCCTTAGAAAGACTTACCCTCAAGCTAGTTACATTATTGGCGTTAGTCACAGCACAGCGTATGCAGACGCTCGCGTCAATCGATATTCGAAATATAGAAAAATCGACGGGGTTGATCGAAATTAAAATTCCGGCGCGGTTAAAGACTTCGAAAATAAATAAAGCACAGCCAATTTTGAGCATCCCTTTTTACAATGAAAATAAATGC